>VWZW01002090.1:4844288-5009201 GCA_013397115.1 Edolisoma coerulescens
GGTGCCGCCGCGGGATGTCGCTTCTCATGCCCACCCGTGAGTGCTGCCGTGTCCCGCCGCCCTCCCGGGGGGATGCGGGAAGGCCTGGGCAGCCTTCGCCGGCTCCCGGACCCGGCGCACCCCGCTGCTCCCCCGGGCTGCGTGGAACCCGCACGCGGTGCGGGAGCGGGGCCGAGTCCGTGCTAACCCGGCCCGCCGCTCCGTTAGAGCCGAGCCGCCAGCCCGGCGGCCGCCGCCGCTCCCGCTCCTCCGCTCCCGGAGTCCTCGGGTGCTCCCGAATCGTCCCCGCTCCGGGAAGGCGGAGCAGCGCGGGGCGAGCCCCAAAACAGCCCCGGTCAGAGCGGGGTGTCCGCAGTATATTCTGAAGGGGGAACGCGCCGGGGGTCCGCCGGCCCGGCGCTCCCGGGAAGGGCGAAGCGCCGGCCGGGAGCGCGGGGAATGTTTCCAGCGGCACTCGGAGCGGCCGCTGCCGTTTCCGCAGCAGCGATCGCAGCGTCCCCGCGGGTCCCCAGCGCCGGGCTGTCACTCGGAGCGGCCCCGGAGCACCCACCGGGGACACCGGCCCCGTCGTGTCCCGTCCCGCGGGTGCGTGGGCCGGCAGCGCCGGCCGCAGGGGACACGCAGGAGGGGCCTTCCACGCCGGGGGAGCGCTTTCTCCTGTTGTTGTTGTAGGGGGATGGTGAGAGGGAACTTACTTTTATATTTATCCTTCCTACCCATTCAGGGAACAAAGATAAACTCCGGTTTAAAAAAAAAAAAAAGCAGCACTGAAAGAAAAAAAAGAAAANATGAATTTTCCTGAGCACAGCTAGCTGGCAGTGCCATTCCTGCTAACAAGTGTGCAAGTATATAATTATATATAGATATTAAATATATATAAAAATATATGTAGATATATGTTTGTGTATTTTTATATACTTACATATATATAGACATACATGGCTGCATATATTATATATAAATAAAATACAGACCATGTGTATATATTTATTTTTATACATAAATATGTGTATATTATAGATTTTTGCATATACACATAGTCATTTCTAATGGCCAGAAAAGCTTTTCCAAGAGTTCTATAAATACCTTATCAAGAAATGTCTGAGCGGTGAGGGCAGGGAATATTGGGTGGGCAAGAGCCCATAATAAAACCCTCTCTGGGGCTGTGCTGGGTACACGCTATGGCTCTGCGTGGAGAGTCCGTGTTCTGCCCAGCCTTCCTCATCCCCAGCCGCGACTGGAGCAGTGGTGTGATGGGATGAATTCGGGGAGGCTGGTTTTAGGTTGTTAAATAGGGGAGGTATGTGCCCCACAGTATTGCTGGGGCTGGGCCTCCCAGTTTCCCCAGGCTGTTTGGGGCCAATGGGATCCCCCAATCATCTGCATGTCCATTCTCCTCTGTCCTGATGTTCATTGCTCCCCTTTTCTCTCTGTCAGCATTTGGCAGGGGGAACTTTGCTTTCCCTCGTCTTTTGGAAAGCACTCAGCTGCTGGAGGAGGGCAGTTTCAATCTAAAGGGGCACATGTTGCCTCTCCTAAGTCCAAATATCTGCAGGATTGGTGACAGGCATGAGGGCAGTTTCCAAGTCTTGGCTTCCCACAGCTATCTGGACCAAACCCTCTGCACATTAGTCCCTGGATGGAGGGATGGATGCACGGGTACAGCTCTGGTGCTCCTTGCAAGAGTTCCTCTATGAGGAAACGCCAGCACAGAGCCAAAGGCTTTGCATTTCTCCAGCAAAGAGACACCTAAGGGGGTTGGAAGGGATCCCAGCTGCAGCCTGGGGAGGGTCAGGCACAACCAGACTCTGTGCACATGGGTGTTCCAGGGTTTTGCGGAGATGTTACTGCTGACCATTGCAGCTTTCCTTCAGGAAACGAAAGCCTGAGTCCACAGTGCCTTTTTTTCTCACTGATAGGCATGTTACTTGGTTTAAAGGCCAGATCTGGTATAAACGTTATTTGGTGCTAAGGCAGGAGTGTGTGCCCTGTGCAGCCTCCTTGTCCTGGAAACCATTAGGAGGATGGCTGCATACTTGGATTTTCACACATGGACTATCTGCTAATGTAATAGTCCCAGTGGAAAGTTTAGTGCTCGGGAATATTTTGCGGATTTGAGAAAAATCCCAGGAGGATTTTTGGTTTCATACAGCAATTGCTTTTTGGCAGCTTTGGGATAGATGTAATCTGGTTCCCATTTGTGTCCTGAATTTTTAAATGGAACGGCCTGCCTTCCACTCAGGGCAGAAGTAGAAATAGATGGAAGTAGGCAATAATAGTAACAATAACAACATCACCTCTAAAACAAATAAATTCTTAGNACAACCCACGACGTAAATTTAACCCGAATCCTCCTGCCAGATTTTGTGATTCATAGCTTTAAGTACAGGAAGGTCGCTGCTTGGGCTTTTTCCTCTTTCGATGGAAAGAGGGTGTTTTTTTTTTCTCTTTCCTGGTGCTTTGTGAGCATCCCGGGAGCTGTGGGCAGCTGCTGCCAGAGACCAGGATCTGGTGGCTGAGGGTCTGCAAGGCCCTTCTCGTGTATCCACTGAGTTCATGTTATGTCTTTTTATGTATAAAAATAAGCCTAAAAACTTTCTGAGAGAAGGATGGCAGTGAACATGAGTCCCATGAATTTTCCTGAGCACAGCTAGCTGGCAGTGCCATTCCTGCTAACAAGTGTGCAAGTATATAATTATATATAGATATTAAATATATATAAAAATATATGTAGATATATGTTTGTGTATTTTTATATACTTACATATATATAGACATACATGGCTGCATATATTATATATAAATAAAATACAGACCATGTGTATATATTTATTTTTATACATAAATATGTGTATATTATAGATTTTTGCATATACACATAGTCATTTCTAATGGCCAGAAAAGCTTTTCCAAGAGTTCTATAAATACCTTATCAAGAAATGTCTGAGCGGTGAGGGCAGGGAATATTGGGTGGGCAAGAGCCCATAATAAAACCCTCTCTGGGGCTGTGCTGGGTACACGCTATGGCTCTGCGTGGAGAGTCCGTGTTCTGCCCAGCCTTCCTCATCCCCAGCCGCGACTGGAGCAGTGGTGTGATGGGATGAATTCGGGGAGGCTGGTTTTAGGTTGTTAAATAGGGGAGGTATGTGCCCCACAGTATTGCTGGGGCTGGGCCTCCCAGTTTCCCCAGGCTGTTTGGGGCCAATGGGATCCCCCAATCATCTGCATGTCCATTCTCCTCTGTCCTGATGTTCATTGCTCCCCTTTTCTCTCTGTCAGCATTTGGCAGGGGGAACTTTGCTTTCCCTCGTCTTTTGGAAAGCACTCAGCTGCTGGAGGAGGGCAGTTTCAATCTAAAGGGGCACATGTTGCCTCTCCTAAGTCCAAATATCTGCAGGATTGGTGACAGGCATGAGGGCAGTTTCCAAGTCTTGGCTTCCCACAGCTATCTGGACCAAACCCTCTGCACATTAGTCCCTGGATGGAGGGATGGATGCACGGGTACAGCTCTGGTGCTCCTTGCAAGAGTTCCTCTATGAGGAAACGCCAGCACAGAGCCAAAGGCTTTGCATTTCTCCAGCAAAGAGACACCTAAGGGGGTTGGAAGGGATCCCAGCTGCAGCCTGGGGAGGGTCAGGCACAACCAGACTCTGTGCACATGGGTGTTCCAGGGTTTTGCGGAGATGTTACTGCTGACCATTGCAGCTTTCCTTCAGGAAACGAAAGCCTGAGTCCACAGTGCCTTTTTTTCTCACTGATAGGCATGTTACTTGGTTTAAAGGCCAGATCTGGTATAAACGTTATTTGGTGCTAAGGCAGGAGTGTGTGCCCTGTGCAGCCTCCTTGTCCTGGAAACCATTAGGAGGATGGCTGCATACTTGGATTTTCACACATGGACTATCTGCTAATGTAATAGTCCCAGTGGAAAGTTTAGTGCTCGGGAATATTTTGCGGATTTGAGAAAAATCCCAGGAGGATTTTTGGTTTCATACAGCAATTGCTTTTTGGCAGCTTTGGGATAGATGTAATCTGGTTCCCATTTGTGTCCTGAATTTTTAAATGGAACGGCCTGCCTTCCACTCAGGGCAGAAGTAGAAATAGATGGAAGTAGGCAATAATAGTAACAATAACAACATCACCTCTAAAACAAATAAATTCTTAGGGCAACTTTTCTGTTCAAACGTTGCATTTAGGAAATGTATATGTCCATTTTTTGTCCTTTTAGTGACTTTTTCAGTAGGTGAGATGCTGCTGTGGGTGTAAATTTGAAGTAAATCTCTAGAAGCTGGTGAAATTGCTCCAGGTTTGGATTGGTGCATGTGAGAGCAGAATCTGGCCACACGGTAAGGTGTATTCTATTAGTGGCAGGTGGTCCTGCAGCATTTTCTGGCTTTCAGTGGCCTTGTCCAGCTTGGATATGTCTCACCATGGTGTGTGGCTGTGGTTTTCCCGATGCGTGTCTGCCCCACATCTTGAAGCTGTAGCATGTCATTTTTGTGCAAACCAGGCAATGACAGCCAGGACGTGTCAAGGCAGCACCAGCCGATGAGTGGGGCGACCTACAGGGGGATGCCACATCTCAAGGAAACACAGCATGGGGTTAAATAATCGCGTAGCACTTGGGCCTATCTGCTCTGACCATATTGGCTAACATAAATATAAATGTGCTTTAGACAACTTTAACTCCAGTGATCAAGTCTCAGGTTGGAAAATAATGACAATGTTAATTTAATGAATGAGTTAATGAATTAAAATGCTTTTAGTGAAATTTCTCCCTGCGATGGCTACCTGGGATGGACAGAGGGTCCCTGCCAGTGACATATCCTGTCCCCTGGGACGTGTCCCTCTGCTTGTGACCAGCACCATTTTGGGGCTATTTTTGATATGATGTCTCCACACCAGTGTGGCTGTTCCTGTGATTTTCTGTGTTCTCAATCTGATCTGAGCCATCTGGGAGCAAGAACTACAGGCAATTATCTTGTTAGCACTTCTGCGTATAACACCTTTATTAAATTTCTGCATTTTAAGAGTGGCTGAATATAAATTGTTTGTAATGATTTAATAAGGGAAGGATCATAATTGTAATATATATTCCGGTGGGAAGAAGGTTCAATTTCTTTTTGCTTTAAGTTATGACACTTAAGAATTGTGCAAAGACTCTGCTTAGTGTAGGGTTATCACAAGCAGTTCTTCACACAGATCAAGTGTGGATCCTTAGGATGGTTTGTTGCTTGTGTTAAAAAAAAATGGAAAAACTCTAGAAATCCATATGATGGGGTTCAATGCCCGCCTTTTCAGTTAGAGAGTACTGTACAGCCTTTGTACTATTTTTGTTCTGTCCTTATCCCAGGCTCCTTTGTATGCTGCAAGTTTGTGGGAATGACTCAGGGAGAAAGCTATTTAACCTAAAGGACACCGCTGGCAAAAAAAAAGAGATGGATAAAGAGCAATGTCCGTGACTGTGAGTGGGAACCAAGAGGAATATTTGTGTGTGTCTGAGGAAGAGAGATCTCAAAACCTCCTCCAAAAGGGAAAAAAAGTCCTCTTCTTCAAGATGCTGTTTATTCAGTTCAAGAGGGGAATTTTAAAATATAGCTGCTTGAAGTAGCAAGGAACTAAGACTGAATGATCCACAGACCTAGGTCCTATTTCACTTCTGGTTAATTAATGGAAGGGCTTAAATATCCGAGTGACACGGATCGTGCCAGTGCTTTTCTGTAACATGATCGTTTTTAAAGGCAGTAAGTACAGCAAAATTTATCATGGCTTAAACTCCTGCTCTACAAGTGTCTTGCCTGTATGTTGTAGCTGATTGATGATTTTTCTTTTTTCCCCCAGTGGAAGAAAATTTCCTTCCCTAAGAATTTATGTCATGATTTTTTAGCTTGGAGGTTTTTTTATTGCTTGGAAATCAGAATTTATAGTGTAGTGAAAATGTCTGCAGACAGTTGTGCTGACAAGCGGTGTGGCTGTAGCAGAAGTGTTGTCTCACTTGTGAGCTCCATGTCAGCCTTTGTATTTCACTTTTACCGGGAGTTTCTTCCCCTACTTTCAGCTCTGAATAATACTTATCCTTTCATCTCAGAACAGCAGTGCTGACATGAGTCGTCATTGTGCCACTGGCACTTTGATCAAAGTAGGAGTTTCAATTATTGATTCAATTCTTCGAATAAATTTGGGCTGGCTGTATATTGTAGACTCAGTGTTATAGCTGCAAAGGCAAATGTGTAGCTCATAATATAGAGAGACCTTAAAAATGCACGTATTTGTGCGAAGCCTAGCGCAGCTGCCTAAGCAATATGCATCTCTTCCTCCGTGGGGTTAATGCCCAGGTAACTGTTTGGCACCTGGAGGTGTGATGATAATGCTCTGCCTGTATCCTGCCTTTCCTCTGCGGTGAGCCTGGGACAGGGGGAAAAACCAGCATGTTATTCTAGCATTATAAAACCTGTTACCATCTGAGATGAAAGAGTGATGACGGGCACTGTTTGCCCCTACATGCCAGCACACCTGATTTCCATCGGGAAGGCGGAGAAGTGTGGGCATCTGAGGGGATCTCCCGGGTAGGCAGGCTTGGCTCCACTCTTTCCTGTATCCATCTGATCTCATGCCAGATTTGGGAGCTGCTTTCAAAGCACATTTGCTTTGCTTCTCTCGTAGGTTTTTTTCTCCCCTTCTTTGCTTTTTGCTGAGGGGAAGCAAATATGAAAATAAGCACGTGAGGCTGAAATTTCATGGAGAGTGCTCATCCTTGTTGGCAGGTAAATTTGGACGTGTTAGCACGATTCTTTAGGAGAGACGGAGTTTGGCTGCCTCCATCACCTGTTCCCATTAGTCTTGCTTGTGCTTTCTTGGACAATGCACTTTCTGGAGAGTGAAATGACAATACCAAGGATGGGTGACTCCAGGAACTCTTCTTGAGCAAGGGAATAGCCCAACGTGGATCCTGGAGCTGGTACTGGGATGAGGATTTCTTTCCCCAGAGCGGTGAGTTGCGGAGGCGTAGCTTGGTCTGATAATCCTGCCAGGCATAGAGGTGCAGCTTCTCTTGGCTTTAATGTGGGAAATGAGAGGTGCTGCTTGCTCATATCTGGTGTGCATTATGTGTGTTGGATTTCTGTCCTGCAGGATATTGCTCTGCTCCTGTGAAAATAATATTAGTGATGCTTGTTCAGTCCTCGCAGGGCTCAGGAGCCCCGGCAGTGGATGCGAGGTTCACAAGCAGAATTATGGGGTGTGAGGATGAGTCAGCCACCCCAGAAGTGACCTGGAAAACTTGTGCATTGACTGGGGAGCTGCTGATGGAAAACCATTACCAGTGGCTGCCTGAGCCCCTCCACTTCATTGGAGCTGTGGCTGCGAAAGAATCCCAGCGCTGCTGAAGGAGAGCTGCTGGAGGTACCAAAAGCATCCCTTGTGACATTGTTAGGAGTCCAATTTTTATACCTAAACCAAGAAGCGAGACACATGAGTTATTTTTTTCTGTGCCAAAGGAAATGCATATCTTTCTCCCAGCTTTGGGAGAGTGGCATGGCTATGTGGCTGGGGTATGGCAATCCCTGCTCTCCCGACTGCGCCAAGGCTTAGGAGAGAAAGTAGGGTTCATGGGCCAGAATGCACATGGATGGGTGTCCAGCCTCGACAGAGGATCCCTGTGACCCACTGCAGGGACTGATTGGTCCACCCTGGGCAATTCATGGCACAGCCTTCATGCAGCCCCATGGATCTTGGAGTGCTTTACTGTCCTTTTGTTATTTCCCTCAAATAATTCTCTTTCTTTTTTGACCTGAGATTTTTATGCAGCAGCAGGGCAGAGAAAATATTTTAAATGTGGAATAAGGTATTTATACTCTTTTTTGTCACGGTTATGAGACGGAAGGACAGATGTGGGCTTGGAAATGATGTAGTTTTTGTTCTGTCATTTTTGGACTTCCTTTACATACTGTAGCAGGGTTTATAGGAAAATGTAAAGCTGCCTTACTTTTTAATTTCAGATGATTGTTCTGGATGATATTTGAAACACCTCAGTTTCTTTTGAACTACTTGGTCAGTAGAGAACAGATTAAAAGAGGATTTTTTTTCGAGGTCAACTCTGTGGTTTTGTTTGGCTGGGTGGCTTTTAGGTGGTAGAGGAGGAGTCATGCATGCCAGCAGCACGGGCTGTGCCGCGGGCAGCCACATTATGTTACCTGGGTGGGCAGTGGGGTGTGATGCAGAAACTCATTATCTGGGCTCTGCCTTGAGGTGTTGCCTCTAAATAGCAGCAAGCTGTGTTTTCACAACTGGCATCTTTTGGTGTTTTACTGAAGATGAGAGTAGTAGTACAGTTTGGCTGTAACAAAACCATCTTCTCTGAGTGTTTTTGGGGATGCTGTTACTGCTCTAAAAACATGGCTTTCCTCTCATGTCACAGCAATGAGCTTCCTATGTGGTTTGCTTTAGATCCTTTTCAAAACCAGACTGAAACCACATCAGAAACAGGAAATATTTAAGTGTTGCTCCACTGTCTCTGGGTCCTGGCTGACTGTCTGGTGTTAATCTTAGCAACTGATTCATTTAAATAGTTCTGAATCTTCAAATGAATTGCACTGCTGTGCAGTAACCTCCAGGATAATATGTCTGCTTCTGTACAGTGGAATGCATGCTTATCTAAAAGAAAAGGAAAACAAATGAATTGGTGTCAGGCAGTCACTTAGATGTAGGAGAGTCAGTAGAGATGCAGAAATGAAGGCCTGGAGCAGCTACCCAATTTAGCAAGGACTGAACTGGGCCAGAAATATGGTCATGTCTTACACAGCTGGCTATAGGAGACACTAGATATATGGCAGTTGAAGGTGTGATGTCTATGAACTGGGCTGCATCCTGGCATTCAGGGTCTGAGGGTGCTGGGCTGCCTTTGGGAGGGGGAGAGGAGAGGGCACAGCCCAGCTGGCAGCTGCCTGCAGGCAGGTGGGGTTGGTTCTTCTTGGCAGTGGCTGCCACAAAACATGGGGCAGCAGCTGTGGTTTGTGGTCTGTTTGGGCTAGATATGGGTAAAAAGCCGTTCCCCAGGGACACGTCCCTGGAGGGATGATAATCTTCATCCGGGGTTGCCTTCAACTGGCTTCTTACTCATGGCTGCTGGGCACCACTGCTCTGGCGCCAGGAATCAGTTACAGGGATGAAAATGGCTCTTTTGGTGAGCATTGTAGAGGAATGAGGAGGTCTGGGAAAGGAACAAGTGCCTGAGCACTGGATGGGTGCCTTGCACCATGTCAGAGCTGGATGTAATAAAGCCTTTCCCTTCAGAGAGGGATTTGGAAGGCTCCAGTGACAGCAAGGAGGGAAAGAAAAAAGGCTCGTGCTTTGCTCCAAATGGCTTGTGAGGTTCCACTAAGCTTTCAAGTGGTGCATTATTGCCCATAATCTGGATTGTGGCTGTGTGCCAAACACTGATCTTTTGGCAGCTATTTTCTGTGTTACACAGAAACTGGTTTTCTGTGTCAGTTGCAGCTGACATTTTATTAAAACCTACTGTGAATGAACATAAATACTGTTACATCATTTTTAACATCATAAAACATCATGACATCATTTTATGATGACAAAACATCAACATGGGTACAGCACAGTCCAGTAGTTTCTGCCTGGATTGGGACTACTTGATTTTGACTCTGATATAACAGAGATCAGAAACTGAGCGGTTTGGTAGATGCTGGTATTTACCAATCCTGATTTTAGTAGAATATTGCTCTGCCATGACTACCAAGGACAAGTGGTTAGGTGAGAATTTCTGCTCCTGTTAAAGAAAAAAACCACGTCTTTGTTCTTGATCTTGTAAAATTTGAAACCGTGACCCAAGGGTGCCTTTCAAGACTTGAAATGCAGAAGGTGAGGGTACAGTTTTACTAACAGTTTATTTCTTTTGAATTCTCTTCGGTGAGTGGTGCGGCCAAGCCAGTATCTGCTGGCTGTCCAGTTTGCCCAGAATGCTTGAAGCTGCTTGTCTTCTTCCTTGGGTGAGCAGGTTTTCTTTGTTTCACCCCAATGTACTTTCTATTCATAAAACAGGCTCAGGTTTGAAATGCACTGGTTTCATACAGGATTCCAAATTCCAAGGCAGAACTGTGTGTGTGGAGGAGCAATGAAGGGTGTCTTTAATCCTATTCTCTACCAGAATAGGCCAATAATTTTGGAAATTAGTGTACTTGAGATTTTTCTTGGGTCTGTGTCAGCATCAGCACAATTTACAGACCAGCCTCCTATGCTTGTTTTCACAAACATGTATGGCTTAGATCTACTCAAGCAAGCAATCTTTCCCTCCTGCTCTCTAAATATAGATAACTGCCATACACATTCATGCATAATATGAATGGTAAAGTGATGAATTCATTAACATTTTGCAGAAATGCCTATTTCCTCTCCTCTTGGCACAGAAGAAAATAGGATCTTCGTGCTTGTAGAAAAGACAGGCTGGATCCTACCCGCTTGTTATCCACCTGCTGCCTTGCTCCATGCAGTTGCGTGGGGTTAGCGATGACCTGTGTAATATATGCAGTGAGCATGCAGTTAGCTGAGCACAGACCATGCAGTCAGGATTAATAAATCCAGGTCTGTTTTTCCTGCAGAGCAGGGTGCTGCGGATCCCTGTGTTTGTGGGCTTCCTGCCCTACAAGGATGGACAGACGCATCACTGGTGCCACTTGGAGCATTCCACCTCCTGCTCAAGCAAGTCCTTGGCAGTGGCTGGTGCTAGAGGTTGATGACCATTCCCTTAGCCTAAAACCTGTGACAACCAGAGGGATGAGTGGAGAGTGAGTCTGCTGTGTCCCTGCTGTGCCAGGGTACTTGCAGCCAGGAGATGCTCATTTCCAAGGTTTGAACCTCAAAGAGCCTCTCTTTACAAAAATGAGTAAGTTCTCAGAAAAATGAGAAAGTAAAAAAATAATGAAATCTTAGAACAGACCAGGTGGGAAGGGATCTCAGCAGATCATCTGGTCTAACCTTTTGAGGGAAGGAGATAATTTAGATGAGATTATTTAGGACAGTGTCTAATCGCATCCTGAAAACCTCCAGTGATGGGGAGCCTGCCACATCCCTGGGGAGGTTGTTCAGTGAGTGATTGTTTTCACTGTAAAAAGTTTCATCCTTATGTCAAGATAAAACATCTCTTCGTGCGACTTGTGCTTGTTGCTCCTTCTCACTGTAGCTCCCTGTGGAGAGAGAGCCTCTTTCCTCTTTGTAGCCTCCTTTTAAATACTCCAAGACTGTAATGAGATCTCCCTCACATCCTTCTCTTCTCTTCTAGGGAGAAAGGACCTAACTGCTTCAGCCTTTCCTCACAGAACAGGTTCTGCAGCCCACTGATGATCTTTGCAGCCCTCCTTTGGACCCTGTACAGTCTGTATCTTTCTTGAATTGTAGGGTTATGCCAATGTCATTTGTGGCCTGAAATATTGGGTCAATCCAATGTCATTCCTGGCTTAACGCTGCTGTGATGCATTTTGTATCAGCTTGTTAAAACAAGCGCCCCTGAGAACAGATTTAGGATGAGCCTTGTCGTTTGCCAAGTTGCAAGCAGAAAAGGCGTGAATGCTGTGTAAGTGCTGCTCTGCACTGACTAAAACATCCCTGTGTTATCAACAATGTTTCCAGCACAAATCCAAAACACAGCCCCACACTAGCTACTGAGAAGAAAATTAACTCTATCCTAGCCAAAACCAGCTCAGTCCAGCCATCAGTGTCTGTAGCATGCTGGGGCATGCAGCTCCTGTGCAGTTGGTCTGCCAGATGAATTCCCATGGCCCTCCAGCTACATCCGCTCCTTACCATATTAAGAACATCTGGACAAAGTGATTTATAAACTCTCTCCCTTGGTAGCACTGGTTGTATTTTATGTCTCAGCAATTTTCTGTATTGCTAAACTATTACTCATAGGCAGATTTTGTGGTAAAGCCTTTCCCAGACTATAGCCCTATTTAATGTGTGGTTGTGTCCTCACTTTTCCTTCTTTTTACCCACTCCCTTGCTCAGTTTTACACTGGCTCTGTTGGTTTCATGTCTTGGGGCTATGCCTTGATTTGTGAGCTTGTGAGTTGTTGCTGTTAGCTCTTACAAAACTTTCCTTGTACCTGGACTGAGGACTGTGTAGGCCAGGCTGGCTCAATGCAATGAAACAGCACTGGTGACTTGGTGCTTTGCCTTTTGTTTCTCAGAGCTAATGTGTTATTTGGGAGGTGCGGACTGAAGAAGTGGTTTGCTCACTGGCCTCAGAAGGGCTCCTCAGCACCTAGCCATGCTCAAGAAAATTTTTTTGGACTGCTATCATAAGTCATGGCTTCATGTTTTGTCATTCATGTGGTTTCTTTACTGACATTCCGTTCGTCTTTCTTCCAGGCTCCACGTCTGTTTGTTACAAGCCTACCAGCCCAGTCCAGGTACTGGAAGACACTGGCTTTCTTTACCAGGATCACCAGTTGTTTGCTGGCAGGCATGAAGTGTCTCCGCTAACGGCTGAAGTGATCAGTGCCAAAGAAAAAGCTGGTAAGTGCATGGCCGCACTTCTGTATGAACCCACTGCATTTACTTCCAGGTTTTTCCCAAAGCATAAATCGAGTAGTTTAAACCATTTACAAATATTATTTACAGAGTTGAAGGCCAGCTTCTCATTCTTGGTAGAGTCAAAGTTACCTTTGACTTGTTTATTGTGACCCACCATCGCTTGTCACCTGTACTTGTGGAGGGTGCAGCAGGACATGGTTGCTTTTCACTGCACAGCTGGACCAGTTTCCATGGCTCTTTTGCTGATGGAGCAAGACCACAGGCACTGTGGAAAGCTCACTGTGGTCAATCCTTCTGAACTTCAATAATAAGCAATTTAAAGTACATCTCCCAGATATAAGAACTTGACTAACACAGAAGTGGAAATCCTGATGTATTATAAAGAGCTGCCTTGACTGTGTGATGTTGGCTTTATTCCCTTTCCTCAGGCTTTTCTCAGGCATTGTCTAACAACCTAGACTGGAAGCTTTCTGGTGTGTTAGGGAGACATTATTCCTTGTCTGCAAAAATGTCCATTGTGGTGAGGCTTCTGTGTCCTGTGATAACATGAATAAAGCAGCAAGAGTTTGCTGTAACTGCAGGGTTATATAAAGCAGATGGATACTTGACTGTTGAGCACGGGTAGATGGAGATGTGTGTGTCTGTGCATCTTCCTGGCTCAAACACCATCCCGAGGAGCTGACAGCCCCTCTGAGAGGTGGTGGCCAGGCTGCAACCCCAGTGAGTGAGGCTGGCAGGCAGATAACATTGTTTCAGGGAAAGCAGGAGAGGTGTATCTCCTAGGGCAGGTGTGGAGTGAAACAGCCTGGGAATCTTCTCTCCCTGTGGAGCCCCACAATCACCTTTAAGGCTTTGCCACAGAAATGTTAGTGCAAATGACCTCTTCTCATTGTTAAGAGTCAAAGGCTTTTCTTTCCCTCTGGTATCTGGGTTGTATATAAGTTATCCCACAGCTTGTGCAGTAACCGATGAAACCTCAGGGAAATGACCAGACCTCAAAAGAAAGTTTGTTTTTAAACTGCTTTTATATGCCAAAAAACAAATGTAAGTCCTGACAAACTCCTGAGAACTGGAAACAGCAGGAGAGAGAAAGTTGCCAAGAATGACCTCAAAAAACCGAACTGCAGACAGCACCTTGTTCTTGCCCGGGGACATTGGAAGACTCTTTTCACTTTTGTCTGCACTGGAGTCTTTCAGGAACATTCTTCTGGGCTCAGACAGTGTTCACATAGACATCTTACAGCACTTTCGGGATGGGTGTGGAAAGAGGGCTTCAGGAGGGAGGGATTCCAAACCTCTCAGCCATGGTTATATCACAAAATATGCTGAGTTGAAAGGGACCCATTGGGATCATCAAGTCCAACTCCTGGCCCTACGCAGGACACCCCAAGAATCACACCATGTGCCTGAGAGCATTGTCCAGGTGCTTCTAGGTGCTTAGCTCCAGGCAAGCTCCAGTGCATATACAGTGCAAAGATGGTGCCATTGGCTCTGAATGACTTCAGTAGCCTGTGTTAGGGTTGTGTAGCTAGTCTGTCAGTGCTTTTTTAAAAAATGCTGGCATTACATCTATGACCATAATGCCTTCCTTGTGTTGACCCAGCAAAATTACAACAGTTAGTATTGACTCCGTTAGAAATAGCGTTATCAGCCAGAAGGGAAATTGCAGTTTTAGAGGAAGATGCCAGAGCACAGATTATTCTCAGACCTTTAGGACCATTTTATTTTCAATTCCATTTCAGTTATTCTGTGACACATTTTACATTTTATTTTGTCATGTCACACAGTACACTTACGACTTTGGCCATCAAAAATACAGCCTCTGGAAGTTGTGGAAGCCATCTCCAGGGAGAAGTCAAACACTGGAACAGGCTTTCTAGAGAGGCAGTCAATGCCCCAAGCCTGTCAGTGTTTAAAGAGGCATTTGGACAATGCCCTTATTAAAATACTTTAACTTTTGCTGAGCCTTGAATTGGCCAGGCAGTGGGATGAGATAATCATTTTAGGTTCCGTTCCTATCCTATCCTATCCTATCCTATCCTATCCTATCCTATCCTATCCTGTCCTATCCTATCCTGTCCTGTCCTGTCCTGTCCTGTCCATTTTAGAACATACCAAATTTCCCTGTGACATGGAATGTCCCTTTTTGACTTAGAGGGGGATTCAGAGCTGTGGGTGTGGGATGCATGGAATATTGTGGAGGAGGAGGGCCAGGGAGGGGACTGGAATGTGTTCCTAGGGGTCACTGCAAACAGAATTAGGGTTTAGGGGTGGGGGACGAACAGGGAGCAGTGCTCAGCTTCCTTTGTTGGCTTCCAGCCATGTCTCCTGTGCTGCCAGGGGAACCCTGGCAGGGCACTGCCCATGGGGTGCATCCTGGGCACGGGGTCACAGTTGTGGGATGTAGGAAGGGAAGAAAGAGCAGGGGGAATTAGACATCCTGGACAGCAGAGCTAACGGCCACCTCTCTCTCCCTGCCCAGCCGAGGAGACCCTCTGCACCCTGCGCCCACCCAGCTTCCGCCGTGTGCCAGAGGCGGAGATGCGAGGGGCGGAGGAGGTGGCAGCCGGCACCGTCCTGCAGCGCCTGATCCAGGAGCGGCTGAGGTATGGCAACCCCAGCGAGAACATGAACCTGCTGGCCATACAGCACCAGGCGACGGGCAGCGCCGGCCCCTCCAACAGCACTGCCAGCACTCTCTCTTCCGCAGAAAACCTTGCTCCTGAAGACCTGCCAATGGTCCAGCCGTCAGGGCGGCAGGAACCACAGGGGCAGGAGCACCAGGGGGACGGTGCTGCCATGGAGAAGCAGCCCCGGGCCCCGCAGCCCCCGCACAGCACTGAGGAGCTCCCCACCTATGAGGAGGCCAAGGCCCAGTCTCAGTTCTTCCGTGGCCAGCCCGCACCACCAGCCACCGCCGCCACGACAGGTTTTTATGGCTCCTCCAGCCAGAAGTCCAGGACGGAGGGGAGGCCGACAGTGAACCGAGCCAACAGTGGGCAGGCGCACAAGGATGAGGCGCTGAAGGAGCTGAAGCAGGGCCACGTCCGCTCGCTGAGTGAGAGGATCATGCAGCTCTCGCTGGAGAGGAATGGGGCCAAGCAGCACCCCCCAGCCCCAGGAGGTGGGAAGGGTTTCAAGGCAGCCCCACAACCCGGCAAGGCCACAGACCCGCGGGGCCCGCCGCCTGAGTACCCCTACAAAGGCAAGGCAGCAGCCCCAGGCAGCAAGGCACAGGAGCACGGGCTCTTCTACGGCGAGCAGCCGGCACAAGACGTCCTCAAGGCCGCCTACGCCGCCCCCCAGCCTGCCCGGGCAGAGCTGGCCCTCGTCCGCTACCAGCCACCCCCAGAGTATGGCGTCAGCAGGTAATGGCCATTGGGGGTGGGTCTGCAGAGCCACCTGGTCCTGCCCTCGTTGGAGGAGCCGGTGTCTGGGGGGCTCGGGCCTCGTGTAGGCACGGCCACAGTGAGCTGTAGCTCCAGGCACACAGTGGGGACATCACACCCTGCAGTGGGGACATAACATCCTGTGGCCAGGATGGCAGGCCTGGCTGGTGGAGGCACCTGCATCTCCCCAAGGAGATCTATAAAGCTTATATGCCACTTATGTGCTACTTAAATCTTCCCACAGAGCTCACATGGGGCTTTCATGGTACTGGGCCCCTCATGCCAGGCCTCCCTGTGGGCGCAGGTTTATTCCAAGCGCATTAGAAATAATCCAGTGTTTCCTGGCTGTGTGCTGATCCCTGCTAGCGGTGCAGGTCCTGCCATCAGAGGTGAGGTGGTGTGTTAAGGGCTCCTTTTTCTTGCTGTGCCTAAATGCAAGTGTATCTCTGTCTCATCCCTGTCTTTTTGACCTCTCAGACAGTTATTTTGCCGGGTTTGGAAGTCTGAGGTTGTTTGGTGTCAATGTGGGCGGTTTCCATGTTGCAAGCTGCCTCATTGGGTCTTTACTAATCCCCAGAATCCCCAAAGGTTTTGTTGGCATCACCTTAAGTTGCACACAGGTATTTTACCACAGCACAGGCACGAAGAAAAAGTGGTGCAATGACCTAGCTCTTTCTGTCCAAAATGTGTAAGGCATGAAATGCAGGAGGGAATGCTCTGCTTTTCCATGTTTGCAGAAAGGATGGGTTTTGTGTCAAGACAGGTAGAAACTCAAAGTGTAGTTTCAGTGACAGCTGCAAGGTGGCTGTGACAAGCAGCTGGCCTGTGCTGGGGCCCTTTCTCCAGCTATATGTATGGCCATTGTGTGGAGTTAATGCAATTTTTTCAGAGCAAGATGGTGTTTTTAAGACCTCAGCAAAAATGTCTGTTTATGCAAAGAAAGACCTATATGAATGAGGGCAACGGGGGCCATGCTTTCCTGCAGTTGTTTGTGGTGCTAATAAACATCTCCAGCACCAAGCAGATTCATCCCCACAGAAAAGGAGCTGGTTTGGGTATTTTTATCACTGTTGGAAAATGCTGGTTCAATAGCCACAGAGTGTTCTGAGTCTGTCCAAGTGAGTGAAGCTGGGTGCTGCATGCACTGCTTCGAGTAACTGGGAATGACACTGGTGTAGAGTGGAAGACCCTTTGGGGCCTTCTAGAGCTTTTCCCAGTTGCCTGCTCAGCAAGGTTAATGCCAAGAAACCCCTCGTTTCAGTCCTCAGCAAAGGCGGGATCACCCCAGCAGCTCTAGGAGAAATCCACTGGCTCATGATGGTGGTCACTGCTCATTCCTGGCGAGGCAGCATAGTTTACCCCCAAATCACACTGCAGGGGGGATGTCTGCTACCCCTGTGTGCAGTTTCCTTTGCATGATGCTGGAGAAATCTCCCTCCTGTCAGGTACGGGGTCACCAAGGGGAGGGATATGCGGTGCAGCAGAGGACTGGCAGCATGACAGAGCAGAGCTGCTGCGTTTTGCACACTTACTAAAAAAATGTTCAGTGGTATCTTTCTTGCAACTCAGCAAGGGCCTTAATACTTCTCAGTGTGCATATATCCCTGCTGGCTATGCCAGCAAGTTTATACAGATGTAGGTTAGGAGGCTGGCACGGCAGGGGGTTGTTTCATCAAAGCTAGGTTTGCTCTAAGGTGTATGGTATCTCTTGTGCTTTATTTAAGGCATTTCTGGGTCCTGATGTGCAGATGGTTGTTTTCAGGTCCTTCTTGGCTTCCTTCACGTGGTGCATGGATTTTGGGGAGATTTCCTATCAGTGAATGGGGGAACATTTGGCTGTGTTCTGATGTCAGACAGTGAGCCTCTGGGTCTCAGCAAAGCAGTGGTCTTCATCCTCACCTCAGGCTTCTCTATATTTTTTAACATAGGGATGTCAACCTTTCACTTTCCTTGGGTGCAAGGAAATATTGAGATATTCATTGCCGGCATTACCTGTTGTTCTCAATTACTATGAACTGGTATCACTAAAAACCAGGAAATAAACTCACTTTATTCTCCTGTGCTTATACCAGTTTATAACTGGTCCCATGGTCTTTAGGATCCCTATATGGCCCTGTCACCCAGGAAGATTTGTTTGACAAAGGAGATGAACCTTTGTCATTTAGGAGATGACTGTAGTCCCTGTGTGCTTATTCATCACTTGTCATTTCTCTATTTGCAGCAGCTGTGCTCCAGTGCATCCTTGCATGCATCTTGGGCTGCATGACAGGATGGGCTTGCCCACGTCTGGGATGGTTAAAATGCAATTTCACAAAGTAGTCTCTGCGCCAAATGTTCCTGTCTTTGGAGAGGATAAAGGCAGGTTACCTGTTCAGGGATGTCAGCCCTGTCTTTACTAGAGGATTTGTCTGGGCAGCAGTCCCGAAGCACTGCTGGAGGAGGTACTGGGGGCTGTGTTGCACTCCTGAGTTGCTCCCAAACACAAACCTTCCTATGGCTCTGCACTTGCTCACTGCTTCTCCCCTTACCTGGGCTCTGGGGAGGCTCATTGCCGGACATCTGGCTGGGATGGAGGACCTTGATAGAAGAGGTTGAGATAGGGGACTACTGGTTTCATAAGGTTAACAACAGGGGTAAGGTTTGGAGAGGCGGTTTTTCTGTTAGACGAGCAAGTGAGGTGAGGAATTTCAGCTTTCATCTCATCAGGAGGGTCTGGGAAAGAAGATTGTGGAAACAGAACTTTGCTCACGATCAGATGGGAATCTCATATACCCCAGCATCTCCTCCCCTCTGTCTTGGTCATATCAGTTCCCCAGCCCATCCATCCTGGCATCCTCTGGATAGGGACCATGCAAAAGGCTTCCATGTTCTGGAAAAGAGGAGAAACACAGAGTGCACTGATCTAGGAAAAGCACTCACAGATACAAGGAATGGAAAAGACCTATAGGGTCATTGATCCCCCACCTCCCCCAGAGGGAAATGTGGCTGGAAATGGACCAATGCTGGCAGGGAGCTGTTGAAGGATAATGGAATAACTGTAGCTGCTGCTTAACTTCCTTTTTTGGTTTGACTTTTTCTTTTGCACATGACTGGTTTTGAAGGAAACATTGCCTTTATAATCATCAGGGTGAATTTATTGTAAATTTCAAGATAATTCATGTTGTACTGAAGAACTCCTAGAGTCATATGATGTTGCGGTAGTCTCAGCATTTATATAAATTAGATTTAGTGACTTCTGTTTTATGGACATCACACCTGCAGAGCAGAGCTTGAACCTTGAAGCTTAAAGGACAAAACAACCAGAAGGCAAATAAAAATGAACCAGTATTTTTAAAATACCAGTATTTTTAAGCCAATTGCTTGATGCTTGGGGCCCTGACTCACAACTTCTGAATGCTTTAAGTTGGCCAAGTATAATAATCTTTAGAAAACGTTTCCTTTCCTAGATGTGTAGCTGTTCCTGAAGGGTGTCTTTGCTAACTTTCCCTAGGTGCAGGTTCAGAAAGTCACAGCTTGTTAGGTAAAAGGGCTTGGAACTAATCTAATTTAGTTTTTTGCACAATGCCGTGAATTAATTCCAGTTTGTGAAACATTCAGTCCTAGTGATTATAACAGTCTCCATCTGGAGAATCCATCACAGCCTTTACAGCCTTGTTCCACTAGCTAATTGCCATCTCTGGCATAGATCTCCACCTTAGTTTCAGCCTGTATTTTCTAGTTACCAGGGATTTTGCAAAGTCTTTGTCAGATATAGTGAGGAGCCCTGTGCTATCAGTCCTTTAATATGTTTAACAGATGGAGCCCAAAGCCCTGGACTTATTTCACTGTTGTCAAAATCCCTTTTTCTCACTGTGGAAAGCTAACCTGAGCACTGTTTCAGTACCAGCTGGACCAGAGGCTAATCAGGTGTAGTAACACCTCTGATTTGACTCAGTGTTCCTTGTTTACATAGCTCATTAACACTTGCAGTTGGCACCCTGGGATCTCCCCACACAGCTTGTTATCCAGTCAGGCACGTGAGGGTTGTCACAGCCCAGGACAGTATTTTCCACCCTTTTGCTCTAGCTTGCTGTATTTATTCCTGGATGGATGAAAACTTGCACCAGCTCAAGTCTGTATTGTTTCTCCATGTCCTGTTAAGCAGTGATCCAGATCGTTCGGTGCAATGAATCCTCTTCATTGATCCCAGTGGCCCTTGTCAGATCCTGGTGTCTTTTATTCAGAATGATTTCTTTCTCTGCACTATTAATAAAAAGTGCGTATAATGCAAATAAAGCGTTGAACTGGAAACTCTGCTGCTTACCGAGGGGAATTAATTTGTGGTACATGCATAAGACAATCATGCAGGCACCTTTTCATTCTGATTTAATCCACGCATTTTGAAAGACAGCATGCAGAATCAATGAAAAGAATAAATCTGGGCTGTTTTAAAATACATCCCATTTTTTATGTGCCTCATAAAATTCCACCCTGCCAGGATGTAGAAGTCTATAATTAACTGCCGGAATAGTCTGCTGCTTCTCCGGTTATTTGTGTATTTATTCCCCCCACACATACCACTGCTGTTTTCAGACAACCTGTTGATATTTACCGATCCAACCACGTCTGTGGCTGCTGACAGGACACAAGGAGCTTGTTTTCTTCCCTGAGGCAGCCCAGGCAGGCGGGTTTGCTGGCAGTGTGGACGAGCTGAAGGATGTTACACCCAAACTGCGTTGTCCTGGCGTTTCTCTGCAAGGACAGCCCAAGCACAAGGGTGGGTTGGAGGCTGCACTTCCATCTCACGTGGATGCTGGCAGCCCTGCAGAGGAGCTTTGCTTTGTATCCTCTCCTTCTCATCTAATATGCCTTACATTAAAATAAATGAAAGAGAAATGAAGTTGTTTGCACAGCTTGGGTGATGCCCATGTCATTTCTCCTTACCCTTCTCTATTATTAACCCAGCTGGTTCCTCTAGAAGTGCAGAGGTTGAGGAAGGCACCTTTTCCTTATGCTGAGAATCTGATCTCCATGAGGAAATAAAATATCCTCTCCCTCTCTTAACTACCGAGGATATGTTTGATACAGCATATGTCTTTTTAGATTATAATTTTGCCCTGCAAAATCTTTATGTAAATGTGCCAAAGAAGCTGGGCCAAGTCTCTCCAGAACTAACAAATGTCACCAACAAAATAGTGAATTCAAGAGACGTGAGTCCAAGTCTGCAAAATGTTTTCTGCAACAAACACCTATGTTTACAAGGTGCTGCAACTATTGCTGATTCCGTAAGACAGAGAATACCATGAGGGCCATGTCTGGGCTATGGCAAATGTTCTCCCTTTTCTTTCTGTATCACCATTTAGTGATGGATCTATAGTTGTATTTCCTTGCACCATGACTATCAGACTGGGCTTGCTGACTTTGCCAGGATCCTGGATTTTTCCTTCATGGTCATAATGCCGTTTCCTCCGTGTTATTCACAGTGAGACGGAATAGCATTTGAAGTCTGCTTCGAGACTGCAGAAATTATAATGAAATCAGGTAGACACCTGGGTCTGAGGTTAGTATCCAGACTGAAGGCTCCCAGTCAATGGGCAGGAATAAGCACATTTCACACACTTTTTTACTCTTATTGTAAGGTAAAAGCCTGAGGCAACTTCAAAGAACTGCACCCCAGAAACGCCTTATTCTCATTGCTAACTCAGCCAGAGCATCCACAGTAGATGCATGAAGTTGTGAGATAAAGTTCCTTGGGAGAGTCTTTGAAAGATGAAATAGGCCAGTCTGCCCTAGAGGCAAAGGAAGGCAGAGCATTCAGAGAAAGATGAGCTAGATAGGTTAGAGGAGGGCATTCTAATTATGAATGTAAATGCCATGGTGTGTTGGAAACAAAGTCCTTCCTCCACTGGCCCTTTTCCATCCCTAGACAGAGGAGAGCTTCACTGTACCTATAGCAAGGCAGAGGTGGAATTTCCTTTCCAGAACATTTACAGGCATTTTCATTTTATTACTAATACTGCCCTGCTTTATCCAACAGCAGCTCCTCTGTATTTATGATTTCCTGGTCATCAACAGCAAGTGGACTTTATCATTAATTTTCCTTTCCAGGTTTCATTTTCCTACATAAAGCTACAGATTGTCCCCAGATTCCTCTGTATTGGTAATTCCTGCTCCCAGGTGGTCCAGTATAAGAGGAGTATTAAGACCATGCCTTAATTTGGGGGCTTGGGCAGCCCCAAAATCTTGAGGGATATCTTATGAAAGTGAGGTCTGTGGTCAAGTATTTGGCTGAAGACACTGTATTGCAAGCTATAGGTAGTAAGCTATTATATATGTATCACAAGCTATACTTCTGTGAAAAGAAAGAGACCCCAGCACAGTAGCCCTTGAACGCCTCACTGCCTGCTGGTGCTCCTTATTCAAAAAGCTGGCTTCCTTAATTTTTTTTCTTTTTCTCCTTCTTTAGAATACATTGCAGAAGCTTATGGGGGCCCTACTTCTACAATAATGTCAAAACAAAAAAAAAGTTTTTAGTAGAAATGCAGCTGAAATGTTGCAGAGATAGCCAAAACTCATAATGTTCCCCAGTCACAAGCTTTTTAAAAGGATGATTTTTGACAAGAATGTGTTTGGCTGAAAGAGTTTAACCTGCTCTAATGCAGAGTAAGATCAACATTTAAAATACAGTAGAAGCATTGTGAGAATGTCATTCTTTACTAAGCCCAGAGGACCTCAGGATAATCCCAATTGCTGCGTTTCTTTGGAGCTTTACATGAGAATTTGGATAGGAACTAAGCTGACGTTATAACATTCCTTTTTTGCAGATGTTGATTTGTTAATGTGAATTGCTGTGCTTATTTTATTGCATATATACTCAGAGATTTTGCAGTTGGCTAAGTCAGAACTAAATTGGGACAGATTAAACAAGTAAAAAGAAAGTCAGAAATGTTAATTTTGTTAAACAGCTGTGCATCAAGAGGTATAAAGTCAATTGTACCTGTTCAGTTTCCAAGCTGGAAAAAAACTAGAGAATCTCTCCTGTGGCCATGGCTGCTGAGACTGGTGGCTGGCTGCTGCTATAGGGTGTAAATCTCTAGTAGCTCAAGAAGTCATATGGAGTTCAAGAAAATAGAGATCTCTGTGGTCTTTCCTTCCTCTGTAGTGTAAAGCTAGGCAGACTAAAGTGATGAGAAAAGATTAAATTGATGAAAGGGTAAGATTTCCCAAAAGTACAGTGTCAAAAGTTCATGCAAGGGTCTAATGGGTCAATCTATGGACAAAAATTGCTGTGCTTCATAATGAAAAAGAAAGATTGCTGTATCTCCACTGGTTTAGATTCAGAGATCAATTTAATTTTATTGCTCTACGCTATTCCCATAAAGTAGTGAGAAAATCTGTACCTGCATCAAATCTTCCAAATCTTCTGCTTTCTACTAAGTGTCTTTGTAAGGGTGTAACTGTATCCAGACAGTTGGGGTTTTACTTGCGTAAAACCAGTTGTGCCTTTTCTTTTGGTAAAGACAAACAAGCTCACACTTGGCTGAATTAATTGCTGTGGTAAAACACGTGAGGACAGACTGGCTGTCAGCAGCATTGAGGAGGTGTCACGTGCTTGTCTGAGTTCACGTTCACTTGTGGAGCATCTTTTGCACTGACGTCCCTCACTCATGGCGTTATTTATTGTTTTGATTTTTGAGCAAAATAATAATCAAGTCCCACGACAGGCATCAGGTCCCTTGCCAGGTTTGCACACTGGAGCACCAGAAGGAAAGGGGGAGTGTAGGGATGGTGTGAGAGCTATGCCCATGATCAGAGGGCTGGAGTACCTCTCCTATGAAGACAGACTGAGAGTTGGAGTTGTTCAGCCCAGAGGAGAGAAGGCTCCAGAGAAAACTTACTGCAGCCTTCCAATACTTAAAGGGGGCTTATAAGAAAGGGAGATGGGATGTTCTACCAAGGCCTGTAGAGATGAGACAAAAGGAAATAGCTTTGAACTGGAAGATGGTAGGTTTAGATATAAGGAAGAAATTTTTTATGCTGAGGGTGGTGAGGCACTGGAACAGGTTGCCCAGAGAAGTTCTATGCTGCATGGGAAGTGTTTAAGGCCAGGTTGGTTGGAGCCCTGAGAAGCCTCATCTAGGGGAAGGTGTCTAAGCCTGCGGCAGGGTGGTTGGACTTGATGGTTTTTAAAGATCACTTCCAACCCAAGCCATTCTGTGATTCTGTGAATTCCTGTGTGTTTTGTTGTGAAGTGTCATACAGCACCTCTCTGACCTCCTGTCATTTGGAAAGTTTTATCCTCTTTTAGTAGACATTTAGCGCCTTAGTTATTAGCCTGCACCTCTGCCAGAGAACTTACATGCCTGAGACTGAGAGCAAACCCTTCTGGCCCTGTGGGCTGCCCAGGGGGAATGGCCCCTCTCCTGTGCTCCTGAGCTGCCTCCATGGATGTTTAATTTACAGGAGAGACACAGCCTTAGAGCATGTTTAAGGCCAGACTGAGCTCAGCACAGCTTTCCTCGATGCTGGCTGCATGAAGTTCTGCTGGGATCTTCATCCCAGGGAGACTGGTCTGTACTTCTGGCCAGGTTAGCAACATGCTTATGTTTGGTGTTTCCTCCATTTCAGTACCTTTCTGTGCCAAAGTGGATGCACTGGGCAAAGCTGGGATGGGAGTATGGGACTGTGTGTGTGCTGTGTCTGGAGGCCTGCAAAGCCCGATTTGCTTTCACTCTAGTTTGAACAGAAGATTAAGGCTGAATTGCTGGCTTTCTTTGCTGTCGTGTGGCTTGGCGGTGACAAGTTTGTTAGAGCAGTGCTGTTCATTTTCTAGGGCAGAATTTTAAAATTGCCTTCACTTTTCAGCTTTGTTCTGCTGCAGTTGAAGGAAGGGGTGGGTTATTGTCAGTAGAATTAGGCCAACACTGAGGGCTTTTGAAAACCCTGTTTTGAGAAGCTGTGTAGGTGCTGAAGACAACAATAACCATAATTACTATGTATTTATATAGCACAAAATTGTCTGTCTAAGAAATAGCATTCATGGATCTTTGAGGCCCAGTGGGGTAAATACGCCTGTTTATTATGTCTTGTGCCTTGTGTAGGGTACAGAAATAAAGGTAATGATATCAACAGCAAGCGTAATAGCTTGTGGTTAAGTTAAAATACAAATTCCGGAAGGTGCTTGACAGCAGACTTCAGGTGGGGTCCAGCAGCCAGCTTATTTTCCAGCCAAACTGGGCCCTGACACTGCGGTACCACATGGTCTGGGTTGAGTCTCTTAAACAAGATCAGTGTAGAAATTCCAGAGCTTTGGCATCAGGGCTGAGGAGTGGCTCAGCCTGTTCACAGTGAGATTTTGCATGGGGCTGCTTCCCTTGGCCAAGGCTTCGAGGCTGCCTGTGCAGTGGATGGAGGGATGGAGATGGGTCGGGCGAGGGACTCTGATCCCACCTGGCTGCCAGGTGCAGGGTTACCCTCACTGCTGAGGCATCCTCCTGGATTATCTTCCAGCCATTGTAAATTATGATTCAGGTGTATTTAAGAGCTGCCTGCTGACAGCAAGCCTAGCTCACAAGCAGATCCACCACCACCTCACTTCTTATTCTTCCCTGATACGAGTCTGGTGAGTGATGGATGCCCTTAATTGGGGAGTGACACAATGAGGTCTCCTGCTGGAAGATGGCTTTCATGGCTCACTGTGATTGAACGGGGCTGTGCCTCCAACAGTTCCGCAGCAGCCCTTCCCTCTTCCACTTGCTAAAGCCACTCAGGGATGCTGCTTTGCTCACATCACTTCCTCTTGCCTCCCAACTTGGCTGATCCGCTGCTCTTGCTCTGGGCAGGAAGCGGTGTTTGAAAGGTGAGTAATGCATCCCTTGTGTTTTCTTCAAGCCTGCCAGGTTATGCTTCTCAGTCGTGGCGTTTGTGGGAAGGGGAGGCAGGGAGAGGCTGGCTGCTGCTGAAGTATTAGCTGCACACCTAGGCAAAAATGCTGGTTTTGAGTCAGTGCTTCCTTTATCCGTTCATGCCAGATGTGTACATCACTGTCAAGGGCAGACGAGGAGACAATTTACCCAGTCTCTGCTGCGATTGTTGGTATTTAGGAGTCGTGACTATCCAGTTATAGCACTATTAGTAAACCATGCAGTCATTAGGTGAAAGCTCCTGTGAGCATTTCGAGGGCGTGCGGCTCTAACACTTCCCCCATGTATGCTTTCCCACAGCCGACAATGCCAGCCGCCCTTCCCGCCGCCGCCGGCCCAGCAGCACAGCCCCATGTCCTCGCAGGCCGCTGCCAGCCCTCTGCTCCCAGGCTCCTTGCCCCCGCTGCCGGCCCCTGCGGCTGCCCAGACCCCGACGCTGCCGGGCCAGCAGCTGACACCCGACGCCTTTGCCATCGTGGAGCGGGCGCAGCAGATGGTGGAGATGCTCTCTGAGGAGAACCACGTGCTGCGGCAGGAGCTGGAGGGGTACTATGAGAAGGCAGACAAGCTGCAGAAGGTAGGTGTACAGATTGGGATGGGGCCTGGCCAGGGTAACCATCTTGGTGCTTCTGCCTTTGGGCAGCTGTTCTTCATAGTTGTGTCACTGCAATGGGGATGCACCAGTGGCCATCTCTAACCAATGCCTCTCCGTGGTGGTCTCCCAGAAGGGTAATCCTGTGCCTTGTGGGCTCCGCTGCCTTTAGGGCGAAACAGGGCAGACCATCAGATATGTCTCAACTGGATATTTTCCCCCTCCATCCTTCCATGCTGGCCTCACTGGAGCTTTCCCTGGAAGTCTCCCATGGGCAGTACGTTCCTGGTGCAGCTGGGTCCTTCACCATGTGCGCAGGGGTTAGAGATGCAGGTGAGAACCATATGAAGAGCACATCCACATCTGTCCCAAGCACATCTTGTCCACCACAATAAGCTCGTGTGGTGCTCCACACTCTTTGGAAGTGTAACAGCCACCAGTGGGGTTGTCCATTGTTTCGAAATGGATTAACTGGGTTGTCTTAGAGGCTTTCAGTGACTGCTCTTTGAGTTTCTAAGAACTGATGTTAGAAATCCATTTGAACATGTTGGTTCTAAAAGCACTGCCCCCTCATCTGAAAGAACCATTTGGTAAAGATTTTGTTCAAACCCCATTTTTCTAAGAGATCCTGCATCCTCTTTTTTGTAAGCATGCAGGTTTTTTCAGTGGAGAAGTGTCTTGCACACTGCCTGGGGTGAGAAGATGAAGGGTCATATCAAATGAAGTAGAAGTTGCTTAAAACTGAGGCTCACTGAAGGCAAAGCAGAGATGCTTCCCAGATCTGCTGGCTTTGGGTCCCAAGGGCTCAGATCAAATAACTTATTCAGGACCCTGCACTACTCTTTCATTGATGTCTCCCCACCATTTATACACAAATGAGCTTAGACTGCCAAGTCTTTTCTCTCTGAATTTAGGAGTCTATATAGGAGCTCAATTTTTTTCTATGCTGTGCAGATCAAGGTGTTCTTGGAGACACCCTTCACAGGAGAAGAAGCAGCTCTGAGAGACCATGTCCCAGCCTCAGCTTTGGGAAGAATTTGTGACAATCTGTTCAAACAGATTAGAAAAAAGACCAGGTGTTTTGTAGCCGCTGTCTTTTCTGCCTCCTTCTCTGCAACAAGATGAGTTGAGTTTATTCACACAATTTCCTAAACTTAGTTAAAAAATCTTCACAGCAACATCAACTATTCATGAAGAAATCTGCAAAAACTTTAATACTGACTTCCCTGTGGCCTTTGTGGGCAAAAAGAAATATTCCAGCTATTAATTTTACAAAAGCTGTATTGTTCAGTAAAAGGTATTTAAGTGTAATACCCTATAAATATTCCAGTTTTCTTTCACTGTTGGAAATGGCTCTCTCTTTATCTTGGATGCCCTGCAAGTCGATTGCATCAGACACCAACAGAAAGGTATTCAAGCATGGGCTGAAGTCTCACTTCAGTCAATGAAGTGTGGACTTGAGTCCCATTGACTTTGGGGGAATGTAAGCGGAGTATTAAAGTGAAACACATACTCAAGTGCATTCTTTCTTCAGGAAACCAAATCTCTAACACATTGTATCCCTCCCATGCTGCTTTTGCTGTGTTTGAGCACAAGGTCAGGGCAGGTCTTCCTCTGTTCCCACAGTTTCAGCTGAACATCACCTCTGAAAATGTGATTGAGTTAAATTACGTACTTCAGATGTGAAAACTCTTCCCTCTTGTTGCAAGTGGAAAGGTCAGGAAGGAGTACTTCTTGTTTGTGGGTAACAGTTTTATTCTAGGTAGCACTACCTTCCCATCACTTTTATTCATTACAGAATAGGAGAAGAAGTTAGAGAAAATCAGCCTGACTTGTAGGACTCCCTGGGCATTTGTACAAAGAGATCAGCTCTGAAGGTTGTCATATTCCCAGTTGTGTGTGAACAGACATTTTTGTAGAGAGGTACAAGGTAGTGATGAATCCCTGTGCTGTTTGATGAGTTGCCTTGTTTTCTTACCTAAAGAGAGTTGGAAGAGGAATTGTGTGCATTTAATTTTGAGCTTTTTGCATGATTTTCCCTTTTCTGAGCATTGTTACCTTGCTGAAGTTTAATTGCCAGGCTGGGCTGGCTCTTCTCCATGCCACCTGTGTGGGTTGTTTGAGTGGGCTGACTCTAGGAGCTACCAGGCAGAGAAAAGGCTGAATTGGTTTTTTTCTCCTCCATGGAAGAAGAAGGAAATCCCAGAGCTGTTGAGAAACGCCAACACAATTTGTGGCTGTTCTTCTGCTCTCCTTTAATTTTGTTCAGTGCTGATGGAGCACTTGCTGCAGCAAGTTTTTGCCTCCAGGGCTGCAGTCTGTGGTGATGTGATTTGGGAAATACTGGCGTACAGAGGGCCAGTCAGAGCCCTTGTGGTAACTAGCAGCATTGGGCCAGGCTGTGGAAACCCACTTCTCTGCTGGCAAATCTGCTTTGCTGTGGTAGGAGCTCTCTGGAGAAAGCATCTTCTGCAGATAGTGGCTTACCAACTCCCTGAACAATTCAGAGTGAAGCAAATTAAAGCATCTTGTTAAGGGCATTGTTCAAATGCCTCTAAAGCACTGACAGGCTTGGGGCATCAACCACCTCTCTAGGAAACCTGTTCCAGGGTCTGACTACCCACTCAGTAAAGAAACGCTTTGTCATGTCCAGTCTGAACCTCCCCACTTGTTTCAGCTTTTGTGCTTGTGAACAAGCTGGAAGCAGAAATTGGGGAAGGTAATCAGGTTTCCCCATCATGGCTCTGCCAGGCTTTCCTTGGTGCATGGTTTGGAGGTGCTGCCTGCCCGTGGGCTGTATCTTGACAGAGTGGCTCCAGCATCGTGGGAAGTGCAGGTCCAGGCTGCTGGAGCCTGGCTGCGGGTTCCTACACAGACAGTGGGGTGACAGCTGCAGCGTCCCTGGAGCTTTCATTCTGCAAGTGCTGCAGCTGGAAAATCACACCTGAAGCTTACTGAGAGGGACCTAACTCTACAGCAAGTGGAGGTGAGCTCGCACCCTGGCTTCAAAAATCCTGAATCTGTCCCACGCATGACTCAAGAGGCCAAAAAAGCGCCAGATTTAGAAAGGTATGTGGGAGGCTATATATGTCTTTTGGTTTTCCAGCCTGTGCACATTTTCAAGCCTTTCTCCACAAACACAAGGGCCAGGCATGCAGGAACAGATTCCTACATCAGTGTTGATCATCTCTGCAGCAATGATTTTACCAAAGCTGTATCACTTAACATGACATTTTCTTACTAAAAGAGTTGGATGAATTGAGCTGAACAGCAAAACTCTACCCAGGACTATTCTTTTGTCAGTCTTTTGGGCTCAGGTTTTAAGATGCGAGTTCACCACTAAGGGATTCCTCTGCATACCCTGCCTGCAGTTTGTCAGATTTCAAGGAGATGAAGTTAAGAAGATTGAAAACACAAAACAATTGGTTCTGTCTTTTATAGAGAGTTTGTCTTGTATAAAGCAGTCTTCAAAGTGGCATGAGGCCAGAACTGAGCCTAAAATACTTTTGGTGGCATTCAGAGCTCAGGGATAAGTTTTGGATCAGGGACCTGTTGAATAGTAAATGTTGCCTCCTACACCCTTTCTAGGAGAGAATACAGCCCACACAAGTACACCATTTCCTGTTTTTTCTCCTCTTGGATGGCATTAAAGCAGTCGCCATGGTCATAGACCAAAGGCAATCAAGCAATCAAGTCTAGCCCACCTCAAGCTTTTTTGGGAGCTGCCAATGGGGTGTCATGGGGTGTTGTGACATGATAAGCTGCCCCACAGGGTGTTTACAGGGGTCCCCACCACAGGAGCCACCAGCATTGTTGGGGCTTCATGCCATCCTCTGACCAGGGAGATTGGTCATTGCAGAGTTGGTGACACTGGACATGAGCATTGCCCTGACCCCTTGTGTCTTACTGGAATGTGCTGGGCAAGCACTGGGATGGGACACATTCCTGCAGGGCTTTTACAGGAGCTTTCTCTCCTTTCAGTTTGAAATAGAGATTCAGAGGATTTCAGAAGCTTACGAGGGTTTGGTCAAGACCACCACTAAGAGGGAGTCTCTGGACAAAGCGATGAGAAACAAACTTGAAGGAGAAATCAGGAGACTTCATGACTTCAACAGGGATCTCCGTGGTACGTTACAGTTGCTTGTGGTTTTTTTTTCCCCTCTGGTTGACGTGGTTCATTTACAAGCTCCAGAGCAGCAGGCTTTAGAGGAGTGGCTTCACACAATATTTAGATACATGTTGTGAGAAATAAGACCCTGGTCATTGGCATAAGACAAAACTGCTGTCACCCCCCTGGTGGCAAAAAAACCTTCTGGCAAAGTGTAAGAATCAGCTCCAGATGGTGCCTTTGTGTTCAGCACTTGAAAATATGGATTTGACAGCAAGGCCACCAGTCACAGTGTCCTGTCTACTCGTAATGAGCTGAAGAGCAAATTGTAATGTAGAACAATGCTGTGTTACCCAAGGTCAATGGCTTCACAGACCAGCAGCGAATATCAAAGGGTATCTCTTTTTTAAAAAACTTAAAATTGAGAGTGTATCCTTTTGATAAAGGAAATGGAGGATATGTTGGGTAACTACTGTACATCCACGTTCCTGATGGGGGGTACTTTGGTACTCACTGCTCACGCAGTGAGGTGCCTTCTGCAAGCTGATTAATGTTTTTTGCAATGGTGCAAGGTGGGTCACATGGTCTTTTTGAAGGGGGGAAGTTTCTGAAGACAGGCCCTTCCCAGGGGAATCTGTCCTTGGCTGCAGAAAATGCCTTCTTTCTCAGAACATCCCCAAGGAGTGGTGTCACTGGGCTGGGGGCTGCCTTTCCCCAGGATGTCTTGCTGCACCAGGGGCAGCTCTTCACTGCAGGAAAGCAGCCATCCCCTTGCAAAGCTGGGTAATTCAGATTACAGATGCCTTGTGCATTTTGAATAGTGTGAGAGATGACTGCCTGGGCATGTCAGCTGTGAGTGGCAGAGGCTTCCCCCCCAGTTTCTGTGAATCTGAATAACACAGCTTCATGGACAAGGTCAAAGGCCTCATCTTTTATGTATGTGTCAGCCTCCATTTTAATGTCCTCCTTCAGAGAGTCTATTTATACTGCTCTGCTGGCATGCGTCTTATTTTCTTGGTTGGCCTACAATTTTATATACATATATTTATACTTGAAGTATTTCCTGTTTTTTGCAGAACGACTGGAGACAGCCAATAGGCAGCTGGCCAGCAGAGACTTCGATGGGCATGAGGATAAGGCAACAGAGGGCCTTTATGCCACTCAGAGTGAGTACTGTGCTTATCTGTTTGGAAGGAGCAGACAGAGATAGAGATATATATATATATATATATATATATATGCATATATACATGCACACATATATACATGGTGGAGTGGAGGTGAATACTTTGCTCTTAATTGTTATCGTGCTTGTGGCTTGGTTTTACTCAGCTAATTCATCACATACTCTTGTTTAAGCTGCAGACTGGATTGTTTAGGGTAGGGTTTTTTCTCTCTGAGCACCAGAACCAAGCAGTGGGAGTTAATGGTAACACAGCTTAGCTTATTTTTGATAAATATTTATCTGAAATTGTGAAGTGTTGCTTGCAAAGATAATCTCTAGGGATGAATGCTTTTTAGAGAAGCCAGCTTCTTCTCTTGGCTGGGAAAAGCCCAGACCGAGCTCTCCTGACTAGTTGTCAGTGCCATGGTTTGACTAACAGCAGAAAGAGCAAAGCTGGGCCATGCTTTTTACAAAGGACTGAAGTGACAAAGATTTTACAGCTTCTATTGCTATGAAAGCATCCATTCCCAATACATAGTAGGCTCCCATAACGACTGGCCATAGTGCTGCTGATTTCCTTGCCATGCGCTGATGTGTGTGTGACCATCCGACATGAGCATCTGGATGCTGTGTGGCAATGTGGGGCTTCTTTTGTATCCTAAGCATCTTCATCATGCTTCCAGCAGGGCTTGGCCACCTGAAAGCTGTGCAGTATCTTGTGAGCTTAAATCCCATTGAAGCTCTGTGCTATGTACAGCTAATCCTTCTGTTTTATCGCACCAAGAGCTTCCTTGGAAGATGAGCTGCAACTGCAGTGGAGAACCGTCCACCTCCATTAGCATTGCAGAATTTGGTACTAGTCAGCATGCCACACCACCAGCTGCTCCAAATGCTGGAGAGCCTTCTCCTGGCTCCCACCAGCAGTGATGAGGCCAGCACGGCTGATCATTTGGTACATGTGTGCACAAACCAGAAAAGAATCCAGTGATCTTTAGCTTTGTGACGTGTTAGCTTTGCCATATTAGCAAATGGCATAAAGGGGTGTAGATACTGCTGTGAATCCAGCGGGATGATCTGTTAAGGAAATAGCATTGCTGTATAAATCTTGTCATCCTCAGGAAGAGTTCAAATGGGATAAGCTGCTCAGTGGAAACTGGAGACTGGGGTCTGCTCTCTTTGTATAGAGACAGCCTGGCAGTGTTGCTATGTGCTATTAGCTACAAGGAGGAGTTAAATCCCCAGGATGGAATCAATTTGAGTTATTTTCCAGTTCATGGAAAATAAACATGCTCTGTGCTTCTACTGATAAATATCCAGCAGTGAAACTTTGCGCTGTGCACTCAGCATACTGCTGCAATCAATTCACAGCTTACAAACAAATATAGCGTTTTGGATCCTATCACATAAGAAGGTCTGGATGCTTGGAGTGTCTCCTGGCTAGGCCAGAGAGCTAAATGTTACTAATGCAATGCAGAGTGCTTCCAAGAATAGAAAAATGGGCACATGTAAAGCAGGTCCTCTTCAGTCATGTTCTTTGGGCTGCTGGGACATGCACAGTACTGACCTCAATATCAGGGTGTCTGCCTAAAACACCCCTCTCAGAGTCCATAAAAGGCTCTGCTTGGAAATCCTGTGTTGCTGACTGCATTTGTACACTGATGTTTGTGTGTTTGGGAGTCTTCCACAGGGGCAGACCATGACTGGGGGTTCGGTTGCACCTCACTGCTGACCTAGGGGTCTTTGCGAGCACAGTTTGTATCTTCCTCATGTCTTTTAATAGGATGCGCAGGCAGAAAACTGAGAGGAAGAAGACTGAGTTTTAGCTGCCATATATACACTGAGATTGAAATAGTCATTTTTAGAAGAAGAGAAAAAAGTTTGTTGTGAAAGTGATGTTTTGGTTTATTCCCAAGAGTAGCAGGTTATGAACTAAATGCGGATTAGTAAATGCAAATCTCAATTTTCATTAGGAAAGCAAAAGCAGATTTCTAGTCCCTATGTTTGTGGAAGACAGCTGGGAAACATGACCCAAGTTATATAAGGAGACTCCAAACATCAGCAGTTTCCTAAAAGTTGTCATTTTTAAGCCACTCTGGCGATGAGCTGAAGAAAGAAAGATAAGATTCTTGAGGATGGTAATACTGCACACCAATTTTTCTATGGTAAAACTCCAGTAATAGGAAAAAACCCTTGAAAAAGAAATCTGGCAAGGCAGGATGTTCAAGGATCATTTCTCAGTTCCTCACAGAGCTTTCCATTAGCAGTGCAACAGTGCAGAGCAGTCATGCACACTGAGATGGAGACCGGAGGTGACAGAAAAATCTTACTCTTTGCAATAATAATAGACAAAGCCAGGCCACATGCCTCAAAGTATTGAGTGCTAGGTATCTGTGCCTAAGAGAAAAGCTACTGTTCTATCAGGGGCTGGAAAATACTCACACCATGTTAATTTCAAGATAATTATGTGATGTTTTGTCAGGGAAAAGGGTTTTTTTAAGGAAAGCCATGAAGCAGCAACTCATGAAGGCATATGGGCCCATACAGACGAGAGAAGAGACACTTAGGAGGAAGCTAAGAGGTGCTGCAGGATGGGAGAGGCAGGAAGATTGAGGATGGTTTCAAGGGCATAGGGCTGAGAGAAAGCTTACAATGTCACATCTTGGGAAAAATGTGTTTTGGTGGAGTGTGAGAATTTTGTGTGTTTTTTGAGGGGGATTTCTGAACTGTGGATGCACTGTTTTTTCAGGTGTCTGAGACAGACTGAGGTCTGTGCCCATCTACATGGCTCTGCATCTGTTAGTGGGGATGCATGGACAGTTTTAGCACTATGTTGATAGAGCCTTATACTTCGTGGGAGTGTTCAGTTCATGTGCCATGAACTTGTGCATATATCTCTGTCCCAAATATCCCAGGCAAAGAAATGTTCCCATTTCCAGACAGGAAATAATCAGGAAGTAATCTGCATTGCTGCTCCAGGGCTCCCTTGGGCCAGCTTTGTCAGCATCAAACCACAGCTGCAGAGGACTGAGTGAGGCTTGGACAGATGGACAGTAGCTCTGCTGCTCTTCTGGAGAGAAACCTCAATGTCTGGGCCTGGCAACCTGGCCCTATTTACTGTGCAGAGAATTTAGTAAAGCTGTGGAAAACTTTCTCCTGTTTGGCTGCTTGGAGTAAATACTGATTCATTTATTTTGCTTATTATTATGGGGTGGATACCAGCTGCTGAAAGGTCTTTGGAGCAGGCAAAAAGATTTTTTCCTCATTTCAGATTCCTTCTGACAATCAGTCTGGGGAGACTGTCAGGCATGACGGCCTATCCTGCTCTTAATCCCCTGCCTTATAGCTATGGTACTTAGCTGTTCAGGAAGGCTGGGCCACTGGAGTTGGCTGGGACACAGCTTTGATCTAGGTGAGCACAAGAGGTGACTCTTGTGCCCCATCCTGGTACATCAGCTGGTCCAAGGTGACTGGCAGCAGCTGCCATGACATACACCTGTGACCAGGGACGTCAAATGGCAGAGCTCCTCCACACACTTGCCATGTCAGGAGCTGCAAGACTGATGAGAGACTAAAGAAGTCCTTCAGGTTTTACTGAGGAAAGGCATGGTCATCGGAAAGCATCTGTGGAATTAACAGCTGTGAGTGAAGAGCCACCATTGGGAAATGAAAACCTGCATAAGAGAAATTATTGGAAGTGCCGCAAGGGATGTGGTATGGGAGCCACTCTTGTTTGCAGTAAATCACTTGCAGCCAAATTAGTCTCCGGCTGCTGTAATTTGATATATTTTCTTCTGCCAGCAGTGGTCATTTTGTAGTAGCGAGGACTGTCTTTTAAACATGTCCATGTTGCCACTCTGCAACATCACAGCAAGGCAAAAATCAGCTTGGGATGTAATGAGATGGTCATTAAATTGGTCAAATAAGTTGATACTTGGATGTGCACTAAGGTGGGAGTCACATCTGAGTTACAGGCAAGAGGTGACACAGATTTAGTGTATCTTTTTGTCTAAAGTTTCCATTTCAAAGGAGATTCAAGACTTATCTAACTTTTGGTGTACTTGCCCATCTTGACAACTCAGAAAGCCTGTTTGAGAAGTACTGAAGCAGCCTCCTTGCTTTATCCCCTTTCTTCTACCCAGCCCGAGTACAGGTGTAATCGCCACAGTGTGTGGAGATAAAACAGTATCCACCCCATAATAAGTGTGCAGAAAGCTGTGAGATTACAACTCTGAGCTCCAACAGTAAAGCCTTTTGGGAACTGTTCTGTAATGGGGTGTGAGAGTTACTCACCAGAACATAGAAATAGTTATTAATTGGAGTTCTTTAGATAAAAAGGTGCATACAAGGGTAGTGTAGTAAAATGGTATTTTTAGACTTTAAGGATACCTTGTTTGGATTTGAAGAGAGTTTAAGGTATGTTCGACTAAGTCCTTCTTCACTAAAAATTAATGCAAGTAAAGTACTTCTAAAATGTACCTCCAGGATTTTACAGGATGAAGCTGATGTGGAGAAGTGTTGAGAGCTGCTCAGGAAATTTTTCTTGCAAGCTTTCTAGTGGCGATTATTTTGTGTATTTGTTATAATTTGTCCTCTTTTAGCGGGATAGAAAGCATGATGCAACAGTGTAGGCTGAGGGCTTCAAGTTTCCTGAATGGAAGTTAAAAATGAAGATCCCAGGTCCTGTTTTGCTACGTGTTATCCCCATGTGTAATGTGAAACACGGGTTTCAAATGCAGAGCAGAGCACATGTAGTCCCAGCATGAGGTGGTGGAGTGCAGGGCTGAAATAGCATTCATCTTCCAGTTTCCTCACCCTCTAATGACATTAGCTCCCTGATAATTTGCTCAGATTTACACTTTTCTACAATAGGTATTAATGTTCCTTCTGGCTAATCTGATTGAAGTAAATATTTTTGCATTGAAGGAAGAGGTCTGCATGTCTAATATAAAATCCCTTGCCAACAAGGGAAGAAGGCCACCATCACACCAAGATGGTTCTTGGTGGCAGTCAGTGGTGCAGTGTCCACAGCACTCACTGGGCTTTGCTTGTGGGCTTTGCAGTGACCAGCATGATGGTGTCACTGCCAGGATTTTTTGTTATGAGGTGCTGAGTTCCTCCTTTTAGGATAAGTGGGAAGACAGCTGGGTGGGTTTGGGCTCATCTTGTCCATTTTTGCCTTGTTCCACATGGCTCAGCTTGTGTACATCTCACCTCGCTGCCGGCACCTGCTGATGGTGTGTGAATTAAACCTGTTCTCAGCCCACCTGACGTTAAGGAAGAATGTGGCCCTGCTGGGGGTAGTTCAGGTCTGAAAAGCCGTGGCATTGGCCATGTGAAGTTTTCTGACCCTGCTTGGGGGAAGGGGGATGGTTGGGCTTCCAGCTTGAGTGGTCACATTTGGGTAGCATGGGCTGGATGTTTGGGGCAGCGTTCCACTGTGGGGAACTGTGAGGAGTTCTTTTAAAAATGGATGGTCAGGAACGAAATTAAGCCAAACAAGGCAAAGGTATCTGAGAACCATTTATTGATAACGAAAANACGGCTCCCAGAGGGGCACGGCTCCCGCGGCGATGGCACCAGACACACGGTGAGCGGGCACTCAGACAGGAAGACCAGGACCCTGGGCAGGGTCGCGATGACCGGCTGGATCGGGGCAGCTGGGCGGGCAGTCATCGGCACGGCAGGGTTGGAAGCCAGCAGCACGGCAAGGACACAGGGCGAAGCGGCAAGGCGGCAGTCAGGGGCACAGTGAGGCAGGACAGGTGCGAGGGCAGGAGAGCCAGAAGACAGGCTGGGGCCAGGGCTAAGGAGGGGGCGAGCAGGAGCAGCGAATAGTGACGAGCCCCAGCGAGCAGCGGGAGCCCTGACACAGGTTTTATACCCCCCTGGCCCCTCCCAATCTCTGCCCGCTGGGAGGGAACCATTGGTCCAGTCCAACCTTCCTGTGCCGTCCATCGGTGGGGACCTCTTCACAACCTGATTGGAGAAGTCCCTCCACAGTGTCTCGTACTGCCTGCCTCCTGTGGGGTGTTGCCAGGTGAAGTCTCCCATAGACGAGGCTTTCCTCCACCCCTGGCTGCCTCCTGCAAGTGGCAGGTGTGCGCTCCCTCCCCCCACATGCCTCTGACAACCACTGTTGAGGTATAACAAAACTGAATTGGCTCCTCACAGGCAGATTTCACATGTTTCAGTGTTTTTGAAGCCACTTTTCACTTCAGTTAAAACACAATAAATTATGTAATGCTATGTTTTAAAAGTCAAAAATCAAAACAATGATTAATTGATGCCAAATAAGTTTTTGGAGGAGATTTTCCTTCCTGGAGGCTTTCCAAGTACTGTATTTTTGTTGTCATTCAGAACGAAGGCCAGATTTTGAAGTCTCAGATGTCACTGAATGAAACCTCGATCCCCTGCTCACTCCAATCATTAACTGTTTGTGTTCGGACATCAGGGATCCAGTGATTGGCCTGTGACACTCATGTTCCCAGAAAAGGCTTCTCAGCACTGTCAGGGCAGAAGCAGATGGAGCCAAGCATTTCCCCAGGCAGCTTGCCAGCAAAGTCAATGGTGGGCCTGCAATTTGTTGCTGAAGACAAAGATATGAGCAGAGCTGACTGAATTTAGCCAGTTGTTTGTTTTTTTAATGTTGTTTTAAATCTTACCCAAAAAAGGGATGATTTTTCAGCACAGAGGTTATCTACATGCTTTAGTCTCGCTTGTGATGCTTAACAGGAGAGGAGCACTGATCATTGGATCCTTAAGTCCTGCAGGTCTGGAAGGTCACCCAGGACCTCCATGGGAAATGGCTCCCATGGGGCCTCCCTTTTCTCTGCATGATCAGAGAAGGCCTGTACAGAGGCCTCCTATCATATTCTTCATTACTGCTTTCCCCTCTTTCCATTTTCAGGCTGTCCAGCACAGCTTTGTGTTTGCTATTTGGACTCTTCAAATTTTCTATATGTCGTGATCTCCATCCTTACAAATAAAAAGCACAAGGCACAGCACAGCCCACATCCAAGGGGCTGAGGTTTCTTGCTCATTACAAAAGGGCAGCAGCATTGAAGATGGCAGCTATAAGCAGCGCTTGATGTGTAGGGTGTTGTGTAAAAAAGGGGTAGTTGGTGCAAGCCAAAATTTTGCTCTAGGATATGCTAGCAGTTCAGCAGAATGGAAAGCTGTGAGGCAGTGCTGGGGTCCACAAGCTCTGCTAGTGCAGATGCAGCCCAGGCTGCCACTTGTTTCTGCTGCTGGTGTAAGGCTGGGCACTGAGGGGCTGAGCCCTGGCAGTAGAAGCTCCTTGCCCACTCTGTCTCAGCGCTGTGTTGTAAAGGCCCTACTTGCTGCTGCTTCACATAATTTTTGCTTTTCTAGGGAGGTGGCAGCTTACTCCTGGTGTGTGGCCTGGTGAGCTGTCCTCATGGAGTGGCTCTTGTTCTTGTCTTTCTTTCAGACAAAGAGCACTTGAAGGAGAAGGAGAAGTTGGAGATGGAGCTGGCAGCTGTGCGTTCTGCCAATGAGGACCAGCGGAGGCACATCGAAATCCTTGACCAGGCCCTAAACAATGCACAAGCCAAGGTTATCAAGCTGGAAGAGGAGGTGAGGCATGGACAATATTTCTGTGCTCTGGGGATAGACATGGCTCGTGGTTAGGCCTTTCTCCATCCAAGTCCTGATTCTCTTCTACCCACAGCGTGCTAGGTCTTCCTGTTTCCCTTGCACTGGGCCTTTTATAAAGAAAATGTGTAGTTATACAATACTGAGCCAAACAAGCAAGCAAAGGAGACCATAGATGCGTCTAGAGCAAAGTCTTCAATGTGTGACCAGGAACAAGATCAAGTTCAACTAGCTGGTGGCTGAGGTAATGGTAGGATTTAGCAGAAACATTGAATAAAAAACTGACTCCTCACTGGCCTGGACTGTGATACAGATGTGGTGTTAGTGCATCCCATTTCTTGCCAAATAATACCAGGAAGCTTTTGAGATGCACACAGAAACACAGCAGTGCAGGACTTGGTGACTTTGCATCTTAAAAAATCTGGCCAATCCGGATGGAAGCAGACTGACCAGGATTTAGAGCTACAGGTTTTATTTGAGAGCTGAAGAGAAACTATCATACTGTGAGACCCAAGAGGTCCAAAACTCCGAGAGATCTTTAAGCAATAATCATATAAGCCTTATAATGAAAGTAGGTGTTCAGATAGGAAGAGAAATCCCATGCACGGGGGGCTCTTTAAACTGACAGGCAGAACAATACCTGGTAGGTGGAAGCTGAAACTAGGCAAATTCAAAGTGGAAATAATGCTCAGTTTTAATTATAACTAAGAGTGACACTACCAGTTCTCCATTACTGGTGAAGAAAGTCTTGATTTATTGTATTCCTTAAGGACCTTCAAATCAGGAGGTGTGGATCTAGTAACTATTTGAAAGTCTATGCATTCTAGCAGATCAGTCAAGACTGTCAAAACAGGCCTTTTTGACCTTTTAGACCCCTAAAATCTCTGTCCATGGGACCAACAGAGGGAGAATGTTTTATGGGAAGTAAAAGAAACATCATCTTTACTTCCTGAGTGGGCAGGTCATAGGTGAGGGGAAGGCCATTGGTGAACCTCTACCCTAGCAGATTTGGTAGAGCTTCAGGCTCTGGCACAGACTGTTGGCATGATCTTGGGCAGCTCTGTTCCCCTTCAGAGCCTTGTTTTCCACCCGCACCCTCCCCAGGGCTGGCCAGGGGCAGGGGGGAATCCACAGGAGTCTGCTGAGTGCACAGATGCAAAGGGTCTTGTGAGGAGCAGAGAAAGCATTTCCCAAATACCTGCAGTTAAGTTAAGTGCCGTTCATTGCCTTGGAAAGATGAAGGGACAATTGACCTCAGTGATTTTTGAATGTTTTTTATTGCGGTATCTAATGATACCCCAATGACAGACCCCCTGTTAGGCTAACCAATGCTTACTTAGAGTCTGGAAGATTTAAGGTACAATATGTGAGTGCTGAAGGCATTGCTGGTTTGTACCTGACCATTGGCCCGTTCTGACTCCCTGTTTAGAAACGTTTTGAAAACTCAATATCCTCAGATGGATGCACTCAGCAGCAAGAAGAGGATCACATTAAGTTTAACTGCTCCTTTTTTAGTTAGACTAAAGCCTGCTCACCATCCTGGTGTATTTGGGGCAGTCCCTTTAGGGTAACTGCAGGAGCCAGCATATCTTTAATCTGTACATAATTCACTTGACACTGTTTGGCTTAAAGGCAACCTGAGGTTTTCTATTTGCATTTCATTACAAAGGGCTGAATAAAGGAATGTTTTAGGTGGCAACACCTGCTTCTACACTCATGGCATCATGCAGGGGATGGGAAGAAATCGTGTTTAGCTTGTCTGGTCCACAGACTGTCAGTGTAGTATTGGCAGGTAACACTGACTGGCTGAGTAGACACTAGTGAAGGCAGAAGCATATACAGTGATTTCCAGGCAGGTGGTTCAAGAACCTACCTTATGCCTGCTGTGTTGTCGTAAATATGTTTGCAGCCTTAGGGCTCTAAGAGCTTGGCAGTAGTCAGGTTTTAGTCTAGTCATCCAACAGAAATGTGCCTCTGCTGGCATTGTGGGCTGGCAGAGCTGAGGAGAGGTTAGATGTTCACCTCGAAGAAGCTCCTAACCTGCCCAGGGCATGGTCGGTGTTATGGAGGTGGTAACTTCCTGCCTGGGGCACTGTAGGTGTTACAGAGGTGGTAATCTCCTGCCTGGGGCATGGTAGATGTCAGAGGTGACATAGGTGAAAGTGATGCAGTGGTATTTGCCAGAGTATATTAAGAGTCCTCAGCCTGACAAACCCATGTTGATCTGGTACCTTTTAACTTATTTTTTCATTCTAGGGGCAGTTCAAATGAATTTTAGCCCAGCTGCTGTATTTTAATTGTTCAAGGCAGTGTCAGGCAGTTTGGGTGAAGTGCAGTTAATCTGAGACTGCCAGCATGTGCCCAAGCTCCAGCACTCGCTTTCCCTTTTGTTCTGTTTCATGAATCAGAGCACCTTTTCAACAGTCTCCAGTGTTTCTGGATCTTAATTAGACACATGCAGAAGATAAGTTGCAGTATTAAACCTTCATTTTAAACCAGGGATTTTTACTATAATTGGGAATATATTGAAGAAAACACAAATTCAGTCAAATCAAAATGACTGTTATTATTGTTAACAGAGCTCTAGCTTATGCACTGCTTTGTAAATCCGCCCAGATTTCTTCTACCACCAGGATGTAATTAACAGCGTTTTAAATCAAGCCTTGAGAAATTTGGAGTAGCTACTAAGTTGAATTAACATAAGATAGTCTTCTATGTAAATCTGCATTATCCTGAGTGCCTGCTGGAAGAAGGATTTAATTCAAAGTGTGTAGGTGGTATTATCACCACATGTCATTTAGCAGACTGCTGCTGGAATCAGTGTCTGTTCCATGCTTTGAATAGAAAACTGAATAATTGGAGAGGGCTTGGAAAGCAGCTGTACGTTTTATTTGGGGTCCAGAAGCGGTTCTTTGCTGGGAAGAATTAAAGTGAAAAGTTGGCTGAGCTTTGGTCCACGCACGTGAACATGAATCACTGAATGGGTGAGATTAGAAGGGACCCAGTGGGGTCGTCTGGTCCAACCTCCCTGCTCAAGCAGGGCCATCCTAGAGCACATGGCACAGGATTGTGTCCAGATGGTTCTTGATTATCTTCAGTGAGGGAGACTCCACAGCCTCTCTGGGCAACTGTTCCAGTGCTCGGTCACCCACATAGTAAAGAGCCCCCAGGTCCTTCTCTGCTGAGCTGCTTTCCAGCAGGTCAGCCCCCACCCTGTACTGGACTATGGGGTTATTCCTCCCCAGGTGCTGCTCTGCATTTGCCCCTGTTGAATTTCAGATGGTTCCTCTCTGCCCATCTCTCCAACCTGTTGAGGTCCTTCTGAAGGGCTGCACAGCCCTCTGGGGTATCAGCCACTCTTCCCAGCTTTGTATCTGCAGGGAACTTGCTGAGGAGGCATCTCCCCTTTCACCCAAGTCATTGATTAACAGGTTAAACAATGCTGGGCCCAGTACTGAACCTTGGGGAACACCACTAGTGACAAGCCTCCAACCAGACCCTGTGCCACTGTCTGTTCAGCCAGTTTTCAATCCTGCTCACTGTCCACTCATCCACGGTTCCTGAGTTTACCTATGAGGATGTTGTGAGAGACAGTATCGAAAGTCTTGCTGAAGTCAAAGTAGACAATATCCACTGCTCTCCCTTCATCCATCCGGGGATGGATGAAAAAGGGATTGCTGTCAGAGAGATTAAACATTGCTGTGTAATGTCAGAGGAAATAATGAGATGCAGTGTTTGGAGGCTGAAGCTGAGCAAATCAGGCTGGAAATAAAGAGTTAAGAGTAATTAACTCTGAAACAATCTGCTTAGAGTGATAGTGGATTCTCCATCTCTTACAGTCTTTCGTTCAAATCTTGTATCTGTAGAATTTGATTGTTCAAACTGGAGTTACATTTCTAGCACAGATATTTTTCCAAGACCCACTCATCTTTACTCAGCTTTATTTGCTTGGATCATCCCCTTTTAGCCTTAGATCTTCTTTATCTTTATTTTCCTAATCCCCAGGACAAGGGTTGTGTTCAGGCAAGTTTGCTGATCTAGTGAAGAAGTGAATTGTTTAATTAAATGCTTCTTGCTCTAGTAGATCACAGTTTGGAAACAGAACAAGAAGTAATTTGCTTAAATTGCATAAGAGAAAGCCAGATTAGGCATTAGGGTAAAAGTTTTCTGGCAGTAAAGGAAAATAAGCTGTGAAGTAGTTTACAGGGATAGCTTGTGTAGTTCCTACCCCTGGGTGATTTTATAAACAGCTTATACAGATACGTGCCAGGTTTTATGTACAGTTGATCCTACCATGCAGCAGGAGGATGGATTGGTAGCTCTCCAGGTGCCATCCAGTTTTGGGTTTTTTTGGAGTCTCTGTGTCTGTGAGGTGTTGGAGCTTAGTGTCACATGTCTCTGATTGTAGTCGTCCCTCCCTTAAGGATCCATGCGTCACTGGCAACCCAAATTAATTTGAATTACAACATTTTGTACTTTTTGTTTTAAATGCAGGAGTGATTTTTTTTTTTTGCTTATGAATCTACATGCAGAATAGAAAAGTCAGAATTGGCTCAAGAACCTCCCTATAAACTTAAGAATGTGAGAACTGTCTTGTTGCACATCTCCTGCAAAATTGTTTTCGAAGGTGGTGGACACATGAGCATCGCCTCACCTACCAGGGCAGAGGTGTGTGAGTGTGTGAACCCTGGGGCTTAGGGGGCTGCTCCAAAGCCAAGTTGTGGCTGCTGTGATACAGATGGACCCTGCCACATTTGGCAGGACATGGGAGAGCAGATGAGGTCTGCTGCCAAAGAGAGACCCTGGGGGAGCTCCCTCACCCTCTCTGATCCATGCTGGTGTGGCTGGAGGTGACACAAACACCTTCCTACTGCCAAAATAGCGCATTCAGCAAGAAGCCTCTGCTGTGTGGGTCTTGCCAAGTCATGAGCTCCTGAGGAATGCAGTCTTCATGCTGCTGCCAGAGACTAGTGGGGATTATAATCTCATTAATTTTCATGGAAAGCCCAGGGAGCTGTAAGCATTAGCCTAGATTGCAGCAGGGCTGAGGAGGTCACTCTGCCAGTTGTTGGTTAGGGAGGTTTGTTTAGACCAAGCTATGCTTTTGCTGTGGGCAAGCCTGTATTTCACTTCACCTGTGACATGGATGGATTTAGGGTGACAGAAGAGGAATTCATACCGCTTTTGGGGTATGCTGCTTGAGCAATCTCTGGCTGTAAAACCCTGCATTGCAAAATCCTTGTGTCATGTTTAGCCCTTTGGTAATTGCATTATAGACATAAAGAGGGCCTGGCTTTAAGTACCAAGACATTCCATCTCCAGATCAGCATGGGCAAGCCTGTGAGCAGTACAGAGTAGGTGGAGTTCTTCTGGCTGCTGGCACTCCACTTGTTCCACCTGTGTTGAGCAAATATGCAGGAGTGAAAAAACAACCTCTCTGTTTGGGTGCAGGCAGTGGGCTGAGTGTCACCAGTCAATAAAACCCACAGGGCTTCCTCTTAACTGGGTCCGGCCTATGTGTTTGCCCAAAGAGTATCCACCAACACGACAGCTCTTGCTTAGAAATGGCGTGGGGGGTTCATTGTTAGCAGATCCCCAGTGGGTGGAAGATCTGGGCAGCATTCCTTCCAAAAAGGGTAGATCTGCCCCAGCAATGCCTGCTGTGCACATTCCCTGCCCTTCAAAGAGGCACCATCCTTCCCTAGAGAAACTCTTGGAAGCCAGTGACCAAAGCCATGCTCGAGCCCAGTGCATGCCTGCAAGTGCACAGGGGTCCCAGTGGCCCAGGGTGGGGTACAGTGCCCTCCAGACTGCTGACCCCCTGTACCCCACAGCTGCGCAGGAAGCAGGCCTATGTGGAGAAGGTGGAAAAGCTGCAGCAGGCGCTGACACAGCTGCAGGCGGCCTGCGAGAAGAGGGAGCAGATGGAGCGGCGGCTGCGCACACGCCTGGAGCGAGAGCTGGACTCGCTGAGGATGCAGCAGGTGAGGACAGGGTGATATGGGCAGGACCCCAGCATGGGGCCTTTGGTGTTGATTTTTACAGAGATGGTCACTTGCAGCCCTGCCAGGTGCTGCCTTGCTTTTGGATTCAGGTTGTTGGGCTTTCTTCCTAAACCATTCCTTTGGATAGGGTCCTGGATCATTGGAAGTGTTCAAGGTCATGTTGGATGGGGCTTTGAGCTTGTGAAGTTTTCCCTGCCTGTGACAGGAGGGCTGGATTTAGATAATCTTTGAAGGTCCTTTCCAACCCAATCCACTCTTATGATTCTTACTCTTGACCTTCAGCAGAGGATGTGGCTGTTCTGCGGTGGGGTTCCGGACACAGTTGAGCCCTTCCTGCTGCTGGGCTGGGATGTCCTGGCTCCCCTGCCCAAGGGCAGGCAGGGGAAAATGTCCTTCCAGATTTCTCTCTCTAGCAATGACAGATCGTGCAAAAATCAGCTCCACACAGAAGGAGAGGAAAGGTGCGGTACATGTGAGATTTACCCCAAAAATTTGTTTCATTGAAAAGGCCAAGTGGGATGATGTGGGATCTGGTAGGAGCAAGACCTAGGCCCGTATTTGTTCTATGCAAAGCTTGATGTATGTGGTTCACAGAAACCTCAACCTATGACAGATCTGGAGCCAAGTGATGTCATCTTCAGACAATAAATTACTTATATATCAGTCCAGTCCAGAATGGGCTAGGAGTATAGATTTGCATTTCTGTGTGTCCCCTTGTTTTTTGGCAGCCTTGTGTCCTTAGAGGGGTATTGTTATGCTTGTATTTTATGCACAGTTATTCCTTTGTTATAACACCTTCATCCCTAAGTCCCGAAGTCCAGTCGTCTCTGGAAAGGAAAAAAATTTAGTGTGAGAAGGTTGCAGGGAGAATTTCCAGGCTGCAGCCTGCACCAAGTGCCAAATACATGGGCATTGGCTCTGGAAGAGAGTGAGCAGATATGCTAAATGTATCAAACTACAGCTTGGGGAAAATCCAGCAACATAAGCAAAGCATGATGCTCCTGGAACTCTTGAAGGGCTCACTTGTATCTGTCATCACAAGCATCTGCTACTATAACCTTTCCTTATTTATAAGCCATTAGTGGACACCAAAGCAGCTGTTACACAGAGTTTGTGCTGCCAGAAAGCAGAGGGGCTGATCCTGCTGGCAGGATGCCATTGGGAAATAGCTCTACGGTCAGGGTCAGTGTCAGTGGTTTGCAGAGTCATGAGGTGGCCAGACCTGAGAGCATCCCGTTCCTTCCGGCAGCCTCAGGGCAGGGCAGGCCCCACAGCACCTTTCCCAAGGTATCACTCTGCTGCTGCTCCCTGCAGACCCTTCTCATTCATCTCAGCTCTTTCTTGCTGCCATAGAAGTATTTTTTCTTGCCCAGTCCACCATGGGCTTGGGTTTCAGGTCTTCTCAGTTCCCCCTCAGCCAACTCTCTTCCAATTTAACCAAGGAATTACATGGGGTATGACATGCTAATGCCATTTGAGAAAAGAACATTAGAGAAAAAAACAACTAAAATTCAAGTGAAGATAAAACTAGAACTAAGAAAGGCTGGGATACAGAGACAAATTGATATATTAAGTAACAGGGATGAACTGTCACTGAAGTCCTTGTCTTGGGAGTTCAGGCTACATCTGTTCATTTTGGCAGAAAATTCCTCTGTAACTTACAGATTGTTTAATTTTAAATTTTTTTTGGCACTGTAATTAGCAATTGGCTTTTGGGTTGACATAGTTCTCAAATGCCTGCACCCGTTCTATCTAGTAAGTTTTAAGAGGAAAGGTACTCTTAACTTCTTGTCTCACCCATCAGCTTTGAGAGAAAACTTCATGGTATTTTTACTATTGTTATTCATACTGTTTGTTTAGGAGCCACAATGCTGCAGAGAATCACGTGGCATCATAATACCCCAGCTTTTCGCTTCAGAGCTGTCTTCTCTGAGTTATCAAAGTTATAGCTACTGAAACTTTTTCTCATTGCACAGAAAAAAAGGAGAGTTTCTTTTCTCATTTTTACCAGAGTCAGCAGAAGGGACCCAGCACACAAGGAGACAGTGAGCCGGAATCTCTTCTGTCCCTGGCTTGCTGGTAGCTGAGTCCAAATGGCAAATCTTCCATATCACTGACGCATGAATTGGGACCAATAAACAAACTCTTGCAGTCAGTGTTGCAGGCTCAGCGTGCAGGGCTGGCAGATGTTTTGACTCAGAAGATGACAAGCACCTGTGATGTCCCAAGATACCATTTTTAGATCAGGATCACACTTCCAAAATAGTACCTTCGTGCCAGAGATTTGACAATATTTTTGCAGGAGCAGAGTCACAGCCATTGTTCCCAAGGGCTGCTCCATACTGCATTTCCAGAAAGCATCTTCCAAACATGTTATTACTGCACCAGAGGCAAAGGCTGCAGCCCTTCCCTGGTATCTCTGGTTTCTATGGTACAGCTTTGCCAGTGGAACTTCAAGGTGTAGCATGAATGAGAAGCCAGTGCTCCTGAGACATGGTTTCCTCTTTAGCACAGTACTGTTCACCATGGAGTCTAACTCTATCTCTTCAAGCACAATGCTGTTTGTGTTCTCTGTCAGCACCTGCAAACTTTCTGTGACTCTGTTTCCCACAATTGGTTAGACTCCATGGTGAACAGTACTGTGCTAAAGAGGAAAATTTATTTCTACTGAGTTCTCCCAGGGCTTCATGCCTCTCCCCTCAATGGGCACTCATCCCTCTGCTGAGCCAAGGACTGGATCTCCATCCGCCGTCGCTCTCTATCAGCAGTGAGAGGAGCTCAGGGCAGCTGCCCAGGCTGTTTAGGTGACTTAATTAAGTGCTGTAACTGGGTGGAATAAATCCTGCGTGGACAAGCACTCTTCTTGCAGCATAGGTGGAAAGAGGTACACACCCATTGCCGCTTGTCAGCATCCCATAGGAGCCACCCCACAGTGCCTGGGAATCTTCTGCCCCTCTAGTTAGAACTTTAGCTATTACACCACAGAAAGCATCCCCTGAGGGCTCAAGAGAACTAATGTGCCAGAAGGGACAAGCTTAAATGCATGTCTGGGATATTTTCCCAGCTGCTGCTTTAAACAGGGTACATGTAACTAGGTCACAAGGTGCTTTTTTTTCAGCTTTAATATATAAACCCTCTGGTAATAACTGCCTGTCCATACTAAGCACTGCCCAGCCATGGGCATAAAGTCCCAGCAAGAAGAGTATCTTTTAAAGCTTCATTGCTTCTTTTCCTACCAACTTTTTTTCCTACTTTTTCCCTTGGCTTGGGGTATCCCAGGAAATCTCTGCACATCCAGGGTAGCATTCAAATCCCTGCTTCTGTCAGCATGGTGTGGGGAAGCATGTGCTAGGATTGCACATATGGTCAACTTGCCTGTTCTCCTGCAAGCTAAGGGGTTTAGCCTGGGGTTTCCACCTGCCCCTGTCAAAAGACATGGAGATGTCTTTGAATGTGCCAGAAAACTGAGGAAAAAAGGGTCAGCAGCTCCCATACTTGGCAGAGCATGAATATCTGTCACTGTTTCCACTGGCAGAGGCAGGGCAGCTACCAGGCAAGCAGCCTTCCGGAGCATAATGCCCCAGCCCTCATGGAGCTGGTGCGGGAGAAGGAGGAGAGGATCCTGGCCTTGGAAGCTGACATGACCAAGTGGGAGCAGAAATATCTGGAGGAGAGTACGATCCGGCACTTTGCCATGAATGCTGCAGCCACAGCTGCAACGGAGAGGTAAGATGGCCTTGCTGCAAGCAGGCAGCTCTGTTCACCGTGGAAAGCATGGGGAGATAATTCAAAATGGGTGTTTTCTTAAGGCTGGATGTTGCTTGCCTTTCCCTGCTGAGTCGCACTGCCAGGGTTAATGCACTTCTCCAGGGTGTCATGCCAGTGAAATACAATAGTTGGTTAAGACAGAATTTATCCTTGTGGCCAGGTCCAAAAGTTTATCAAATCTAGCTATCAGATTCAAGCAATGGCCTCTGGCAGTCTGAAGGTGCCAAATTGCACAGCATAGGTAAGGCAGCTCCTCCCAGCACACCGGTGGAGTGAGCAGGGACTTGGTGTATGGCTGCACCCATCCCATGGCCTGCAACAAGTTTATTTAACCTAGTTTTAAAAACCTGTAATAAGGGAAATTTTGTTGCCTAAATCCCCTTTTTCACCACTTCATAAATCTTCAAACTAAAATGTTTTTCCTGATAGCTAAGCTAAACTTCTTTATTGCAAATTACCTCCATTGATTCTTGTCCTTCCCAGGCATACAGGATGAACAACAGAACACTGTTGATGTTCAAACAGCCTTGTAAATATTGGAAGACAGATATTCCCTGTTGTATCTTCCCTGGTCTGAACTAACTTCCTCCTGTCAGCTGTTCCGACATGTCCCTAGTGTAAACCCTTTTCCATTCACGTTGCATATGTCTGAACTATTTGTCTCCAGTTTGTCTGTGTCAAAGCGTGGTGGCCAAAAGCACAAAAGGCAGTGAGAGTTCCCAGTGATCGGGAGGATGGGATGATTAACTTTTCACCCCAGTTTCTTAGGAACCAAATCCCCAGAAAACGTCCTAAAATGAGTTTTCCCTTTGACATGTGTTTAGGTGCGTGACTCAGGATGGATTTTTCTTTTGCACTCCAGTCTAGGCAGAAATTCCTATGCTGTTTTTCAACTTCCGAAGTGTAGAGCTTTGTTACTGGTTCATGATGTAGTCTTGTTGACTTGGGATCTAGTGAGTGAATCTCTCTGATGTCTGACCCTATCCTTCTGGATGGCTGTTAGCCCTGTGTGGGTCACCCATGACTCCAGCATGCTCTCTGTTCCTTTAACCCAGTTAAATTAATGGCATTAATGGTCCAGCCCAAGCCAAGAGTAGCCTGCAACAGGATGCCCCGATGCCAGGTAGCCATCTGCTTGACAGGCGACCATCGCTAGCTTGCTCTTTGAACGTGGGTTTGGGGTTTTCTTTGCAAGTTTCAATCTCACTTGCAGAAGCCACCCTCACAGTCTCAGGAGCCTGACTCACTGTGGTGAACCTCTTTGCCAGGGATGCCTCGGCCCCGAGCCACTCACACAATGGCAGCTATGGCGAGACGGCACTGGAGGTGCGGGGCTGGCAGGAGGAGGAGGAGATCATGCAAGCCAACCGCCGTTGCCAGGACATGGAGTACACGTAAGGGATGCTGTGCCATTCCTGCTTGTTGTGGTGGTGGGGCTGGGTTCAGATAAACCAGGATGCCCTTCTGTCCCTTCCTACATGCCTAGAAAGGATGGGCTTGGCTTCACCTTGGCTTAGTTTTGCTCCTCAGCATTTAAACAGGGATTAAAGAGTTGTTGTCATTAGACAACTTCCTCCCTACCTTCCTGTTAAGCCTTCTGTGGCAAACCCAACATTTTTACAAAACAGAGGCTGTTCCACTATTAAAAGCAGTCTGTCATGCAAGGACACAATTTTGCAGACACTTTTATAAAAAAGGTGTATTTGTTGCTTGCAGAAAATACCAGTGATTGTTTTTACTGGGTTTGGGTTTTGTTTTTCACTCACAGATGTAAGATACTCCTGCTTCCAGGGAAGTAGTGAAGTTTTGCTGCTGGCTTCATAGATATAGATTAGCATCTTGTGTTTACATTGCTAATTAAACATGTGATGATGAAAACTAATGCTTTCACTGCTTCACAAAATGCACCTGCATTGTACTGTATATTGTACAGCACAGTCAGGCTAGTCATTTGATTGTCACAGTGTACAAATTTTCGAAAAACATCATTTTGCAGTTGTGCAGTATGATTTGGTGTTAATCATTCCTGGAGAAGAGTTCAGATAATCCCATTTTTTTAGTGATTTGAGAGTCTTCAGGGTCCGTATGAGAGAAGTAGCAAGCTTTGCTCAGCTCTGAACACCATGTGCTGATTGTTTCTGCAGCACTGAGGAAGAAGGAAGAGCCCAAACCACCTTTTAGAGAAACCAAAAGGAACCTTTCCACTCACTTCAGCGGGTCTTTACTCCAGCTGACAACAGCCCTGAATCCTGGGGTTAACTCAGTCTGCCAAAGCATAAGTTTCCAGATTTGGCCCTGATGTGTTACAGGGATGAAAATTGCCTATGTGTTTGTATTGTGAAGTTGGCACGGTGCAGCCTGGTCAGTATACTGCCCACTGCTCCTGCTGGGTTAATAAAACCATAGCATAGATGGGTTCAGTTAACCTTGCAGAAAAGTTTTGGCTCAATAGTTAGAAATGCTATCTGTTTTGAAGTGCATGGTTATCCTTGGAGGAACTGCTGGGAGCTGCCTTGTACAAGTATCTCAAAACCAGAGAGGACAGAGCAGCAGGGCATCTGCCTGGGGACCTCCCTGCTGCCCCTGGGTGTGGAGACCTGCCCATATGAATGTTTTTTCCATTCCTGTAAGCAGAGCATTCATATTTTGGCAGAATAAAGAATCTCCATGCCAAAATAATTGAGAAGGATGCCATGATCAAGGTCCTTCAGCAGCGGTCACGAAAGGACCCTGGGAAAGCTGACAGTGCCAGCCTGCGACCAGCTCGGTCCGTGCCCTCCATCGCTGCTGCTACAGGCGTGCATTCGCGCCAGACCTCGCTCACCAGCAACCAGATAGCTGAGGAGAAGAAGGAAGAAAAGCTCTGGAAGGGAAGCATAGGTGAGTTCAGCTTTTGTTCAAGCTTTGGCTCATCCATCACTTCGTCCTAATCCTTCTGCTTGAGCTTAGTAAAAGTGCCTTGGCATGCATTGCCCTGACAGCTCATTTCCAGAGCACTTTCCATGGGCAGAATTTGTGTCCTTGTGCTTAAGTCAAAAATCAGTCATTCTTTAACCTTGCATTGTATCTTAATTACATTTTTAATTATATTAAATCATTCTGCACTTATTATAGAAAGCCATAGTTGAGGGAAGTCCTCCCAGATACAAGCACATAATGTTTGCAACTTTATGGGAGTAAATAAGAAATTTGGGGTAGAAATAAGGCCTGAATAAAGTTAATCAAGAGGGTGAGCATCCCTTTGGATAGGACAGCATGATGTGATGTGGCAGATAAATGGGAAAGTCAGTGTAGGACTGCCTGTTGTTTGAGGCCATGTAGTGATGCCATGATGATTTTTTGCCTTTTTTTATATATCCCTTTTATACCCCTTTATATATATCCTTTTATATAGCTTTTATAAATCCTTAGTGCTTTTAGCCCACATACTTGTAATTCCCTAAGTCTGATACCCCATGTTCCATTAAGCCAGGAAACCAAACATCCTGGAAGCCTCGCTTCTAAGGGTCAGAAAGCCCCAGACACCAAGGACTTCTCTAGAACACATTCTGTAAACTAAGATAGGCCCATCCAGGGGGAGATTCCTCAGAATGGGGGATGCATTCAAGTCTCTCATTGGGGAATCTTTGATAGATGTGCTGATTTGCAAGGCCTATAAGTTCTACAAGCGATTTATCTTGTGGGTGCATTCCGGTGCGCATTTCGGTGCACTCCACCTGGACAATGTGGTGCACCAAGGATCCTAAATAAATACCGAGGTAAAAACCCCTTTCCCTTTAACCATGTCTGGCTTTTAATTTTAAGACCAAGAAAAAGGCAACAGTAGGATGGGGGTGTGGAGGTATGCAAAGCTGTGTCAGGAGTAAGTGCCACTAGGAGGGGTGTGCACAAGGGGAGGCAGGGAGGGGAAGCTGCTTTCAAAAAGCTGTTTTGTTGGAAAGTACCATATGGATGCCAGAAGAAGCAACATCAAGGGGAAAAGCTAAGCCAAACTAAATGGGTGGAGACATACCAGTGTCTTGTAGCTCTGGGATGGGACAGGGGATAGCACATATATTTGAGCCAGGATGTGACTGACCTCTATGTGTTTTCAGGGCTGCTCTTGGGAAAGGAGCACCATGACCACCCATCAGGACCCTCACTGCCTCCTCCTCTGCCCTCCTTGTCTTGCATGCCCGTCCCAGTGCCAGCAGCCTCCCACGCGAAGACGGGCAGCAAAGACAGCAGCACCCAGACGGACAAAACTGCTGAGCTCTTCTGGCCCGCCACCGCCTCCTTCCCCGGCCGGGGACGCCTGGGTACCACCCCATCACACAGCCCAGCCCCACGGCCCCTGGGGACACGAGTGGCCAGCGAGAAACTGGGTGAGCTCTGCCAGATCCCTGTGTCAGTGCAAAATGTCAGTGCCCCCGGGGCTATCAGCAATCCCCAGAGACACATCAGTATTAATGGGGGCAAGGTGTGTGTATGTGATGCTGCCACAGTTTGTAAGGTGCAGTGGAGGTTTCTTCAAGGAAACTAAAATTGTTGAGAGAGAACTTTCTAGGGCTACCTAGAGTGGCTTTGCAGAGCTTTGTGCTCGGCAGCTTCTGTAGAGCTTCGTTCACCCGTGGCAGGCAGAGTTTGCAGTCATTTATGCTGCCAGATAGAAAATTGTAATTTCACACCATGAAAGCACTCCACACCTGCTCATGTACTCAGACTCTTCTCTTTTTTTTCAACTGAAACCATGGTTAGTTAAAGCACCATTTTCTCCCTAATTTTTAAAGGAAAGCTGGGGGAAATAGTAAGGAGAAAGTGGAGATATTTTTTTTAGGGGGGATGAAGAAGTACAATTTTAATTATTTTTGAAAGGTGGAAACTGCTGGTTTGCAGCCCTAGCAAAGGAGACAGTTATTTTATGCACATTATTTTGAAAAAGCCTGTTTCTTACACATTCATCTCCTCTCAAAAGCAAGCTTTCCCTCTAAAAACATGCTATGTATCATTAAAAGGGCTGACTATCACAGAACTAGATGGTCTTTAGCATCCCTTCCAATCCAGACCATTCTATGATTTTAGTTAATGAGGTTCTTTGGTCTGTATCTCTTACATGCCATCTTTGTGCCTGTCCTTGGGGTTTGTGCACACTGACACAGCTGCTGTACTGTGTGGGGAATTCAGCATCACACGTTCTTAGTGTCCTGAACAAATTTGGCTTTCAGTGTGTAGGATGTACAGGTAATACATGCCCTATCTTCAAGGAATGGGTTGATACTTGGTTTGAAAAATTTGCTGTTGAATTTGGGCCGAAGACCAACTTTCCCTTCTTTCCATTGCAGAGAACTCCAGCCACGGGAAGCTGCCTGACAGCAAAGGCAGAGTGAGCAGCCTGTTCCACAAGCCTGAGTTTCCAGATACAGACATGATGGAAGTCCTCATCTGAGCAGAGGACAACATCTCTGGGGTTTTGTGTGTGTACAGCCAGGCCCAAGATGGTCCTTGGTGTGCCAACCTTGAAAACTAACCCTGAGAGTGTGAAAAAAGATGGAGTTTGTGCCCAAATTGAAGCTGGAGTCTGATATATTGAGACTTTTGACCAGGCGAGAAGTCAAGAGCACCGAAGAGGAGAGATGAAATGAACGTCTGGGATTTTCTGAACAGAAAGGGTTGTTGAAAATGGAGAGTGGTGTGAGAAGGGGATCGTTGAGGAAAAAGGAAACTGTGTTTTCTGGCTTAAAGAGAAAGTAGTGAAGTTACAAATCGGTTGCATGCTGCCGTTCTGTTTTCCTGCTTCTGCAACCAGGACAGGAAGTGAAATCCTGTCTCTTTGGAGGCCAGAGAGAGTTTCTGAGTAAGCCAGGAAAAACTTGCATCTTCCTCAGTATCAATGCATTTCTCAAAAGTTTCAGTCTCAAAAATTACACTTCTTAATTTTTGTGAATAATTGGTCTGTAGGTGTAAACGGCAGGTTCTTGTAAGTATTTGTTTGAAGTGGCATTGGTGTGGTTTTCCTGGGCAGGCAGGTCAGGTGCCTCTTTCCTGGCTGGACAAGTGTTTCTCTTGGAGCCAAATTTACAGTACAAATATTCATGTCTTGCAACCTCAGAGCTTGCTGAGACTTCTTTTTTTGGTAGGAGCAGTTGTTGGCTGGAATTCTCCTGGTGGATGAATGTAGAAGAGGGAGGGGGGACCCTTCTGAAACAAACCCTGTTGTAACTGTAGGAAGGTTTCAGGGGGGAAAGTTGGGGGAGGATCCCAGCAGCTCCCTAATGGGCTGTGCACTATAGAGTTCCTTCAGAGGGGAGCTGCATGGGTGTGTTTCTAGAGGAGTTAAGCTGGGTTTGCATGTGAGATCAGAAGATACCTCTTTCTGGGCACTGGTTCATAGTATTGGAAGAATCAGTGTGTTTGTGGTAAGAACAAGATTCTTCCTTACTTTCAATTCTTATAGCTAAATCCTACCTTCCGTGAGCATACAAACCTGCTGTTCAAGCTGATGTGGGACTGGACATTAAGGGGTGTAGGAGCAGGCTGGGAAGGGTTTAACTGCAAAGCAGTACGTGAGCATCATGTGTTTTCTGTGCTGAGCTGCAGTTTCTTTTCACCTTATTTTACCCAGGGTGGAACATTTCTCATTTTCAGCTTTTTCCCTGAATTCAGTAAGAGGCAGCCAACTCACCCGCTGTGTTACTCATGGCTTTGTGCACTGCACATGCCAATAGGGAAATTTTCCTATGTGAGGCATTTCTGTATTGGGTTTGCGGTTCCTGAGCCTTGTGGTGCACCATAATGACTTTAAGGAGAGCTTGGCTTTGGGAAAAAGAGTGATGGGATCTAATGTGAAGCTGGCTAGAGTGGAAAAGTGATGGGTGCTAGAAGTAATCGTGCACTCAGGGCTGGCTCGAGGTCACCTCTTCCTGGAGGTAGCAAATCAGAGCCCTTGTCTCTTGAGAACACCAGGCATTTTAAACTCTGCTTTCACCAAAAACTGAAGTCCTTGTGAACTCAAAGTCTTCACGGGCCAGAGCCTTGTGCTCAATACTGCCTGGCTGATACCTTTTTTTAAAAAAGAACAAAATTGCTATGTTAGAGCTATGCACTTCTTTTTGCGTGTACCTAGAATTAGACGTATGTTGTTGTCACCCTCTTTCTGAGTTTTGCACTTGTTAAACATAGTGGTAGGTCAGTTGTGCAGGAAGCAAACTGTGTTTCAAGTATTAGCAGCTTTGCATTGTGAAACCAAAGGTGTAAAAACCCTTGGAAGATGTTATGCAGCTTAATATATGCCTTGTAAGATAATTTTATTTTTTTCTCTAAAGTTAATTTAAATGTTGTAATTGTTTGCATAAAAGCTGGGGCTGCGTGTGACATCACCGCTGACCCACCTCCATGGCCCTTCCTCAAATGTCTGTGGTAGGAATGGGGCAGGAGAAAGACAAATCAAGAGAATGCAAGTAAAATGTTGCTGACTATTTAATTGCATCACTTTTTATCCAAGAAATAAGGATACCCAGGTGCTTGGATGTCCCTAAGCATTTTGTTACCAGCTGTAATATTTCTTTTGCTGAAACTCTTTAGTAAGTTGTGTGCAGGCAGACAGTGAGGCATCCAGGAGAAACAGCGCTGGGTCAGCATGGATCAGCTTTCAGTTATGTTTGGTAGTGGTTCAGCTTGATTTCTCCAAGTCAGCTAGAGTACAACACTCCTCCTTGTGGAGACCACAGTCTCTCCAGTTTCTGCTATCCAAAGCTGGCTTTACACTTGATGCTACCCCAGATTCATGGTCACAGAAAGGAAACTGTTAGAGACAGTGTGTAGGCAACAGCTCAAATAAACCAAAAGGTTCATTCTCACCAATTGTGTTGAACTCAAGAGATGTTGGTTTTCCTGGAGGGAAGGTCTGCAGGAGCAGTGTGTCTCCCTCCAGCCCAAGCACTAGCAGGACTTGCATGGAGTACTACTGCCATATGTCAGTCCCGCTCAGCAGAGCGGTGCAGCTCCATTTGTGCTGGTTTTCCCAGTTCTTTGAACTGTTCCGTGTTTTTGGGAAACTGTGCTGTAGCCATTCCAGGTGATGTTGGTGGTAACTAGTTGTAAAATACTGTCATTTTTTATTGTTGTTGGTTGTATAGAGAAGTTTGTGTACAATGTTGTACAGCTGGAGGGTTATTTGTACATAGAGGGGAAAACAAAGAACGTCGTGTCACCCCCAGCAAATGTTGATATTGTTGGTCAGCCAAAGATTTCTTATTCTTTGCTGTTTAAATTTGTGCCTTACTATTGTATATAATAAATGTATAAACATGTTTATTTTCTCACTTTCCCAGTGTGAATACATTCAGTCCTCCAGAAGAAAGGACTTCAAAAAAAATTCTTTACGCTTTGCAAACAATGTGCTAAGACTAAGATGGGATACCTCAGGGACTTTTAAGGTTGCATCTTCTCCATTTTTCATAGTTGTTAATGAAAGGCCCCACAGCAGGTGACACCAGTAGGTGTATGTGGGCATGAAATCAGGGGGTCTCCAAGGCAGAGGATCAAAGTGGGAGCTTGCCCAAGCAAGAAGAGCATGATTTTAGTGAGATCATCGTCACTGGAAGGAAATGAGAGTGGGAAGTTAATGAGATACTTTGGTGAAGATCTGAATGGTTTTTAGCCCTGTGTTCCTGCTAAGCATAGAACTCCCACTGATTTTTTTCTATTTTGTTCTTGAAGGTCTGGGGCTTCTTTATTTGGCAGATGTTGGATCAGTGTGAGTGAGGTACCTAAATACCTTTTATATCTAGATGTTCTTGAATGATATACCGTCCTCAGCGAGGAATAAAGGTCAGATCCCATTTCATGCGGTAGTGCAGGCAAGGGGAATGCTCCAGCCTGGTGGAAATACTGTTCCTATGTTTGTTTATGCAACTGAAATAAATGGGGGGAAGGCAGCAAAAGTTAGCCAAGTGTCCGGCTTTGAGTAAGGGAAGTTTGCTCAGCAGGCTCTCACATGCTCTTGAAAGTGTCTGTTAAAAAATTCCTGAATCAGGTCCCAGGGCGCTGCAGGCATGAAAGGCACGAATGCCACTAAGGGCCTCTCTCTCCTATGAGTTCTTCTCTGCCTGTCCCAACCTTCTCTCCCCAGCTCCTTGCGCACGTTGGAAAAAACAACCTGTCCTGAGCAGGAGTGTGTCAGCAAAGATCCAGGGGGGTTGTAGAAGCTTGAGGAGCAGTTTGCTTCACCCAGATCCCAGTACCACGTGTTCCCTATGCAAGCACAGGTCAGCCTGACCCATCTGATCACTCCATCTTCAAGACATGGCAGCTGGAACTATTTCTTGTGCCAAGAAGAAAAATTTGGTGATTGTTTTGTTGAGATTGTGGCTTTTCAACTTCCTTCAAGTCAAGATTTGACAGTAAAATTTGGCACGTATCTTGTTTTTCAAGGCCATGGAAGAAAAGAAACCAACAGAGGCCAAACCAATATTAGGATGGGAAGAGTGTCATGGCCTGCTGTGTTCAGGTATAACAAGAAGGGGGCTTATTCCATTTTTGGGTTGTGTCTTCACCACAGATGATCCGGCCAAAAAAAAGAATGTTACTGTAACACTGTCTGCAGGTTAAATACATTTTGCATATTAATGTCAGGAATAAACATGCAAAGAAGCAAACTTGCAGAGTCAGTTTCTTTAAACATTAAAATCCATGATTGCAAAAGTAAGTAACAGACTTGCAACATGTACGGAAAGAGCTCAGAAGTGCTAAAAATATTAGCAAAATTGCCGTTTAGAAGCATTCAAAAATCTAGTCCCACCCAAAATGACAAGACCGTTTCAGGATTCACTTGGATTCAGTGCACTGTGCAGCTGTGACATCTCTTCTGCACTGGTTTGTTTCCACGTTCAGGGCTTTCTCCTCCCAAAATTTGAGAGGGGCAAACGTACAAACAGCAGTGAGGTGCATTCTTGGGGAAAAGCTGTGATTTCTGACATCTTTAAATACCTTCTGGTTCTGGACTTAAGGTACACTGCAGTGAAACATGTAAAAAGTTCCGATGTCACTCCCTGGCAGGAAGGATGCTGCCAGGTGTCTGCTTGTCATCAGGATCCCCAGTTTGGGGTCTGGATGCAACCCAACAAACCGGGCTGGTCTGAGCACCCCACTGTGTTCCTTGGCCACTCTGAGTCAGGTAAGTCAGCCTGAAGGTAGTAACCCCCCTCTCTGCAAACCAAAGCAAGTGGGGAAATCGGCACAGTGCAGTCCCACCTGAGAGAGGCGTAAAACATGAGCAGCTGTCATCGTGCCACTGTGATTAATGTTCATCCAGACCTTAAGCTGTGGCTTCGAAGCCTTGTAAAACCAAATGCGAGTGCCCAGCATTCCTGAGCTATAAAAGGCCCAGGAATTCATTGACTCGAGGTATGAAGACCACAAGCTATTTTCTTTCATACCGGCCACTTCAGCTTTAGATGAACAAAATATCAGTGTGCATATTTTCCAGAGTAACCCTGCATGCCCCTGCTGCAGTCCAGAACTCAGTCCTGTGCCAGCATCCTCCAGCTTGACACAAAGCAGGGCAGCAATTAAGAGATGAGACCCAGGTCCATGTTGGCCCCCCCACCCTGTGAGAGGCTGAGGACCTACAGCAAAGTTTAGTGCTGAAAGGGAACTTTTTTTCCCAGGTACCACGTGATGAGGCAGCGATGGAGCTTTTGGCCAGCTAAAAGTTGGAGGATGGCAGTGCCACCACCTCTCGGGAGGTCATACCCACACCTGACCATTGTGGTGGCTTCTCCAGCTGCTTGGTAGGCTCTTTAACTCCTTGTTCATGACTCCCCTGGTACCTGCATGCCCTGGGAGCACACTCAGTCCCCTGCAGAAGCAGGGTGGACAGCCAGTGACCCTCCAGGCATGTGAAGCTTCCTACAGAACAGCTGGGCTCAGAATAAGAACAGGGGACTGTGATGGCAGCTGACATCCTTCTGCCAGTCCCTGGTCTGGGACTTGATCAGCCCAGGCAGGAAAAATCCTGTTGGAAGGAAGCTCCAAGAGGCAGAAAGGTGTTGTAAGGTGTGAGGAGATGGAGGTCTTCTTGCTTGGCCAGTTACTTGGAGAATATTTAAGATGACCCTTTTCAGTAGGCTTGCTGTTAAAACTGTAATGCAATTTAGTGTGCAAAAAAATTGCTGCTTGGTGTAAGTTCTGAATTCATGGAAGGGACCTTAAAGACCACAACACCCCTGCCCTGGGCAGTGACACCTTCTATGAGACCAAGTTGCTTAAAGCCCCATCCAACCTGGTCTTGAAGATTTCCAGGAATGGGGCATCCACAACTTCTCTGGGCAGCCTGTGGCAGTGTCTCACCACCCTCAGTACAGAATTACTTCCTTATGTCCAGTCTAAACTTTCCCTCTTCCTCTTTAAAGCCGTTGCCCTTTGTCCCATCACTACATGCCCTTGTAAAACCTCCCACTCTGGCTTTCTTGTAGCATCCCCCTAGTAGCTCTGGCTTTCATCCTCTCAGTGCACATCCTACCCTGCGTCTCTGCTGCACCCTCTCAACCTGCTGTCTCCAACATCTTTTTCCTGCTCAACCCTGCCAGAAACAGGGAGGGAAAGCCCAGGCGATCAGGTTCTCATGTGCCACCAGTTTTACTGTTCAGTTTTAAGACTGAACAGCTTGAGAGGAAGGGGCTACCCTCATCTAGGTGCTTGTACAGTTCCCTGTACAGTGGGGCCATGTGTGGTAGCCCCAAATCATACTCTCAAGCTGTAAATAAGGGTATTTGTTGATGATTATTATTATTTGCATGCCAGCTCTGTGCACCTCTGCTTTTAAAATGAAATCATTGTACACATTTCCCAAGCCTAAATCTGGCACACAAGTCAGAGCCCTTTCACTTAAGGTGTTAAATAATGCCTTATTCCCCCCACCACAGGGCTTTTTTTAGATGGGTGAGCCTTTCTTTTCAGATGCCATGAGTGCCTTATCATGTTACCCAGATGGCTGTGTGTGCTGGCTCTTCAGCCTGCAGGGCTCTGGAGCCTCACCCGACCCCGAACAGGACTGCACCACCAGCCTGCATCATCCCTGTCCCCACCCACCACTAACAGGTCCCCTGTGCCGTTCTCCAGCAGCCATGTGCCAACTCCTGGGCAAAGCCAGCTGGCAGCAAGGTGTCCGCCCCTGTGCCGAAAAGCATGGGAGCCACTCCCTCTGCTGGCTCATCCTGCCTGCTCTTCCCTGGTGCTTAAACTGGGAAGGCTCTGGGGTGGGGGTTTTGGTCTGAAGGGTGAGTCCAGCATGTAATGCTGATGCTAATACCAGTAGTGTTATAGTAACAGTAATTATAGTAACAATGGTAGTAGATGAAGAGAGAGAGAAAGAGGAATACGACTAAGGCAGACTAGGAGGAACCTGATATAGTTGAAGATGTCTACTGTCATTGCATGGGTATTGGACTAGATGGCCTTCAAAAGTCCATTGCAATCCAAACCATCCTATGGTTCTATGATAAGGATATAAGTAAAAAATAAGAATAGGAATCAGAACAAGAAAATAAGAAAAACAGGAATAGGAATAAGCATAATAAAAAAATTGGTTCATTACAGGGAACAAGAAAATTAAGAAGAGAAGAAGGAGAACAAGAAATCTGGTCACCCCTAGTGGCAGAATAAAGTTTGACTATGAAGAATTTGATTCTAGAGTGAGCTATGCATTCATGCTACAGGAAAATTTTCTGTTATCCCCCAGTGACCCCTGGCTGTGCCTAGGCCTGTTCAAATGTAGGCCTTTCCAGGTAAAAAGCTCGTTCTAAACGGAGGGCTTTGAGCTTGCAGAGAGAAAATGGGATTGTGTGCTCGTGGGAACTGGGTTTGCATTTGAAAACTAGTTTGTTACATAGCCCCTGGGTGCGGAAATCCTCTTTGCATCATCGTCCAGTTGAACTGTTCAGATCCAAAAAAGCTGCCACAGACCAGGTTCATTTCAGTTTTAGAGAGGAATTTCATACACCCCTTTAGAGCAAATATTTCCCAGCACTTGAGAGCCTTCACCACACACGTCAGCTTTCTCCTTGGCTCTTTCACCAGTGGCAAGATTTTTCCCATTTGAAAAATGTGCTTGAAGTTCTAAGTAGAAGAGACTTTTCTGAACACAGGAACTGTCCCTCAGCTCGGTGGAGAGAGGAATGCCATTTCAAGGCCCCCTTCAGGACGAGCTCCAGAGTTGCCCTGTGCTAGGCATTTGTTGGTGGGACATGCCCTGGGGTCCCAGAGGCCCCGGTGGTCCTTTATTATCATCATATGCAAAAATCATGACCCATGGCTAGTCCCTCTTGATCCCAGCAGAGCTGGCATGGAAGGGTGCTGCAGCCCCAGGACTGCTTGGGCACTGGCCAGCAGCTGGGAATCCCTCTGGCAATCTCCTCCTCACCCCACCAGCTCCATGTGTCCCTTGTGAGGGACCATCAGGAAAGTACTGTGGAGTCTGCACCCATCACTAAAGTAATTTATGTGGACTATTTTGCTGGATGCTGGGTGCGTCGAAGTTTTCCCTTAGCAGAGCACCACAGAAAGAGGGAGAATTGGCAGGAACATGTACCATTGTCCCTTGTTCATTGGGCAGTGTGGGATGTTCCCAAGGTGAGCACTGCCAGGTAAGAAACCAGATGAAACTTATACAATGGTACAGGACCTAAGAATAATAAATGAGATTATTAAACCAAGGCATCCCATGGTCCTAGATCCTTATACCTTGAACCAGGTTCCCTCCTCACCTCACTGCCACTCAGCACTTGATTTCAAGTATGCTTTCTGTGGATGCCCCCTTAAAAAGGATATTAAAGAGTATTTTGCCTTTAAGTCGGAACAAGAGGAAGAAGGGAAAATGGTAAAGCAGCAATTGATATGGATGGTCCTTCTGCAGGGATACACAGAGGTACCAGTCTTATTCAGGAAAGCCTTACAAAAAATACTGAAAGAATTTACTCCATGCCTAGGTATTAAGTTATTGCAGTATGTGGATGACTTGCTCCTATCAGGAAAACAAGTGGAAGTGGTAGAAGAAGCAAATATGAAATTGCTTAATTTTCTAGCTAAAATGGGGCCTAGAGTATCTGAAAGGAAACCACAAAAGCTGAAAAAAAGGTTAAATATTTGGGACGTATTTTGACTGCAGGCTTGCAGTGTATTGACCCGGAGAGGATCCAGGGAATTTTAGAAGTACCATTACCCAGGACCGAAAAGGAGCTGCGACAATTTTTAGGACTAATAGGATATTTCAGGACCTGGATTGAGGATTTTTCTCTTTCAGCCAGACCCCTGGATGACCTTTAAATGCATGACAGCCCCAGTGTTGTGATATGGACACCAGAAGGAAAGCAGAGTTTTTAAGTGTTAAAAAGCAGACTGAGAATCCAGTCCTAGCCCTTCCAGATAGGTAAAAAAATTTTGAATTCTCTGTGGATGTTAAACAGGGCCATGCCAAAGGAATGAAACCTTACCCTATGCGTAACCCTACCCCTAACCCTGGGCGTAACCCTAACCCTAGGTGGAGNCAGGCTTGCAGTGTATTGACCCGGAGAGGATCCAGGGAATTTTAGAAGTACCATTACCCAGGACCGAAAAGGAGCTGCGACAATTTTTAGGACTAATAGGATATTTCAGGACCTGGATTGAGGATTTTTCTCTTTCAGCCAGACCCCTGGATGACCTTTAAATGCATGACAGCCCCAGTGTTGTGATATGGACACCAGAAGGAAAGCAGAGTTTTTAAGTGTTAAAAAGCAGACTGAGAATCCAGTCCTAGCCCTTCCAGATAGGTAAAAAAATTTTGAATTCTCTGTGGATGTTAAACAGGGCCATGCCAAAGGAATGAAACCTTACCCTATGCGTAACCCTACCCCTAACCCTGGGCGTAACCCTAACCCTAGGTGGAGCCGGAAATAAGGCATTGGGCTGGGGCGAGTGCTGCGCAGGAAGACGAGGAGGGAGCAAGGTTGGTGCAGTGTCGCGCTTGAGCCTTCCCATCTGCGCACAGCCACCAACAGCCACCTGTCAAGCCACAGCTAGTACGTCTTCATCACACAGAAACCAACCCCACTGGGGAGGAGCGGAGATGGTTGGGGTCCAATTGGTGCTGGAAAACTGGATGCAACCTGGAACTCTTGTCCTACTGTAAATCACAGATTGACTGACAAGAGACAAACGATAAGGAGGTGTCCCTAAGGGTGAACTGTAAGGTCGGCATTGTGCACTGGCGTTGTGTATAGTATATGGGTTTATCTCTGTCCAATTACTGGCAGGTATGCCCAGTAATGGTAACTGCAGCTGCTGCATTTCCCCACACAACCAACAGTTCCGCACTCCAGTATAATTTGCAACTGTGCCTAATATGGATACATAGTTGTTTACATGGAAGGTCTCTGCAACTTGCCAAAAAGCAACAAAACACAACCAATTATTCATGATTTACAGCTAAGTTTCAACTTGAGTCCATCTGGCGATTGATCAGACACCACCCATTGATCTTCAGGTGCTTTCTTCACTCTGGTGTAATGAAGCCAGGTTGACTTTCCTTGTACCTTTACAGCTGAATGAGTTGTCAGCAGGGTCAGGTATGGTCCTTCCCACTTCTCCTGCAGAGGATCACCTATAAGAGACTTAACATATATCCAATCTCCTGGATTTATATAATGGAATGGCTTATTACGTTGTGGTGGCTGGCAATTTACAACTTTAGTCTGTATTGATTGCAATTTCCTGCCCAATTGCTTAACATAATCAAGTAGTTCTGCCCCACCAGAGCCACACCATCATGTGAACCACGTTTGTCCCGTAAGGTCTCCCATTCAGAATTTCAAAGGGACTTAATTTCTCTTTAAGTCGTGGTTTTATTCTAATTCTCAGCAAAGCCATGGGTAAAGCCTGATACCAATTTAAGTTAGTTTCTTGAAAAATTTTGGCCAATTGTTGCTTTATTCAGTGATTCATCTTTTCTACTTGCCCACTTGCCTGAGGCCTGTATGGTGTGTGTAATTGCCGGTGTATACCCAGTAGATGGCCCACTCCCTGCACTACCTGGGCTACAAAGTGTGATCTCCTATCAGAACTAATTCCCCTGGGCACACCAGATCGTGGAATAATTTCCTGTGCTAAAGCTTTAAAAACTTCTCTAGCCTTATTTTTTCTACAAGGGAGAGCTTCTGGCCATCTTGAAAAAGTGTCTGTGAGGACTAAAAGATACCTGTATCCCCCTTTTCTAGGTAAATCAGAAAAGTCAATTTGCCACACATCCCCTAGTAAAGCTCCTTTAGTGATAGTCCCTGTGTTTAGCCTAACAGTGGTATTAGGGTTGTTTTTGAGACAGATTGCACAAGTGGAAGTTATGTCCTCGATTGTTTCCTTTAATTCTGATGCTATCACTTTGTCCTTTTAATGGTTATGTAAAGCATCAACTCCCCAGCATGTTTTAGAATGCTCGCTTTGGATCAATAATTTTAACAGTTTTCTCGGTATGACTATGAGATCCTTTTTTCTAGCCCACCCTTCTGATCCTATTTGTCCCTTCTCTTCTTGTATCCAATTTAAATCATCAGTGTCATATGGTGGGGGTTTTTTCACCCATAAGGCTGTTAGAAGGGATTAAAGTTAGGGCTTGAATTTGAACCCTACTAGCCACTGCCTTTGCTGTTTTGTCTGCCATAGCATTTCCCAGTTCAGGGATGGTGTTACACTGGGAATGTCCTTTACAATGCATTACAGCTACCTTTGAGGGTTTTAAGACTGCTTCCAGCAACTGTAAGATTTCACTAGCGTGCTTAATTTCTTTCTTCTGTGAGGTTAATAAACCTCTTTCTTTCCAAATAGCCCCATGAGCATGTACCACCCCAAAAGCATACCTTGAATCAGTACAAATGTTGACAAGTTTACTCTCGGCTAATATCAAAGCTCGAGTCAGGGCTATTATTTCACTTTTTGAGCAGATGTCCTCACAGGTAATGGATTTGCTTCGATGACGGCGTCTGTGGTTATAGCTGCATACCCAGCGAGCCGCTTACCATTCTTGACATAACTGCTCCCATCGGTGAACCAGTTTTCCGCATCTTCTAGCAGAGAGTCCTTTAGGTCTGGGCGGCTGGAGTAAACTGCCTCCATGGTTTCGATGCAGTCATGATGTACAAGCTCCTCAATAGCTTTGCCTTGGAGGTAAGCTGCTGGGTTGAAATTGTTAGTTACTTGAATACTCACATCCTCCGATTCTGCTAGAACAGCCTGGTTATTTGAGAAAGTGAGATGGGGTTAACCAGTGATTTCCTTTCTGTGTGAGCGCTGCTGACACTGTACGAGAGATTAAAACAGTTGTCTGCTGTCCCAGTGTGAACTTGCAAGCTTCCTCTGTGTTCAGGATCACAGCTGCCACTGCACGCAGGCAGGCCGGCCATCCTCGGCTGACCGCATCCAGCTGCTCGGAGAAATAAGCCACTGGCCTTTTGTAGGGTCCCAGCTTCTGTGCTAAAAGTCCCAGCACCAGTCCTTGCCTTTCATGTGAAAACAACAGAAAAGGTTTAGTGACATCTGGTATGCCCAGCACTGGGGCTCACATTAACTCGTGTTTCAGAGTTACAAATGCATTATTAGTCTCTGGTGTCCAGCATAGGTGAGTTCCCCCAGTCTCTTTTAAGAGTTGGTATAAAGGTTTCACAATGAGTCCATAGTTGTAGATCCACAATCTACACCATTCCTAGAAAAGTTCTCAGTTCTTTGATTATAGTTGGCCAGGGCATTTGACAGATTGCTTCTTTCTTGTTATTTCCCAAGGCTCTCTCTCCTCCTGCCAGCTCACATCTCANATTCGTATCCAAGGTATGTAACTTGTTGGAGAACGAGTTGTACTTTCTCGGTAGATACTCCATATCCACTTAGTCCTAGGAAATTCAGGAGGCTCACAATCCCCGCCTTGCAATCCTCCTGAGTTTTGGTGGCAATTAACAAATCATCAACATATTGCAGAAGTGTACCCTCTCCAGGTGGTGGTATGCAGGTCTCTAATTCTTTGGCTAATTGATCACCAAAGATTGTGGGGCTATTCTTAAACCCTTGTGGCAATACAGTCCATGTGAGCAGACTCTTTCTCCCTGTTTTAGGGTTCTCCCATTCAAAGGCGAAAATTTCCTGACTGCTTTCAGCTACTGGCAGAAAAAAGAAAGCATCCTTTAAATCTAAAACTGAAAACCACACCCAATCACTTTGTAATTTCATGAGTAAAGTGTAAGGATTGGCCACTAGGGAATGTATGTTTTTGTTATCGCATTTATTGCCCTCAGGTCCTGAACTAATCGATAACTTCCATTTGGCTTTCGTACTGGTAGAATTGGGGTATTGTAGGAAGACCTACACTCTTTCAACAACCTTTGATTAATAAATTTAGTAATTATCAGTTCTATTCCTACTCGTGCTTCATGCCTTAATGGATATTGTTTGACTGACACTGGCTGTGCCCGTCCAATAATTCAATAATCACTGGGGAAGCCCATTTTGATCTCCCCGGAATTTCAACATTCCATACTAATGGGATCACCTGATCTGTTATTGCACTATCTATGGGTATTTTTTCTTTTTTCAGGGACATTTGCTAAACTTAAGGCCATAATTAACTTTTCTTTGGGAACCTGTAGCCTCATTCCTTGCTCTGTGAATTCCATTTTTGCTCCTAACCAGGTTAATAGATCCCTGCCTAATAGGGGTTTTGGTAAATTTGGAAGATACAAAAATTGATGTATCTCCATCTTTTTACCTAATGCAAATTTTAAGGGTCTTAGAAAGTAGGCTTTTTCTGTTTTTCCCGTGGCCCCAACAACTTGGACATAACCATTGCTTACAGGACATAAGGTCTGGTTCAGGACTGAAAATGTGGCTCCAGTGTCTACTAAAAATTCCACCTCCTGTTCCCCTAGCTTAACTTTAACCAGTGGATCTGCGAGGGAGGGACCAGCCGGTCCCCATCACTCCGGATACAGCTGTGCTACAGTCACTGGTCCTGGCCCTGACGGTGCTGATGGCTGTGTTGTCGGGATCATGGCACGGTTCAGGGGGCATGGATTTTTCCAGTGCCACCTCTGTTTACACCGCACACACTGATTAGGGCCTAGGCATTGCCGTCTTTGTCCTCTAGGTTGGGGCCTTCCTCTTCCCTTAGGGAATCTCGCAGCTGCCTGGGCCAGAGCCACCGTAACTGCCTGGGATCTGTTCTTGTAAACTTCCCAAGCAACTGCCGAAAGCCTTTCTAAGCTACCATTGTCTGGTTCCTTAATCTTTTATCGTTTTCTGCATATGTCAGATGTTGACTGTCCCATTAAGAGAGAAACCAGTTGTCCAACTACAGAAGCTGGGTCTAATGTGGTGTCTTTCCTCATGTTTTCTCTTAACCTGTCTACAAATGAACTTGGGGATTCGCTGGTCTCTTGATGAATACTAAACAACCATGACAGGTTAACTGTTTTAGGTATGGCACTTAGCAGTCCCCAGTGTACTAATTTCCTGTATCTAACTAAAAATGAATATATTTGTGGATCATCAGGGTCCCAATGTGGATCTGCAGTAGGGAAAATGTTATCTACATTCCCGTGTAGCATTCCAGTAGCTATTTGTCCCTGCCCATGCGTTCTAGCTGCAGATATTATAATTATAATCCACATCCTAATTTCTAACAATCAACTCAAATCTTTTGGCCACTTTTTCAGGATCTTCTCTATATGTTTTAGCTGCTTCTCTCCAAGTATCTAGGTCTAGGGCTGTGAACAGTCCTTCCCCCATCCAGTAACACCATTTGTCTATGGGGTGCTGCTGTTTCTGGGGCTGCTGTTTTACTTCTAGTCCTTGATGATACTCTTGAACCTGTGTCACTTGTTCCCTCATCTGTGCTGTCGTCAGGGGAAGGTGAGGATACTGTCCCTGACGTGGGTGTGTCCCTGGTCCCTGGGTCTTTATTAAGTGTTAACAGTCCTTGGGCATCTAGCTAGTTTTAAGCATCTTTGTCCCATACTGCATGAGGAGCAACACCTCTTCATGCAGCTTTTTCCTTTTGCTTCTTTTTCTAACAACATTCCTGTAAATTCACACATACTGAAGCAGAGCCAAAATCCGAACCCTGCTTCCCTCCCATCTCAGAGCAGGGCTAAAATCATTGCTTCATCCCTTTGCTTCACGTTCGACTCCCTGAATATAACAAGTTCTGCAACACAAGTCCATCAAGAGGAATAAAATCCAGGCCCCCATCTTTGCTGCGAATAGACTCTAGAGCCCTGATTACAATCCCCTGCTCTAACGCCCACATAACACCATCTGGCTTTTATTCTTTATTGGAACAAATGGTAGAAAGGGATATTACATAAAGAAGGACTTTTATTTACTTTTTAATTTTTTTAAAAATTATTTGGCTCCAGAATTTTCTAAAATTATTCCTTCTCTCACTTGAAAAGATGATGCATTGAAAGAGAGAATATACATTTTTAAAAGCTGATGTTTGAAAAGCAAGCATAAATTAAAAGATGAGGTGGCATAAAACAGCTAGAGATTTCAACATCTATGAATAATTTCTATAGCTCTCAAAAAACATGATTTATTGTTGTTACCATCAGTTTATCTGTGCTCCAAGTGAAATGAATTCAGCCCTCAAAGTTTTGAACTGCGAAGAAGTTCCAGTGAAGTCTTATCTTCTAAAATAAATCATAATGCTGCACTACCCAAAACAAGTCTTGCAGTGAGAAATGTGATGAATCCATCTATTGCTAGGAGGAGTAATTGGGGAAGTTGGTTTAACGCAGTCCTTTCAGAGGTGCGAGTGACAGTTCTCATCACCAGAAGAAAGAAACCCAACAGGACCCCAACTTCTGCCACTCTGTATTTGGTGTCGACAACCTCCATTGCTGCCTGGTTTCACCACCAATCCCAACCACATGTGCCACAAACTTCAACTGGGCAACCCCAAAAGAAAGAGACCAACCACAAGGGACCCCATCTGAAAGCAAGCAGGCTAACTGGCAGATGTATCCTTCCCCCTCATCCAACTCAAATTCACAGCTTGTTCTCCCAGTGCAGGAAAAATAACCATTTTTCACTGGAGGAAGCCTAACTGCTTGAAATCCCATCCACTAGAAACAACTCAGAAAAAACAGAATAGCCCAATTTCTTAACAGGAGTATTTCTGAGACAAGAGCTGGTTGGAATGGCAGATTTGTAAGCAATGCTGATACCAAGGGGAGAGGAGCTCAGTACTCAGCATCCAAATACAAACTTTTGTGGGACTGAACACCCTGTTTTCATTCTGTCCTTCACCCTGACTTCTGAGCATTTAAGCTCTTTAGAATACAGCCTGCTTTACAGCCTCTGTTTCCCTAAAACTTATCATAATAGATGCCCATTGTGGTCTTTAACATGATACTCTAGTATACAATTTAGAAATAATCTTTTCCTGTGAAGATGATACTGATTTCAACAAAGAGCAATCAGATTTCTCTGCTCCATTCTTCCACTTCCTGTACAGTGCTTCTTCCCTCTACTTCAGAATGTATTTCTTAGGCTTGGTGGCAAACTGGGATTTGGATTAGGAGACATCATTTGCTTAGATCTACACGACCCTTTCTTCTCATTAGAGCTGCACTAGGCACATTAGAATCCCAAGCAATTTTGTGCTTGTTTTTTTCTTTGTCTGGTTTTGTTTTTTAATTAAAGTTTCCCACTTGAAATGACAAGTATTGGTAAAATCAGTGACATTAAGGTTCTGGTCCTGAAATACTGGTCAGATGCTACAAAGGGGAAAGAAAAACATATTACACAACCCTTTGGTATATTCCAACTCTCTGAACTAATGCAATTGAAAAACTAGACATAGTCACTATTTAATTTTCAATCTTACTTCCCTGCCAGACACAATATCATGGTCACTCTTGAGTTACATCCCATGATACACCCACCTATGCCAAGAAAACAAAGGCAAGTCTGAAATACAGAAAAGCCAACCTGTCTGACTTCAGTCCAGGGAGGAAAGCAGCACAATGATAAAATCTGTGATTGAACAACATAAGAATTCAATGTGGTTTTGGTTGTTGGTTTGTTTTTTTAAATTTACTTCAAATGAGTGACTGGGGCATGTATGGTAACATTACTCTTCTTTCTGCTTATCCACAACTCAAAAAGAGAGCTCAGAGAAGCCTTTCTTAGGAAACATGAATTTTCCAAATGTGCCCATTTATGCTCAGCATGCACTGTACCTTGGGGGACATACAAAGCGTGGTACTGAGGCTGTACTTGCTTCTATCACTAGATATGACGTGTCAGTCTGCCTTGGTAGGGAAGATATAGGTGAACTCACAACAAAACTCACAAAAACTTCACTTCCTTGGAAAAAGCTTCCCACAATTTTTCTCCCAAAGAGGCATGACAAAATTAGACAGGAAGTTTTGTTTTTGAATAACAACTAATTAAACTTCCTTCTAGAAGCTGACAGGAGATGGAAAGAGAACTTCCATGGATGGAAACATTTCTGTGGTTATTTCCTTTCCCTCCTCCTGAATCTGTATCGCAGAGCACTATGCCATGAGAAAGAAAGAAAATCAGAGAAGCGCTTACATGTGATTTTGACCTTCCTTATTAAAAAAAGGCTTCAGACTCCAACTACCCCTGGCTGCAGCTATGAATAAACACTTGAGTCTGAAGCACTTTCTGAGCATCAGCACATCCCTTCAAGGCTTCAATCCTAGATTTCTTCGAAGTGAAGCACTTGAGTGCAACATCCCCCATGCATTTAATGGTCTGACCTTGTGTTCAGATCTCTCCTCCAGCATGAAAGACTTTTAGGTATTTGCAGTTGTAGAGTAAAATTTCAGCACCTCAGTGGGAATTGATACCTGCCTGGCTGAAAGGAGATACTGGGCTGTCACCACAGCAGGCATGAGCTGGGCTGCCCAGGAGACACGCCAAAGGAAACAGAGCAAGTACCAGATCACCCCTGCCCCAGGATTTTACTTCAAACAAAACAGAAGTGAACAGAGAAACTGGAACTCACCAAAAAGGTTTGCTCAGTTGGGTTTTTTTAAAAAAGAACTCTTTCCAGGCATTCATAGGATGTCTACCTTGTACCTGTAACAATGTGAAATCCTGAAAAATGCAGATGGCAATCTTGCTGGTTGCAATAGGAAGCCAGTAATATTCAGCCATCTACTCGAGGAAGACAAACAGATGCTTAACATTTTAGAACCCTGTATACACACAGCACAATTGTTTCCAGCTGCAGGAGTATCATTAGGCTTTGTTCCTCACACTATTAATCCCCTCAGAATTATAAAACATACTCCAAGAAAAATTTTGAAAGACGAAGCTTTGTAAAAAAACCTTAGCAGTTAGCCCTTATGGAAAATAGATCCTAGTTTTCAGTTGTAATGCTACTCCAAAGGTAGCCATAAACAATGGGGAAACTGTTTATAAAGCAGATAGGCTTTGTCTATACACACCAGTTACAGTAAGTTCAAGTGTTGCTTGCAAAAACACAGAATTAAACAATCCTGATTGCTAGCAACTGCAAAATAATGCCTTCCTTGAAATGCTGAATGTTAACTTCCTTCCACTTCACCTCCTGGAACAGGTTGCCTTTGCCAGGTCCACTGTCCTTGTTGAAAGCTATTTGTCATACTGAACAGGGGTTCCTGGAAAAAAACTCTGCTGAAAGCAGAGGTGTAGAAGGTCAATCTGATTCTTTTTAAGAACTCACAGTCACACTGCAGTTTTACAAAAACAAATGGTTAGCTTATTTTTCCTAGATGCATGCAAGAAACACAGTAGAAAATTAAACATCAATACAGCATCAATACTTAAAGCAGTTCCCTGACAAAAAAATCACAGAGCACTTCAGAGTTTCCAGTACTAGTAAAGAAAATTTAGTAATTAATGATAGAAAACCCATCAAAAGGTAAGACTTGAGATTCCTCAGTTATCATAGTGTGTTGGTGTATTGCTGAGTCCTCAGATTGTGGGTCAGCTTACACTCCAGGAGGCTAAAATACAAAAGCTTTGAGGTGGGACATCAGAGAGAGGATCTGCAAATTCTGTGGTGGAGCTGAAGAACAATGCCAACAAAAAACCTCAAATGAAGCTGCAGCCTGGAGCTGTACAGTCCCTACAGCTCTTTCTCCAGAACCTGCGAGGGAGGGAGCTATGGGAAAACTGACCCAGCACAGCTATGCATTATGCCTAAATTTAAGAAAGGGATGCTCCTGCAGGTGTGCAGAACAGCTGCCTGCATGCCTGTGGAAGAGCTCACTCAAGCCCAGCCATCTGACTTCTCTAAACTGTTATTTTTTCCAAGAAAAGTTAGGTTACTTCAGGAACACAAATGATGGCCACTCTGCACTTGTGATTTTCCATGAGGGCACTGAACTGGCGTTCCAACTGTGCCTCCCCCATCCAATAAAACTCTATGGTCGCTCACTTTGGCACAGCGATTAGATCTCGGAATACTGCAAGACCAATGTATTTTTTTTGTTGTTGTTGCCATGACAACGATGCTGCTAGGTTGGACCTAAAGCAGCAGCTGGCTTCTCCACTGCCAGGCCCTGACAAGCACAGCCCTTAACTTCTTTTTTCCCCGCCTTCAAAACATGTTGCCTATACACTAAGATTTTAGTAGCTTTATTTTAAGAGAATTACAAGCTACACCCATTTCTCTGCTTCCCAAGAATCATTTCTATCATGAGGCAGGCAGCAGAAATAACACAAACACATATTCCTCCAGTAGCTCACATGACCCTAAGCATGCTGGAAATCTCATTTCCAAGAAAATGTGGGTATGAGGTGCTGGCATTAGTACGCTATGCATAGCTTAGTGAAAGGGTGACAACTACAGCTAAAGCTAAGGAAAGCTTCTGCAGGATACCAGTCATGCCCAACAAAAATCTGAAACACTGTGCTCTACATTTACTCTCTTGAAAAGAAAATCAGATAAGTTTTCAAATTAAGGACTTGAAAATAAGACTAAGAAACAGCATCTGTGAAAACAAACTCAACTGAGCATAACATAGGCAAGGAGGAGGGCAAGAATTTTACATAAATACATCTGAGTTCTGCCACTGTCACCTCCTAGGCAGGGAGGTAAGTACTCCATTTTGAAAATGTTATGTTCCAATCCAGTGCAGCGCTTGGCCATGATTTCAAATGCAACAGAGATGACAGTAGAACAGAAAAAAATAAAGCCTTCACATTTTAGATTTTTTTGCAGTCATTCATATTTTATAGTGTCCTAAGCGTTAACATGGACATTAGAGGAGTAAACGAAGTGGACTATGGTATCTTGGTATCACTTGTTTGATAAAAACACTTTTAAGTTGCTGACAATGCTATTATTACCACTGAAGGACACACACAGAGACTGAACCTTGTAGCCACTGGGTTGTGGCTGAGGAATTGAGCACTGCAGTGGTTTATTACAGAGGAAAAAATCCCCAGGGTTCCATGGAGCATTTCCCGCTCAAGGCTCCCCCAGGCATTACATGGCAAAGTTCCAGACGTGCTGAGCTAAGAGAGCCCAGAAAGTAGGAAAGCTGCTTAGAACTTGGAGCCGCCCCAAAAGCATATCTTTGTTGACAGTAAAAAGAAACTAAAAATGAAGATTAACTAAGTTTCTAACTAGCTTTTAAAGAGGAAGTCCAGTTTGCTACAGAAAGTACAGCTCTTTTCAGTTCACAGTGCTTACCATACTCAGCTCTTCCGCACCTCTGATTAATACTGAGATTTATCAAAGTTGCATAAGTTACAAACCACCATCACTACAAATACAGGGCATTTTGGAAAGCAATTTAAACAATCAGCAGTATTTATTGCAAATCAGCTTCTCTCTTCTACCACTTACAAGGTGGACAGTAAAAGTAAATACACATGAAGAAAAAAAACATTCATGAGACACAAACTGGTTTAATTAAAACTGTAAAGGAAAACAGTATGCAGGAATGAAAACTCCAGACACATAGCACTTATTAATCATGAAGCTGCTGCTGATCTTGGAAAAGCATTTGGGAATCCACGACCAAACATTCAGCCTTAAATTCTGAGGGAAAGGGAGAGGATGGCCATGACCTACCAAGTCCTTCCGCACTACCGCACATAAAACTGTACTACTTGATATATTTTTCCATGAACTTTTTGTGAAATTCTGATCGCAGAGTATCATTGACAAATCTCTTGTCCTTTTTTGTTTCGTCTATACCCTTGGCACAGTTCTTGAAGACAACATCATCATCCCACCTGAAAACAAAAATTTTTAATTTCAGTAAGCTTGTATGAAAATTAGGAGCAATACACAAAAACATATAAATAGAGTTTGACCCTCCTACAAAACAACAAGTCATTAGGATGAGATTTTAGTCTTTCAGAAAAGATGACCTATTTTTCTACCCCAAGCTATCTCCTACACACTTGTGACAAGATCTGCGGAAGGAAATAGAAACCAGCTACAGTGATAACATTTTCTGACTCTGAACAGCGAGAGTCAGCAAGGGGACGGGTGTCACTGAACGGACTGCACAGTACCTCCTCTTCACTTTGAAGTTTGCCTGAGGCTGTGCTGGCCCAGTAAGGTTCAGCAGTGGGTTACCACTCAGGATGTTTTCCATCCGAATTCTTTCTTCTTCAGCCTTTTGTTCTTGCTCCTGAGAACCAGAAATGGATATATTATTTTTCTAGGCCACCTTTCTCCTCTAGTTGGTAGAGATATACATTATTTAGCTTTGAACACTCACACAGATGGAGCTTTAATTCTTAGCTCAGACTTTTCAGAATGTTTGGCACTTGCATATGAGGAGAATAAAGACAGAAGCAGAGATACTCTACAGAGCTTAACTTTGCTAATAAACTGTCAAACTAGCAACATTTCTATCTGTTCTACTTGGATCTTATGTGCCATCAAATATTCAGTTAAATTCTAGCTTTACCATATACGTATTTATTACATTAAAAACTGTATACAGATTAAAAGATTTTATTTATCCTCATGAGAAAAGAGAGTACATCATACAATATTCACTAGGTAGAAGAAACCATACAGCATGTTTAAACTTCTCTATTTCCAGCAGATGTTTGGATTTTACAACTACAACTTCCCTAGGGACCAATTAAAAAGAATATTGAGAACCCCACAGCGAAATGAACAGAGGATGTCATAAGACTATTTAAGAGTTTCAATATTAAGAAGCAGACAAATTTTCTTGTCCTTGTACTGTCAAATGCATAATGCAAGCCTAAGTGAAGCAATGCACTACAAGCAACACAAGTAATTCCACTGCCTGCACTTCCAAGCTCTATTAGCACATCTAGTGACTTAAATGTTTACAGACTTCAAAACTAATGTTTAATATTCATTTTACATCACTGTATTTTTCCACAAGCTTTCACAAATATTGCAGGGAGTGTTGTTTGATGAAAGAACCAGTAGGAAAAAAAAATTCTTAAAATTTGGATGACTAAGAAGGTTTCCTACTCTGAAGTATGGTCTGAAGACACTCTGGTTAAAAAATGAACTGAAGCCTCATTAGCACTGCAGGAGAATCAAACCATGGCTTTTAAAAATTATATAAACCGAAAACAAAGAGATCACAAGGTCAGGGTTTTTCCCCAAAGTGGGAAAAAAAGACCTGCAGAAAATTAATTGCTGAGGACTTCTACAGGATCCCAAAAGAGGAAGCAGTTTTCTTGCTGCTGGAGTTTACAAGGTTTAAATGCTAAACTTGATGCTGATGCTAGCCAGAGTTCTCTAGCTTCAAACATTTAACCAATACTAATTTATTTATTATTACCTACAATTTACAATGTTTTTCCATTAAATTGATCAGGTATGTGAAATTATGGATGGGCACCCTATCCCTGGAAGTGTTTAGGGCCAGGCTGGATGGAGCTCTGAGCAACCTGGTCCAGTGGAAGGTGTCCATGCCCACAGCAAGGAAGCTGGAACTAGATGACCTTTAAGGTCCCTTCCAACCCAAACCATTCTGTGATTCTATGAAATTTTCTTTTAAAATACCTCAGCTTTCTTAAGAATATTGATTTAATTTACACATGAATACCAGATGATGCAGGATGACTGGTAAAGATTTTACCTTTCAAAATCTACTCAAGTTTTAGTTATGAAAAAACACCTACCATTACACTGCTTCTCACAAATACAATGTAGAACCAGCTACAATTAATTGCCAGTGGGATTGGAAGAGTTCCCCAAAAGGGCACATTACTCAAAAACAAAGCACAGCTGCCCTTATTAAAACATACGGCTCGGCAAAACTTGCTCTTTCTTGCTACTGTATCCATGGAGCTTTAACACAAACCACAGCAGCTAGAAGTTATTAACACAAATCAACTCAGGTTTTGAATTTTCAAACAGCTCTAAATCCAGCATTTACAGTCCAACTCCAGTTATTATCGCCCCAGTAAGTACGGAAACATGGAGAACAAAAATATTTCATATGGAACAGCAATTTCCTCTCAAATTATACTTTTCTCTGTGGATCAGAGACAAGAAACGTATGCTGCCGCTTCTGCACAGAATGCCAGCCTTTGATTTACCATCTTCCTTCTCCATAACATGGAATAGCCAAGAGCCATGAAATCCAATTTACTGCAGTCTGTTGCCATGTGTTCCCACCAGAAGTCCAGCAGCCCTAAGATTATCGTACAGCACATGCATGCAAAGCACTGCTTTGAAACCAAGCAAAATCTTGGATACTGGAACAAGCAAAAACCCAGTACTGATCTTCAGGTACCTCCCAGGAGGTGAACAGATACTGTTTATGACCATTAGCAAATTTAGAGCTGGATGCAAGCATGTGAAGTGCTCTCTGTGTTGTCCAAAATGAGGTGGGCTCTGCACTATTAACTTTAATCTCCAGTGCTCCATTAAAAGTGAGGCTTTGAAAACACAACAGGCCTGGGAAAAATATTGAGAGCAAATGAGAAGGCTACAAACCTAAAATTCCTCATCAAGAGAAGGTAGCACTACTAAGACCATGGTAAGAAATTAATAGCCCTCTGCTGAAAAATGGTTCTGTAGAGAGAACTTCTTCCAAGTCTATATATGCAAACAGATGCAGCAGTTTCTCACTTTAGAGCTGGACTCCAGTTGAACTCTTCCAAAGGTGGCAAGTAGAGCATGGCACAGTCTCACCCTCAAATTTCTAAGACATTAACCTTAGCCACGATCCAAAGTTACTGAACCTATCTGTGCATCATGCATTATATGCTATCTGGGGCAGACATTACTATTTCAGTTTGGGTTTTTATGACGCATGAAAATGCATCCACACACCACTGACAGATAGAGAACTACAATGCACTCCACATATGGTGTATTTTTAGTGGTCAAAAATAGACTGGAACCAGCCAGCACCTCTTGAGGAGGAACTGCAGTTCCTCTTCCCTCCCTTTCCCCATTTCAGATTTGATTTCAACAATTCCTACAAAGCTGATGATTCCAGCACTCTCCACCATGCAAGAAGAGAAAAGCACTCAGCCATATGAATGGCAAATACTCAGAATCACTAGAGAAAGACAAAGCCAATATTAAGAATCATAAAAAATATGCATACAGTACTCCAATACTGTACTCCATATGCTTCCTACACACAGATGCACAATCAAATTTTCTATACTAAGATTTTTAAAAGGCATGTTACACATCATCCTAATTTTTATCTGCCTTGACATAACCCATATATATCCTTCAGCCTCAATCAGCCTGACATGGTTCAATTTCTGATAAAAAAGAAAAGCATTAAGTGATAAAATGTGGTGATAGAAAAAAAAAATCAAAGCTGAAATAACACTTTTAAGACGTGTTACACTACAAGAACTAGTGTAAGACTAAAAGAGGGATCTAGCTCTATGTTAAGACACCTACAGATAGACATGGGCCCGTAGGCACCCGAGCCCACATCTTGGCAGAGACCTAGAGGATACAAGAGGGAGCCAAGACAGCTCTTGTGCTCACACTAAATTATGACACAACAGACCAACCACACTCCAGGCTCTGCTGCTGCATCTCCACTGCACCATCATGCAGGCTGGGATACACAACTTGTACATTGGCCCCAACAACTTGGCATTTCAGGCTCAACTGAATTCTGTCTACAGCTGATTACTGTTAGCAAAAAAATTGTATTGACTTAAGTCAACTACAGTTGCAGAGGACTGGAAAGTGGCAGATAAAACTAAGTGGTAGAGACAAACTTGGGAATTTCTTTCCTTGGCGTATCTGTTTCTGACTGCAAAGGAAAGAAAAACATTGTTACCAGGTTTGTTTTTAGCATAGTTCCTACCCTTAGCACAGAGCAAGATACTTTTACATAAAGTGCTGAAAGTCCCCAAATGACTCCATTGTATTAAACACAGTTATCCTACTCAGTTTTTTATAGATGTTGAACAGCTGAAAGAAAACCTGAAGCACACACATTTCATCGAAGGCTGAAAAAAGTTAGGAAAAAAAACCAAACCATAATCTGATTTAAATGCTAATTTTTGAATGACAAACTTTGATAGCACTGCCTATAGCAGCAGGGAATGAAATTCAAGAATGCACAGATCCACCCCAATTATCTGATCCTGTGCAAGTTACTAACTCTGTGCAACACAGAGATTCAAATTCATTGAAACTTCAAAAAAGAAGAGCACCGAGTAATCACAACGGCAGTGTCCACACGCAGCTTTGTTGTCATTTTGTCCACAAGGAAAGGGATGTTATCATTAATTGCTGGCAAGGGTTCCTGGCATGTCTCAAACACTGAATGAAGAAACATACTCTGCCATCTGCTTTTGCCTCTTTACTGAAATTCTTTCTTAAACACTGGTATGATCTTCTAGTTTTAGTCAGACCTTTAAGATTTAAGTGAAAAGGTTAATATCTATCAAGACTCATTTTCTGATCTTTTATTTGAAAGCCTGTGACATGGCTAAAACAGGGGGCAGAGCTAAGATTTACTCTGAGCACTGGTAAAGTAATATATTCAGTTATAGAGAAATGCTTGGTGAAATAAAACTGCTAAGAAAACAAATCAAAAACTGACCTCAGCTAAAAAAAATGACTGGATATTAAAACAGGTTTGCTAGAACTGCACACATACATTCAGCTGCTCAATGGTTTGAAGTTTCTTTTTAATTATTTCAATTTACTTTCTGAGGAAGCACTTGCAAACTGAAAAACAAGAGCATTGTAAAGCTTAATTTAGAATATTGAAATGTTTCCTGAAACCTATCCATGGATGGTTAATACAGACACTGATCTCGTGTTTGTACAGTTTTATACAGACCTAGAACTAATCCACAGAAATGGCTTTAAAAACCAGGATTTCCTGGTCAGCTTAGTGTCTGCTAGAAACAATCTGAGATTACAATTGTAGAGGAAAAGTCAGGAAGACTCCCATGCTCAAATAATTTTTAAAAAACATTCATAGTATTTACTTAATGATTCTACGTAATTTCAGGTAACTTAAGCATTCTGAGAACCTAACAAGCTTTCAGAGGAATTGCTTATTTGGCTGACAAACTATTAGAACCTCTTAATATTAATATTGTCAAAATTAGATTTAGAGGATTTCTATGGAAATTGGAGTTACCCATAAGGGAAATTAACAGAGAACAGGATGCCCTGTAAAAAAGCAGATTCTCGTATTTTAACGGCTGTTTCACCACAGATGCATTTGGAAAGGAGCCGTTCTCCTTTCATGGCAGCTTAAATAATGAACACCAAAGTGATGAGTGAAGACTGTTAACAAAAATACAGTTTACTCTAAATGAGCTCTCAGAAATAATTGGACTAGAATTTTAATAAATGAAAATAACTAAAGTATCAGGGAAAAACTTACATATAGCACAGGTTGGGACATATTACAGTACTCTACCTACTTAATCTTGTTAAGACCCTGGGATGTTCCAAGAAGATGACGAGACACATTAATCTGTCTGCATAACAAAGGAGTTTGAGAATGATGATCAGAGCGAAGACAGAACAGGTATTCACTCCACAGTTTCCCTTTGCCTGGCCACTGGCTTACCCATGCTGTCTACTGTGGACAGCAGCATTTCAGCAGGTAAAGCATTCCTGTACATGGATTAGGATTAACAGCAACTACACAGTTAAGACTTTACATGCGATGTTATCCTGAAGTCATCTGAATGATTAAAACAAGGTTATGTACAAAATTAGGTCTAAATTATGGCTTGCAGGACATAGCAACATGAAATTCCATGTATCTGAAGGGAAAATGAATTTATATAAAATAATTCTAAAATGCTTTGCCTTATTTCAGAGCCATGGAAAACAAGGCATAATCTAAACAGATTGCACCACTAAAGCCAACATACATAAGATATCTTTCCAAAGATGACCCTTACTCCTGAAGACTTTTGTCTAGGCTGTGCCCCACTCTGGCTTTTACTTTTCCCATCAAAATAGTCTTAAGTTTCCTATTCCCCAAAAAACCACAAGAAAATAAAATTCCAAGTACCTGTAGAGCACCCTCTATTTCCTGAAGATGCCAATTTTAAAGAAAGCCTACCTGCCACCAACCAGTGAAAGGATGAACACTGTAGGTCTAGATTCTGAGTGTGCAATAGTGGGCACTACTGCAAATAAATAACACGATTGTATTCAGTATGCACACAGTACTGGACATTACAAACCCTGCTGCTGGGATAAGGAGAACATCCATGAAGGTAGCACATTATACCTGTTAGGAGACAGCAAAGTAAAACAAGTGCTATCTCAAATACTTCATGGCTGTTAGCACCCTCTAGTGACAAAAGTAGAATTTCACAAAGACTATAACGTTCCTACTTCCCACACATGATAAAAGAAACAGGCACTTGGTTATCTCAGCTGCAATTTACTAAACATTATTTTCCTAATGCAAGTTTTCTGCACTGAAATGTGACAAGTTATGCTGTTTAATCTTGATGCATTATTTCAACTATGAAGCAAAGTGAAAAATCCAGACAGAACTGAGCTTTCATTTTAAGCACTCTGCGTGGACAGCTGAGGTAAAAATCTTTCCTACACATGGCTATACTTAATTTGTAGTTTAGTACATTTCGCATAGGAATATATATGGTCGAATTTTGGACACTGTTTTTAAGTAATTTTCACCATGTTGTTACTGTAAAACACAATTTCATTGCTTCATGATGTGCCTCAAATGCCTAGATAAAGTGACAAGAGATGCTTTCAGACATACTTTAATGTAGAAGACCTCTCACAGGCCAGATGAGCAATCAAGTAGCAACAGTCTTCTACAGCACATTTCTGCACTGAAGCAGTATGGCACAGCTTTCAGCCTTCCATACTATTTAAGTGCAAAACTGCAGAGCTCACTGGTTTTGCAGGCCTTGTTGATTCTAAAGGTAAATTTTTATATTGTTAGGCAAGAACAGGCTCACAACTACAATGCTGCCAAAAGCAGTTAAAACATTATCCTGTCCTAGCTGTTCCCAGTGTCTGCTGGAAGCTCTGCCCTGTTCAAGGCCAGCTAAGCACTCAGGAAAGACATTAAACTACGAATGTGTATGTTAAGCTACAGGAAAGGTTACAAGTAGTTCAGAGGCACTAAAACATTATGTTGTCAGAGCAGCCTTTGATTAGCCTCCTGATCAGCATCTAACGTGTTTATTTAGCATGTTCTAATAAAACACCTCAGATTAGTTTATACAAAGGTGACAGACTTTTTGTTTGTTTGGGGGTTTTTGTTTTGTTTCACACTAACGCAGAATATACTAATAGAAACATAGAAAACTGCTCCGATGAGGGAACCGATGTTTTACAAAAGCACTAAAATTATTTAAGCCCTACTCAAAAATAGAAAGCACTTAGTAAAAGCAGAGGAGGGAATTCTGCACATATCCACCACTTCTGTTGCACCACCACAGGAGAGTGTTTCGGCAGTGCAGATGAAACACCTGGACTCTAAACTCTGTTGCAATACAACGTCAGAGCCAGTACCCAGTACAATCCTAAAACCTGGTAAGTTTGACAATACAGACTACTCCCAGAAACAGTCCCTAGAAGTCCAATCAGTAGTTAGGGATTTTGCTAATGCACTCCATCCCAACAATCTCTCTCACACCAAGGAGATAATAGCACCAACAACATAGGATTTAATCCCACTCACAGGAAAACATCTGTAACTACAGGGACTTTCCTCCCCTTTCAAGGGCAGAACACAGTGTCTCTGTCTGTAGAGAGATTATAGAGAGGTATGAAAGCTACATGTGAATTGAGTTTCCCATTTCTGACAAGACTGCTCTATTACTATTTGGTTCTGAAGAGACATTTTTCAAATGAATTTGCCTGTGTATAATCACATAGAAATAGTTCTGGTTTTACAGTTCAAACTGGTGCTCCTTGCAACACAGCACCAAAGCTGTGAAAGGACAACTACTGTATAAAACCTGCAACCATAAGAAGCAGCATCAAAAAGCACACATCTTTCTTTCAAAATAAAATTAGTACTTCTTGTTTCATAAAAGCTAGTTAACAAACTAAGTTACACTAGACTGCATGCAGCTCACTAATACCACTTTATACTTTGGTATGACAGCTGAGTTCAGAGGACTTGCACATGAAATCAAGATTATCTTGACTCACTGCCCCTACAAAGCATAGGAAAAGTGAATAAAATGTTTCAGTGAGTAAAACATTCAGTATGCCTGATAAAGAAAAAAATCTTAATACTTGTTAGATAGAAGAACAAATCCATCACAGCTGAGAGGAGGTTTGAACAGCACTTTGTTTGTCAGTTCTTACTCATCCCAAGTACTTAAGGCACACTTAAGGTTTTATGCTCTTTTAGTTCACAAAAAACAGCTGCTTCTAATGTGTGAGATTTTACCTTTCGAGCCTGTTCTTCAGCTCGTTCTTTCTTGATTTTTTCCAGTTCAGCCAGAAGAGCTGCAGTGTCATCATCATCACTGTCTTCCAAGTCCTCGTCTTCATCATCTTCCTAATAGTAACAAATGGAAGGCAAGAATCACCTTGGTCATTTAATTTAATAACAACGGCCCTGGGCTGCCCAGCTAAGGCTACAATTTGCTGCTGGCTGATTTCTAAAGTACTTGGGCAGCAGCAAATACAATACAAATGGGGTTTTTGCTCTTTTATAGTGAAGTCAAGGGAAAGATATGTTTGTGCTTTTGGGATGACTGCAATTAAAAATGCTATGTAACTGACAGACTCTAGAGAATGGCTGTCCCCAATCACTAATCACCTGTGACACAAGTCATTCTGTGTGCCGGATTACCCTGTCCAATACTGCTGGGACCAAATACCACAGAATTAAAAAACCCTGAGCTTACTGTCAAGCCTTTGACTTAACTCCTAGATGTCAGCATAAGAAGCGGAGTCAAGGGCAAGCATTTGTTGTTCATGCAGACAGTCAGTTGCAGGTATCTCAACAGTTTTACCTTTGGGGAATTCTTACTAACCCAGTGGTAATTCCCCATACTGTAAGTGGTATTTTCAGTTTCCTAGATTTTTTGTGCTTTCCAAGAATACCCTTACAGCATGGACCAGAATCCTCTGAATCCCTCTGAACTTTCACCACAGTACAGAAGCTGTAGAAGGAGAATACGTTGGAACCTGCCTGAAACCTTTAGGGGACCTAAAAGTACATATTGCATTAACAGCAAATCCTTAAAGCAGGGTAATGAAAGGAAAGAAGACAGAAAAGAAGATACATACATCAGTAAGTGGATCATCTGCATCAAGATTTGCTGCAGGAATCTGGTCTAGCCGAGGCTTCTTAGACACAGAAGATGATGTTGTATGTTCTATGGCATAAGAGTTAAAAGAAAAAGTCACTTCATTTAACAGCATCTAATGTCAGAAAGCAAAAATCTTCACCATTTGTCTTTAATTAGAGTAAGAGAAACAAGGTTAGGCTTACTTTTCCCTTACTTCTCAATCTTAATGCCCATGTTAATTCCTCCCCCTAGGTAGCCTCAAGAGCAGCAATAACACCCCAAACTTACAATTTGGCCTCCAGAAGTTTTTTGAAATCATTATTATTTCAAGCAGAAAAATAGCAGAAAAACAGCTGTGGAGAAACAGCTGTTCTTATTATATATATCCAACTGGAGGGTTCCTGTTTAGGATGATCCCAAAGCATTACTGTTGGCTGGTTTGGTCCAAACCACATCTACTTTCTTCTGCGAATTTGAAAGCCAAGCAGTAGCTTCACACCTAAACCTAAAGTACAAGAGGTTGTACTTTAATACTAAAAAAGAGTATTTCTCAAAAAGATCTTTGATTTTGTTACTAGTTCACCATATCTGAACAGAATCGCATACTTTCAAACCGATTTTATTGTTACACTGGTGCTGTAACAGTAGAAGATGAGTCATTACCCTTTCTCCTTCCTGTCTTGCTCGTCCAAGTACAAAAATAAGCCCTTTACTAGCTGTACACACTTGTTGCCAATTCAGTACAATTATACTGTATCAGCTGGGCATACTTTTCTACTGGCTGGCCTAGATTTCTGCTAGGATGAAGCCAGCATAAAAGCCAGTGGACATTCCCTTGCAGGTCAACAGTTCGGAACTATCAGACCAATACCCTAAATTCTACTCTCATGACATGCTGTCTGCAACTGCAAACTTCTTACACCACCAAATTTCATGCAAGAGCAATGTTCCACAAAGGCGTTAAGATTTTTGTTTCTTGGTTTTTACCTCTGGTTGGTCTGTCTCTGTTCTTTTCTCTTGCAGCAACTCGTTCTCTCTCCTCCAGCTCCCTCCTGAAATCACGGTTACGCACCTCTTCGGGAGCATCCTGAGTGGTCTGTCTAAAACAACAAAATGAGAAAAAGCCTGAAGTTTGACAGTCTGCAGTTGGGAGCAATTTTTTCCGGGAGGCCAGTAAATCCTGGGGTGAACAGGTAAGGATAGGGAACAAGAACTGGGTTCCATGCAAATGTATGTTTATTCTCTCTTCAGGAGAGCTGTCCTGTGTACGTACGCATTGCACACACAGACCTGCCACGCCACAGGCTCGTGCTCCTTCTGGTGGCTCTTGAATGAATGACAAAACCCTACTTAAATTCCTATAAAACAGGATGACTACATCTTTCTGTAGCCACTATGTTGAAATATTCTGTTCTCCAGCAGTCCAATCCCAGTGTCCTAGTAGATATCCACACGCATTATGGTCACCTTTCCTCATTGTTTTACTACCCAAAGTTGCTGCTGCAAACCCAATCTCTTAAGGCTTACAGATAAGACCAAGACTAGAACATCCTTTTCATAAATCTTTTCTTCTCCATGAGACCAGACCACGACCAATAATAAAAAAGTTGGGAGAAGAGGCAAAACACTAGCTTTAGTGAAACACCTTGTAAACACATGGTCACCCCTCTTTTATATAACAATACACTGGCAAAAATACACTACGTATATCAGAGTCATATTAAGTTCCACCTAGAGACTGCTGAAATTTCTGTGGATATCTTGAAAAGAACTAGTGAACAAAAACAAGCAGCAATTGCTTTCACCTCTCTGTGAACCCAGTGCTGGAAGTAAGAGCGCCTGGAAGAAACCCAGACTTGAGCCATTATAAACACATTGTGTGCACAGCCTGTCTTTATGATAAAGTATTTAATTTGCTTTTGTAATTAAAAACCTGAATTTGGAATCCCTGTTAGAGCTGCAGAATCTTCCCAAACCCTGTGCCATGCAAACAAACATGAGTGGGATTGAAACACTGGGCTTTCCCTGCAGTGATGCAGTCCTGGCAATTTAAGAAAGACTACTTTGTTTTAGGCACTTGGGAGGAAGAACAGAAGACACTTGATGCTCCCTCCATCTCTCCCTCTCACACAAGAGGAGGATTTGTTAAAACATATATTACATATTCCTATACATACCTGTCCCCACAGACTTCTTCCAAAGCAATAGACTGGTGTTCCAAACCCAACTTTTGTTTAGAAAACAAACCACCAGCAATTTTCCCCATAACAGCAAAATGCATTTGACAACGTTTTTTGTGTTGTTTATTTTGGTATTCTCCAAAACATTCAACTCCCTTATGAATACATATTCTTAAAAACCAAATGGGCAGGAGAGAAGAGGTGACAGGGTAAACATCTACACAAAAAAAGCGCAAACCAGTAATTTCACAGACAAGAGTAACATCAATTAGACAAAATGAGCATTTTTAGAGTGACACATTTAATTTAAATTCTATCACACTGACTCCAGATTTTATTTACTCTTTCAAAAAAATAAAGATTTATTATGCATTTCAAACATAAGAAAATATTCTTAAGATCACATTATCTTTCTCACTGGTTAAAGAAATTTCTTCTCCCAGGACCCGCGTAAACCACCTGCAGCTTAACATCAGCTCTCCCAACACATACCAGTACCCAAGTGCTATTCCATGCTTCCCCTGCCTCCTCTTAATGCCCTTACCAAGTAGTCCTTTGCCAAATACATGACGTGGTTTCCCTGCTTTTAAGATGTGCTCAACTTCATTTCTCTCATCCCATCCTGCTCTGCAAGTGACAATACTCTCTGTGGCTCAGTCCCAATGGCAACTTACTTTCCACTTCACTGCCCGAAATGCTGAGTCTCCAATGCTCATCTTCTCCCGATAATTCATGTGCATAAGCAGCAACAAATTATCACTAAAATTAAACCTCCCCAAATCACCTGCAATGCTTTTGAGCTCCTAGCTCTGCTTTTCAGACGTTCACTTCCAGCCCTCTTGTTCAGCACTGCTGCACAATCTCTGGACCTTGCCCAGTGTTGAGCACATCAACATGTATTGAGAAAATTTTAGAGTACCACTCATAACAAAACAGTCATTCCCAGCCTGTTTTGCCCTGACACCCAAAAAATGATACTAACCTGTATTTGATTTTAGTATGAGAAGGAAGATCCCTGCTGGAATACTGTTTGGATAGCTGGCTTAAGTCTCCTTCACCTTTTCCTCTTCCTCCTCTTGCAGGTTCAAATGTTGGCCTTGCTGCTGTCGTCATCTTGACTCCTACAGAATCAAGGGATAAAACAAGTTGTTACTGTAAGACACCCATTAGGAGCTACTTTGCTCCTGGAACTGTAGAAGCAGTGACAAGTCCCACTACAGTCTACCAGCTGCCACTCAGCTCATGATCCTCAAAATTTAAGTAGCTTTTTATTGACAGAGTCTATTCAGGTTTCAAAATAAAGTCTTTTCCAATATGCTTGAAAGATGATACATGGACTCTAACTTAAATATGAAGCTACATTTGTAAAGTAAATAACACCAGCCAGGAACTGATCTCCCAGTCTTAAAGCAAGCACTACAGTCTCATAACTAAACTCCTTCCCCTCCTGAAAAAAAAGAGGGCACTAAGTGACAAAATCCAGTCTTTCCTTTAACACCTCCAGGGACAGCGACTCCACTATCTCCTTGGGCAGCTCATTCCAATGTCTAATCACCCTTTCGGTGAAGAAATTCTTCCTAATGTCCAACCTAAACTCCCACTGGCACAACTTCAGGTTACTTCCTCTTGTCCTGGGAGAAGAGGTCAATTCCCATGTGGCTCCCACCGTCTTTCCAGCAGTTGTAGAAAGCGATAAGGTCCCCTTGAGCCTCCTCTTCTCCAGGCTAAACAACCCCGGCTGCCTCAGCCGCTCATCCCAGGACTAAATCAGTCTGTATTCAGCTTGGCCTTAAAGGACCCAGACTCAACCTGAAACTTCTCAGGTTTCAGAAATACCTGAAGAAGCCTCTTTAGCGCTACCAGGAGTTATCGGCCAAGAGGGAGTGACCGAGCTCGGCCTGCAGCTGAATTGCCTAGGCCTTGCCGGGGTGCGCCCTCACGGGGGGGCACCGAGCCCGGCCGCAGCCCTTCCCCTCGCTGGGCCCCGACACCCCCTGCCCCAGGGCCGCCTCTCCTCCTTCAGGGCCCTCCCGCAGCCTCCCTGCCGCTCTCCCGAACACTCACACAGCAGCCTCCTCCACCCTACGCAGCCGAACCCTACAGCGCCACCATAGTTCCGCCAGACACCCACACTGCACCGCGGCGGGCCATAGACACGGGAGCGCTGACCATAGAGAGGGGCGCCAGCGTGTCCGCCATGATGTGCCGGGGCGGAAGTGCGCGCTGGGGCGGCGGCTGCCTCGGTAGCAATGGCGGCTTCGCTGCGGTGTCAGGGCAAGGAGGGATGGGGTTAAGGAGGGAGGGCTGGGAGCCTTGTGGAGATAGTAGGGGAGGATAGAAACAATGGCAGAGGGAGGAAAAGGGAGTACTTTAGTCATTCTATTTATTCAGGCGTGTTTATTAGGATCATCAGCCTAAGTCTGACTGTAAGGTAGCAAATATGTCTGACTTGTCCCTGCCCTCCTTGCAAAGAACTCCTTTACATGGTGTAGATGTTTATACAATAGATTTAGACTGGATATAAGGAAGACATTTTTTACTGCGACGGTGTTGAGGTGCTGGAAAAGGTTGCACAGAGAAGCTGAGGATGCCCCATCTCTGGAAGTGTCCAAAGCCAGGCTGGACGGGGCTTTGAGCAACTTGATCTAGTGGAAGGTGTCCCAGTTCATGGCAGGGGGGTTAGGACTAGATGATCTTTAAGGTCCCTTCCAGCCCAAACCATTCTATGATTCTATAATCGTTGTTGTCTGTGTAAAGAAGCCAAAGCACGAACGACCATCACTAAGGAATTAAATTCCCCCTCTTAAAATGCAGCTCCTTCCTTGTGTTTATTGCTCCTTTTAGATGCGCTTTATTATCAAGCTTCTGCGAATCCACACCAAGGCATGTGAAGTTAAAGGGTCTCTGATGTAGCTACAAGTTAACACAGAAACATTTTCCCGAGTACTCGACACCCAACATGTAGTTTAGAAGAGAGCCCACAAGAGGTCCCACAGGTATTGCTATCCAGGGAGCTACAGCAACAATGGAAATTGCACCCTTTGCGTCAACGAGCCATCAGGGAAAGCACTTGGAAGAAGTGGGCCTTTAGTATAGAAAGAAACCAATTATTCTAAGCAACTTAAGCTTCACTCTGAAGTTGGGTAAATAGGAGCACTAATTACTGTCTCACGTCCTAAGAGCTACACCTATCAGTAACCAAGTATCCAGCATTGCATTTTCTCATCTGCAAGCCTCTGTTGGCACCTTGTGAAATGGGTTTATGATTTCTTCCACTACAGGCAGTTTAAACTCAGGATCCAACCTTGCAGAGAAGTCTGGCTTAAGGAATTTGGTGTTGTTGGGCTACATATCATAGCAGCCTGAACTGAGTGCATCATTCTGTGATGGTGGGTGTTATTCCTAGGTTATAAATCTGTGGACTTTAAATCAAGAGGCACTGACTGTTATGCTAATTTGACTGTCATGGTGGAGCAGAATGTTATGTTTTGCTCAGTAACATGTCCTGCAAGCAGTGCCTAATGTTCGGTTGTAGTATCCATCTGGCAGAAGGTGTCAAGTCTTGATTAAAGATCTCAAGAACTGAAGGGACCTCTCCTGCTCTTGGGTTAGAGGAAAAGGCGAGCATTCCATTGTGTGTTAAAAACTAGCACAGTCCCGGCTCTGAACAGATTGGAAGATTCCTCAAATAGTAAAGGAATGGCTTTGTGTCTTTGGCCAAAATTGTTCCCCATGGACCTTCCCTTCCCCCAGACTGTGTATAGCAATGTGAAGATGTGTTTTATGGTCAAGGGCTTGATTTCCTGAGAAGACTTGAGCACTAAAGAAGGATATTGGTGAAATGGTTGTGCCTGAGTCCAGACTCCTAAAAATACTTACTCAGTTTTGTTGCAGAGGCACCTAACCTTCACAGGTCCACAACTTTCTGGTTTAAAGATCTCTAAACATTAAGAGGTTTTCCCAGTCTTGAACTTGTTTGGGTTTAGTTTAGGAGCAAGCAGTTTAGCACCATATTTTCTCCAGGGCCTAACAATAATAGCTGGTCTATACCCCAGCTCAAGTGCCCAGAGGGCCTCCATCCAATAATTATCCTCAGAGCGTGTCTGCGCTCATCAATATCACCATCAGCTTCTCAGTCCCTCTGGGTCACATCACAGAGCTCTTTCCCAAGCAGGGCTCACCCTGCATGTGGAGAATTATTGCCCCATCAGGCAGCTTTGACATTTAGGGACATTCTCCCTGAGTTTTTGACTAGCCAAGCGTAAGGGAAGGGATTAAAGATCCACCAAAGAGCAGGGATGTGGAAGGGGACACAACTCAAGTTCAGTGGTAAAGGTGGCAAGTGTGAATTCCTGTGTTCCTGGATTGTGTATTAAAATGCCATCAGACAGTGTAAACAAGCAGGCAATACCAAAATCCCAGATCTTCCCCCTTCCCATGGCTGCTCCAATCTTTGCTGAGCAATTTGGCTGTGGCAACCTTCAGAAAGGTATTTTGTACTGCATGGAAAACATGAAAAACAGAAGAAGTCACCACTTCCCTTGATCATTTCCTCCAGTGATTAATTATCCTCGCAGTTTAAAACTGCACCTTATTTTGAATTTCAGTTGTCTTTGCTTCCAACCACAGGTGCCTTTTGTGCCTTTCTGTGGTAATTTTAAAAGCCTGTGTTCTCACCAGGTATTTATACCTTGTAATCTAGTCTTGCTGCTGCCTTTGGATAAAGTAAGCAGCCTGGGCTCTTCTAGTCTCAGGATTGTTTTCTTCCTCACATCAGTTATTTGAGGACTTTTTCTTGCTCTCTATCCAATCTATCAACAACAAAAATATAAGAACTGTTTCAGCATCAGCTCCATCAATGTGAACTAGAGAGATATAACCACTTTCCTCCCATAGCTTTCTATGTGGTTGTTTATCTGAGGATCACACTGGCCTTTTTACCCTCACCACTGCATTGGGGGCTTGAATCCAGGTACATGTCCACGGTGACTCTTGAATCCTTCTCAGGGTTGTCATTTTCTGGATTAGAAAATTCCATGTAGTCTTTGAGCTGCAACAAATAAACATATTTAGTTGTGTTACAGGCATCGGTCTTAAAAATAAATCCTTTGCTGGTGTCATTGGCATAGCCTCTTAGCTAGTGTCCCAAATCCTTTTTGGTACCTGTAGACATTCTCATTGCAATTTTGTATTTGCTTGTGGATCACACCAGGAGACCAACATTGTTTGGTTATCCCAGTGCTTTAGGTTGTAGGTCTCACCAAAGTGCTGGTCCTTCTCTGAGATCATGGCAAGACTGCAAAAGACATTGTGTCCTGAAAGAGAACAAAAACATTTTTAAAAATCTTGTGCCTGTTTGGAGCCTTGTTAATGTTTTTCTCATCTACTTCTTGGCCTGTAGTGTTACGAAGATTGCTTATGTTCCTAATGGACTTTAAAAACTCCCTTTTAGCCTTGCCAGTGTAGGGATTTTTTCCTGTTTCCTGTGTAAATTTTCTGTTCTTGAAATCTTCTCATGTATATTCTTTGGATTTTGTTTCCCTTTCTTCCATCTGTAGCATTACTCGTTGATTTTCACTGATTTTTTCTGAATCCAGAAAGGAATTTAGTTGAAGCAATTGTAATTCCTGAGTTTTTGTGTCTCCCACTGTAGGCTATCTTCTTCCCACCCTTAAAGTACAGCAGGAGGATGCTGTACTCTTTCAAAGCAGTGCTCTGGAGGTGAGCATTTTCCCCAGCAGGGCAGAGGTTCAATGTCAGAATGGAAATCTCCCAGCTTGAATTTTCCCCTTGCCTCCCCATTCTTGTGAGAGCCTGTCTTCGGTCATCTGAGGCACAGCTTGCATGGCTGATCAGCAATAAATTGTAAATCCTGTTTCGGCTGTGGAGAGGCCGCAGCACCACAGCACCGTTTCCTCCCTCAGGACGCTGTGTGCTTTGAAGGATTGTGCCTCCTGCGGGGAAACAGATATGGAAGGGCACAGGGGATTGTCAAGAGTGGAAACTTGGTGCAGGAATGCTCAGCATCCAAAGCAGCCTTAAAAGAAGTTTGTGGGAAGTTGCTGTTTCCTTGATTGGAAAAAGAATAGAAGCTGGGCAAGGCTGTGACTCAGCCGGTGAGTCAGCAGGGGCTGCTTTCCGATGAGGCCATCTTGTGTTCTTTCTCTCTCCGTCACACCTTCCCTGCTGCCTGCCATGGGACAGTAAATACCATTTACTGCTCCTTCTCTTTGCTCACAAAGTCATTCCAGCCTGTAACCTCTGCCCTGACGCCTCCCACTACACCGTCTCTCCAACTTTCTGCTTCTGTGCTCCATTCCATTCCCTGGGCTGCTGGGATTTTTGTGCCTTCAGTACTCCAGTCCGTGGTGTATTTAGCAGCTGCAAACTCTTGCTTTGCAGCAACAGAGACACATTGTGACCTATTCACCACAGAGGGAAAATCCCAGGAATGAGTAGGAATTCCCTGGAAGAAAAGACACAGGATGAGGACCTGATCTGGATCCTCCCCGAGGCAGCGGTGACCTTCATCAGACACCGCAGACTGTGGTTTCCCAGCCAGCCATTAAACGAGCCAGACCAGTGCTGCAGGTCCAACGTACTGGTTTTGAATACATCTTGTGTTTATTGTGTCTTTGTGTGCTTCCCCACACACGCAGCTCTCCGCTGAGATCCCAGTGCTTTTCCAACGTGAGACGTGATGTCAGCCAAAAGGCACTCAGGGACTTGGGGAAGGGAGGGTGCTGCAGGAAGGAGTGGCGCCCCAAGACACACACAGCTAACGCTTCCTGGACTCACAGTCTTGATGCATGCTCGGCTCCATGGAAGCTCTCTTGTTTCTACTGAAGTGATTTTTTTGAGCTTGGACAAAGCAAATAATTTTAGCCATGCACTATTTACATCCAGGCAAGCAGCCAGGACATACCTCTGTCTATGGTTGCATCCACTCATAAGCAAAACTGTCCTACTGTTTTATTTATTAACCAAACATTTCTAATAGCCAAGCTAATTTTATCCTTTCCTTAATGCTGGCTGACGATGACTCAGTCTGGCTGGGAGGAGTCTCAGTAGCACAGTGCCCAAATTTTGAAAACCGGTGTTATATGGAAGGAAGGGCTGGCTGTCCACGTACCACAGTGGCTCTGGCTCTGGACCTGCTCACTTTACCTCTCTCTTTGTGTAGATGTGGAATAAACAAACCAGTGAAGTATTCCACAAGTGAGCTTGTTAGGCAGGGTGGAGTGGAGATGACCTTGTCTCTGTAAGAGTCAGCTGCAGCTATAACTTTTAGCAATAACATCAGGAGATGGTACACATATTTCTTTGTAAGTTTTTTAATGTTTTAATGCTTTATCAATATTTTCTGCCTGAATCAGTCCTTAGTTTATGTGCCTGTCTCCCTTAACTTTAGAAGTACTCTCATACGGCTTCAGGTAAGTGAGGTCTAGTCTAGGCAAATCTTTAGGGCCCTTTCTCAGTGGACAGTGACAGGTTCCTCTGGGAGGTGATTCACTTACTTGCTTGGGCAATCCCAGAAAATCCTGCTCTATATTTCATTAGAAATTTACAAAGGCAAGCGGAAGATGTGGAGTTTACAATGTAAAACTACATAAGTAGTTATGTTCCAAAGATGAGGTTAAGTTAGGTGAGATCCTTCTGGATTTAAAATTTCAGTTACTGAAAGCTTCAAGATGCAGAAGATACAAAAATACTTTTTGTAAACAGGGCTCTAAGGTACAGAGAAGCCAGTGTGGCAGCACGGAATCTCCTAATTTATCTCCAGTCTCCAAACCGGGAATGCAAGGAAGAATTTATAAGAAAAGTGAAACAGCTATATGTCATCCAGACCAATTTAAAACATAATTCAGGTTCCTTTCCAGCAACATCTCAGTAGCGCAGTCCTCAAACCAATTGAAAAGAAGGTCAGCCATAGGATCAATTTCCACTACCTCCAAAGATGCCACATGAATGTAACATGTGTTCCTACCTAAGAGGATTCTAGCTGGTATCAGCCAGCAGTGAGTTCTCTTAGCCACTGTGATAACCTTTAGTTATCCTTACTTATCCTTTATTTACTGAACTAGCGCACTGTGCAAAGGGTTCGCCCAGTAATGAGGCCACTCTGGCTTTGGAAGAGTTTTAACCAGCTGCATTGTTTCTTTCAGACGTGGGCAGAAGTCAGTTTATTCTGATTCAGATGGAAACAAAGAACAAGAGCTTGAAAAACAATGAAATCCCCACAAGTGGGATCAACCAGGTTGTTTTTCTTTTAGTTCTTGATTGCAAATTCACAGTATTTTAGCTGCTGAGTTCTCAAGGGAGGCTTTTGCAGAACTGTCAGTGCAGAGGGCTGGCACTCAGGAAACTGGTATTTTCTTCCTAGCACTGCCAGTAGCCAGGGGATCTTGACAAAGTCACCCCCTCTCCCCAAGTCTTATGCATTTCCCTTTTTATAAAACTACGAATTATGGACCAAAGGCTTTTGCTCTGCAACTTCTAGATGTAATGTCCCATTTAAGCGCAGGCTCTGAAATTTATTACATATACATATGTAATATGTATATACAAATTACAAATGTTACAAAGCCCTATATTACAAAGCCCATGGGGCTTCGACATTTAATTTTACCATGAGAACTGTCACCTCTATTTGAGCAAGACTTGTAAACTGGATCCTGTTGTGAGACTCAGACTAAGGAGGCTTCTACAAGATCAGTAACCCTGGCTGAAGCTGCTTATGGATGACACCAGCCTGGCAAAATTTGTTCCCTTCCTGGGTTTTGATCTCTGTTTTGTGATTTGTGCAGAAAGACAGGAGGGGTTCAGTTGAAGTTGAGGTGGTTAGTGCTGGTTAGGAGTATCAAAACCCAATTAGCAGAATTGGTTGGTTCAGGATTTCTGGTGGCCAGTTCCTTCAGCTGAACATGGAGCTCCACCGTGGGTGTAAGCAGGAGGCCTTCTGAACAGGGCATTGCATGCTCCCCTGAAGACTTGGGGCACACCAAGAAGGTCTGTGTGCTGCAAACGCCTCTGCAGCCATGCCTCATCTTGGCAAGAACCTGCCTGTTTCTGTATCATTGCTATTGAGGATTAGTAACTGCATCCAAGCTTTGCATTTCCCTCCCTTTTCCTGTTCTCCTTGTCCAGTTGCCTGCCATGAGCATGGTGAAAGCAGCCACATCTCACGTCTGTCCCTGCAAAAACATGCATATTGAGCAGCTTGACCTCATTGCTCCTATCCAGTACTATCTTACTGTGCCCCTAATAACTTGGCTTTGCTTTCCTTGAAGGTAAAAGTTTAAGCAGGAATAGAGGGAGGAGTCCTGGTCCTGTGCAGAGTGCTGCATCCCACCGGTGGGGAGTCCCACCTACCACAGCACAGCAGCTCATGAGCAGCTGTGGAGGGAAGACCAATAGAGCTGGTGCCTGTGGGGGTAGGGCTTGCATAGGAATGTTTGGCGGGTGATGAATGTGCCGCACTATTTACGTCTCTCCCCCCCTTCAAGTTTTCGTTGTGCTGGAGCCTGCCTACTCCAGCAGCTCCAGCTCCTGCAGTCTTTACCAGCTATGAGCTCTGTAGTCCGTGCTTGGTAGACTTCAAAGCACTTCCCATCAGGTGTAAGGATGCTCAGTTAGGAACACGTGGAATGGTTACTCAGGCCTTGTGCTGGAGGGAGGTTAGAAGGCTGCAGTGCTCTCAAGGGAGTTCTGGTTCTTTTGGCTGCTGCACAGAGAAGGTTGAGAGCACCACGTCATGGCACAGGCACAGGGGCTGCTGCTCAGAGGGACTGTAAGCAGAGCGGTCCAGGCTGAACTGTGAGACTCTTGCTCTTGTTCTTTCACTACAGAGCTAAAGGGCAGAAGGTGATTCTCCTTCTCACTATTAGTGCAGAAATGGCAAGCAGCCCAGGGCAGCAGGACAGTGACTCCTGTCACGCGCTTACAGGCGTGAGACAGTTGAGGCCAAACCTCTTCTGCCTCTTGATAGAGATAAGGTCTAAACCTCAACCTCCTAGATGCTGAACTGAGCTTGAGAGAGAGACACAAAGTTACCTTTCCTCAGGGGTTTTGGGTTTTGCATTTGTAATTTAACCTGCAATCCCAACAGCTACCTGTTTGTTTAGAGGTCTAATTTGAGGCCAGTACTTCCTTCCACCCTGCTGTCAGTGTGACTAAAAGCACATTTTTATTTCAGAGGAAATACCTTGTCCTGGCTGTCATGCACTGATGCTATTCTGTGAACTCTAAGGGCAGAATCTGAGCCCTGTACTCATGGTAGTGACAGGATCCTGGGACTGGTGATTGTGTTTTTCACATGTGAATTTTTCCCCAGGCAGTACTGGCCAAGAAGCAACATATATAGAAAATATGATATTATGTTTATGCCTAGCAGCAGTTGCAATATGTATTTCAGTAGCAAGCCAGGGCCTGAAATGAGAATGGAGAAAGAGCTGCTCACTTTTCTCTCACACAGCCAATGCACTTTATTTTTTCTGGGCTAAGTCTCTGTGGTGGCAGGAGTACATTAAATCCTGCCTGAGGTTTGTCTGACCAGCTATGGATATCCTGGGTTCACCTTAAAGCTGGTGCAGAGGCACATCTGGAGGAAGCCATCTTGTCCTCACCTGGCCATGTAGAGTCATGCAAGTCACAGCCTTGTGGTGCCTGCCTCTCTGCTTTGGCTGTTGGGATGACTGGGCTCCATGGGGGCATCTCCACTGCCGATCTGAGTGGCACAGAGGGTGCTGGAGCTGGGGAGCAGCTGGAACCTCATATCCATCTATCAGGTCTGGCCAAACCTTTAATGCAGAACATCTCACTCCTCCCACTACTCCTTGGTTTCAAAACACAGAGGTGTTTCTGGAGACAGGCAGTCCTGGGTGTGGCTACTATCTTGCCTCTTGATTAGAGGTTCTGGATCCTGCCAGCAGGTTTAGCTTTCTCAAGCTTTCTCCTTCCCTCTTCTGAGATGATGCAAGCCCAACAAGCCTGTACCTCTAATCTTGTTCCCACCCACCAGTCTTTTGTCAATGCAGACTATCAGGAGCTGTCTCACGCTTTGTTTTGGGCAGCATGTAGCACAGCAAGCTCTCAGCATTGACTCAATCACATTGCACTTTTGAAAATACAAAATAAAACAAATAGTAAAAAAATCAATACTAATACCTAGAAGAAAAATGTAAGTGGGTAACTTCCCTGTCCAAAACAGATTTGAGGTGTGTAAGAACTGTTGTGGCTCCGACTAATAGACAATCCGTAAAACAAAGGGCATTACAGTTGAAACATAAACTCTTTTTTTGTAGTTGCTATCATGTTAGAAAGTACCTCCTAATTTAAAGAAGGGAAGTACTGGAGCTTTCAGCACATCTCTAAATAGCTCATTTTGACAGAGAATCATTTGCACTATTAAAAACATTGCCTTATACCACTAATCTAAATCTATCCTACTATTGATGTCCAGCATGGGATTGTCATTGGGCTTCTTTTGAACAGTCTGAAGATTAACAGAGATCTCTTGGGTATGAAGACTGTGATAAAGTGCCAAAGGAAGAAGCCTTTGGATTTTATTAATTTTATTCAGTATTTATGCAATGCATTTATACTTCGTGGTTTACAAGGTGTCTGTCAGACTCCCACTGTGCAAGCTTTTGTACAAAATGAGAATATGTCTCTGTCCTAATGGTGTTACCATCCACAGAGCAGTTTGGGTGCTTCACTGTTCCCAGTTGTCACCCTTTTCTTCTGATTGTGCACCATGGACAACCTCCTCTATAATTTTTTGTTTAAAACTTCATGGTCTTTTTCTCTTCTGATTTCAGCTGTGACGCCATTTCAGGGCATCCACTGTCTGCTGTGGGTGGACACTGTGACTCTGGACAGGAGAAAATGCAAGTGAAGAAGCAGAGGAGCCAGATCAGCATCCCTGGCAGTCTGAAGCAGTTCGTGGCCTCTCACTAGTCCACCCTTGCTTGTGAGCATCATGGCAGAGGTGAGCAACAAAGCAGCACTGCCAGTGAAGGGCCATTCCTCACCAGCACCAGGGACACCGTGGGAAATGTATGAAGACAAAGGCAGCAGAGATTGGCATCAAAAACTCATTTTAGGTGGGAATCAAAATCCCAAAAATGTGTTTTTAAGCTCTTCCCTAAAGAGTTTGTTGTCCTTCTGCCCACCCCCTCCCCTAGCCCTTGAATCTCTTAGTTATAATAGGAAAATTGTTTCACTCTTGCTTTTTTCTGTAGCTCAGCACTGGGCTCACTTCCCAGAGCAAGTTTTTTAACTAATTTAGAAAAGAGACTGTTTCCCCATGAGGCAGTGAGGAGGCAGATGTGCTCTCTGACATGCCATGGCACGTCTGCTGGCACTGTTGTGCTCCAAGTCCAAGCTTGGTATGTCTACTGAAACAAATGGTGTCTCTCTCGTGAGACTGCTTGCCCTTGGAGACACTGTCTTCTTCCTTTTCTTCTCAGAAGAAAGCAACAGTCACAACACTAGAGTCTCACATAGGCCATGATAGGAGACTGGAGATCCAGCCTGGAAAAATATTTGGAGTCAAGAATGTTTTGAAAGGCTAGGGTAGAGGGGTCAAGCATGTGAGGAGATAGATTTTCTATTTGTAGCAAATCCAGTGTCAGCCGTGTGAACAGAGACAGGACTGGAAAAACAGTGTGGGAAAGCAGACAGACAAGACTGGCAGCTTCTTAATAGCTAGAGAGTTTTGATGCTGACATGCTTTCCAGATTTGTTTCGCAGGGAGGTATTCTTCCTTTTGAGACGTTTTTCTTGGTGCTTGAGACCCTTGGAGAACAGGAAGACTGCTCATCTATGTCAGGTCAATGAAGACGGATGTAAACCTTTCATTCTCCTTTCCCCCTCTTCCTCCCAATATTTTCTCCTCATTTTCTATCACAATAGACTTTCCTCAGATTTCTCTCATCTTCTCACTTCTTGGGTTTCCTCACACCTATTTCCATTTGTTTTCTTTCTTAACCTTTTCTTAGCACCCCAGATTTTCAGGAATGAAGATCTTCCTCCACTCTAATTTTTGCCCAGTATCTTCCTTTTCCTGCTGGTCAATACTGTTTTCTGGATCCTTACCTCTTTTTTTGCCCTTCCTTCTCTCCAACATCTCTTAATTTTCCCCAACACACTTTACCTCTGTCATGCCTTGCAAACCCTGTGTCTATACAGTTTGTTGTCTACAGCCTCTCGTCTCCCACACACCTCTGCCCCCCACTGCGTAGCCAGCTTCCTCATGAGGGGAAGTGGAGAAGCACCCACTGATCTCTTCTCTGTGGGACCAGTGACAGAACCTGAGGGAATGGCCTGAAGTTGAGTCAGGGGAGGTTTAGGTTGGGTATCAGGAAAAGGTTCTTCACCCAGAGGGTGGTTGGGCACTGAAACAGGCTCCCCAGGGAAGTGGTCACAGCACCAAGCCTGACAGAGTTCAAGAAGTGCTTGGACAATGCTCTCAGGCACATGGTGTGACTCTTGGGGATGGTCCTGTGCAGGGCCAGGAGTCGGACTCAATGATTCTTGTGGGTCCCTTCCAGCCTGGGATATTCTGTGATTCTATGATCACTTTTCTCATGTGTCCCTTTGGCCACATCACTCTGCATCCTCCCTGGGCTCCTTCTGCTCCATCACATGAAACATCAGGTACTTGCCTGCTGTTGACACTGCTCAGCTTATTGCACTGTCACCCCTCAAGGGGTTTGGAGAAGGCAGCCCCAGCTCCTGCGAGGCCACACTGCTGCCACAGTTCATGCTGACACCACCAACTCACGCTGCCCATTGCCAACCCAATGTGTATTTTGCCAGAGCCCTTCTGCTCACATCAACAGCCTTAGGGCTGTTTTGGATCTGATCTTAATAGTCCCTCTGGCATCAGTCCCTATAGGCATCACTGCCTATAGGCATCACTCTCTCTGATGCCTACAAAAGCGTGTGATAGCAGATAACCTACTGCAGCACCAAGTCATCAAAACCTCTGGCGAGCTCCATCTCACTGTGTTTGAGTCCTCTGTCTGTGGTCCCTTGGCTGAGAATGTAATCTTCCCAGGGCAGAGCAGTCCTTTTGTCTTTATCTTTTCATCATGGTGAGTGCCACAGCACAATGACAGCACTAGTCTCTTTAGTAATAGTGATGTTAGCAGGAGAAAAAAATATGTAGATCTGTGTTCAAGGGTCAAAACAACTATCTTAAATGAGATTGAAACTGGAAAGGCACCTCACTTGGACAGAAAATTGAACTGGGAGCAGAGGAGTGGAACTCCATGCTGGCTTTCAACTGGTGCTCCTCATGGGAGGTGAGAACCTGAAGCTCCTGCTCTTCAGGATGAGTCAGGTTTATCTGTTTGCTGGTAAATGCAGAGCTAAGTTGGCAGACAGACCCTAGCCTCACACAAGGAAAGAACTCCTCAGAGTTTCCCAAAAGCCCATAAAAAGCCCTTGAGGCTCAGAAGACAACTTGGGGCTATACATCTGATGAGACAGAGGTGCCGCTTTGAGGCAAGAGGTTGGTTTGCAGGCCCAGGACAGAGGCAGAATGTTTCCTGGTGGAAATCATTGATCTGTTCAGCATGCTGGTGGCCGCTGTCATGCACATCTTGAGATACCTCATGCTGCCTTTTTGTTGGATTGGGACCATGCCCATCCTGGGATAATGCATGTCAGCCTTGGAGTGGGGTATTTGAAGTCATTGTCTGTCCTAGGTTTGCATGAGTAGCAGGGCTTACCATGCTTGTGAAAATATTTTCTTCTGCTTCCCGGGTAACTGCAAGTATGAGATCAGAAAAGTACCTAACAGCTAAGGTTCAGCTTCAGTTCTTGATTTTCCAGGAGCCTTTTAGCATCCAGGAAAATGAAATTTTATGTCTGTGCTTTCCTTTCCATCACCTTTCCTGAACATGACTAACTCTTTCTGTCAGGGCTGGGTGACCAGTCATTTGCCTGGACCAAACCCAAGCCCACTTACTACATTTCCTGTTGTTCCCCAGCCTATCCAGCCTGCCTCTGTCTCCCCTAGCTGATATCACCACACCAAGAGCTGTTGACGTATTTCCTTGTCTTGATACTTCCAGAAGTCATCCCTGAGTAGAGGAATGGTAGTCACACAGTGCAATCTATTTTTAGCATTTTACAGACTCCTTCTCTGACCTTGGGCAGGCACTTTAACCACTCACTATACCACTTCATAATTTTCAGTATAGACTAATCCTACCTTGTCTGTAAAGTACTTGTGAGACGGTAGCACTTGGGAGTTTTTTTGCTTGGAAATCGTATTATAAAAGGGACTTGTGCCCTATTGGCATCCAGGATTTTTTAAGTTGTTGGCAACACAGCTGGTCACATCTCACTTCTTGGGTGGGAAAATGCTACCTTTTCTTGACTCTGGGGTACTGCTCTGTAATCTCCTTTCCATCTCCACTATTTTGAAAACATTAATTTTCCCAGTCACTGAAGGAATACTGCTTGTACCCAGCAGTAGCCAAGGTATCATAGACAGCTGTTTATTGGGCGGATGGTTACTCTGCTTAACATAAACTCAGAGGAGCAGCCTCATTCCCTTTTTTTGCCAGTTCAATAGGTTTGGCCAAAATGTTCTGAGGTGGATGCTGATTAGGAGTATGTGATCAGAGGGTCTTCATCCTTCTGCCTGTTGTTAATCTCTTCTGAGGGAGGGTCTCCCAAGGTGAGGTGATACTGGAGGGTTTTGAATGCCCCACACAGCACCAGGAGGGATGGGAGGTGAATGCCTCTCCCAGGCATCTAAGCAGCTTGTGGCTGGCAGCAATAGTAGTGACAGACACCCTAAAAAGGGACAAAGGGGGCTCTCGGCAACTCCAGTGTTGCCACCTCTCTTCTTCCTCTCCCTCCCCTTTGGCCAGGCTCACAGCTGGAGAGGACAGCTAATACCTTCTTTGGGGTGGTGAATCTGACTTTGCAGCATCCCCTCTGACAGCCTCAGGAACATTTCTGGCTGTGTCAGCCAAAATTCCTGCCGGGGACTGCTGCAATGCAGCACACCACACCCCCGCCGGCGCTGAGCCCCAGCCTGGACAGCCGGTGCTGCTCAGCCGCAGCCCTGCCGCTGCCATTGGCGTCCCTCCTCCTCTTCCCAGCGAGCCCTGATGATTTCAGGTTGCCTGGCATCATCTCCTGCGGGCAGTTGCGTCCGCAGCGTGTGTCACAGCAGCCTGGCGCACGTTCGGTTTCACAACGTGCTGCCTGCAGAACGCGCCGGCTCCCCGAAGGCATCGGCTGTGGTTTCATATTTCATTTCCCTCGCACGCTACACCCGAATTCCAGACGCTTTCTGGCTTCGCTGCTGCATGGACTCTGAGCGTAGGTCCTTTGCCATACCCAGCGGAGGCAGACGGGGCTTCCCTCAGCTCCAGGGAGTGGACCATGAAGACGTCAATTGTATTCTTCCTTTGCATCTCAGTTTTCCCAAGCTTTTCCCAGGGCAGAGTTGTTAGAGAGGATGAAACCGGTTTTGCCGAGTGTAACGTGTTCTTCCCTGGACAAGTCCCACCCGAAGGATTTACGGAGCCGTTCCATGTGAAAATCTGTCAGCAGTACAACAAAGAGCCGCGCTTTGCAACCCTCTACAGTACCAAGGACAAAATCCCTCTTTATTCAGCTTTTAAGTTTACAAAGCCAGCTCAAAGTGAGGAGGAGAACTGGCTGGTTGAACCGCAGGTAAGGCAGCTTTTCCTTTGCTGTAAAGCATCTGGTCCTGGAGAACATTTCCTCTGGGGTGAAGCTGGGGCTAGAATTTTGCAAAGGAGGCAGGAACTCTGCTTGTTGAACTTATGTTGGTATGAATTTAGCATGAGCAGAATTTATTTTTGCTCTTGGAAATGAGCAAACAAATAGTTTCTTATCCCAGGGTGCTTATAATGAAAACTGGGAGTCTGCTGCATGAATGTGCAGTGCCAGTGGAGAGGAAAGCCCTCTCTGACACCAGTGATGTGTCTGTCCTGCCCAGCCAGCTCTTGTGGGCAGGGATCACTGCTGGTGGGTTAAACATCGCAGTGTCAAGTTCAAGTTTGTTCTGTTCCCAGTGTGATCACAGTGTTGATAGGAGTTCTTTAGCTTCACTGAGCAGAGATAAAACATCCATTTGTGGTTCACCAAGTTGATGCTGCAGCTTTTCAGTGTGTCCCAGTGTTGCAGACTGAGGTGGGGAAATGAGTTGCTGTGTCCTGGGGCATGCAGGCTTCAGTCAGGTCAGAAGTATGCAGTATAAAATGAATTTTGCCAGAGCCTCAGTGGTTGTTTTCTCCCCTGACTCTTGGCATGTTTAAGCAAGGCCTTCAGGCTGTTCAGTTTAAAGGAAATCCTTTAAAAATTGGTGGTGCCCTAAGAGAACTTTAGCTCTCCTTTACCCCGCCCTCCCCAACCCCCTATGTTTTCGATTTTTCAGCAGTGATAATGAGGAATTTTGCAGCAACATCAAGCTACCCCATCTGTTGAGCGCAGGAAAGGTTGTCAGTGTGCAAGGGTGCTTTGTAGGGGCAGGAATGGCTGCAGTGTCAGAGCAGTGTCGGGAGTGTGGCCCTCAGCTACTGGATGTTGCCACAATCAAAGCTCACCCCTCTGCCAGGAGAACGCTGTGCTTATTTTTCTCAAGTGTGGTGATGAGATACTAAGGCCACAAGGCCACAGGCAGTGAAGAAAGGAGATCCTAAGTGCTTATCTTCATCCTGGACTGTCTCCTGGCTCTCTGGGCTGGGTTTTGAATTGCAGGAGTTCCTAAGGGCCTTTTGATCTGAGTTCCTTCCACTTCACAGGCAAGCTGTGGGAGCTTGCCCCTTTAAAACAGAGGAAGCTTTTTGCAGACTCGGTCGTTACTGAGTTGTGGAAGGGTGGTGAATTTTTAAAGTGCAAAGGGGACATGGGCGGGCAAGAATCTTTGGTCAGTGCCATGGAGGCAGCAAGGTAAAGCGGCAGAGATGAGATCCTTTCCCATTTGCCTTGGCCGGTGATACCCTTCATCACTCTAGCCCCCATATCTCCTCCTGCTTCTTGTGGTCCAACTCTCCCAAACTACCTGGGTAGGCTCAGAAACTGTTCCTGCCATGGAGCAGTGGGCAACCCCCCCCCCCCNCCATCCCTTTTCACCCCTCATCTTGTCTTTGCTCCTGCCAGCACTCCCGAGTCCCAAACCTTGTGTGTCGTGCCACCAAAAGCTTCTGCAGCCTCAGAAATAATAGGGCAGGTGCTAACTTTAGTTGCTCTAGCTTCTCCAGAGCAGCCTCACAGGCTGACAGTAGTTCTTAGTTGGCACTAAGGGGTCCCCTTCATCCATTGCTGAAATGCAGATGTCTCAGAGGCAGGAGGTAGCAGTTCTGCAGTTCCCTGGAGGAACCTCTGACTGAGACAGAAAAGTACTCGGACAAAAAAAATCTGCAGAAGGATATGTAAGGGGAAGAAATCAAGAATAGGAAAAACTCCTGTAACTCAAGAAATAAGTACGTACAGCCCTCACAGACACTGCCACTTGGAGGAGAGAGTGAGGAAGAGCTTTCACACCCATTATGTATGTTCTACCAAGGCTAGGTCAGATGGCTGCTGAAGGGAACCCTTAGCAACACCTCCTCTGCAGCATAGCCCAGTGAGCTCATAATCACCTATTTTCTGGGTAATTTCCTTGCCTAGAGAGGGGTAGCTGGGTACGAGCTGGCTCAGCTGCACAGTGGCATGTGCATGCACATAGAGATGCAAGCACACAGCAAATGGAAAGAAATCACTATAAAAACACTCTCGGCACTCCAGTGAGGGCCTCAAGGTTGTCATATGCTTTTTTGGGGGGATGATGATGTAAGTGGTGAGGGCACCGTCTCACTCCCTCCTCCGGAATGTCTGCCTGAGAAACAAATGCCAAATGTAGCACAGAGGCAGTAATTGGGTGAGAAGTATGAGGAATGTCAGTGCCACCCACTGCTGATTGGCAGCTGGAAACAATGAATTAATTCAGCAATTAGTGAAAAATTAGAGAGCAGGAAGGGTAGGCTGATGAGTAGGGTACTGATGGGACTCCCCCAGGCGCAGGTCTGAAAACCTGCTCTGCCACAGATTTCCTAGGAGTTGAGAGCAAGTCGCTTAGGTGTCCTTTACCTTGTTCCATTTTGGTTGTCTGAAAATCTCTGTGTGTTTGATTCTTTCTGTAGCTTAGACAGAGATGGAAAACTCTGGAGTTGCTTTTTCCATACTAATATATGAGGGGCTGGATGAATTACCTTGTGTTTTCATTTGGTTGATGGCTACCAGCAGCCAGATAACCAAGCTGGGATTCTTGCCCAGCTATGGTGCAGCTACCTCCGAGCTGCTCTTGCAATCTCTCTTGGTAGAGAGTCAAGAGAACAGGCACATCTAGACCCACTCATGTGAATATCCAACTACAAATACCTCAGCGTAAGATGCAGTGAGCCTCTTTCCGGACATATGAATCCCACACTAAGGTTGGATCAAACATTTCCACTTCAATCAAAGGTGTAAGGGTGCCTGAGGAAGTAGCGGTGGGACAGGGGTGCTGAAGTTTACCAGGGATCCTACATACCAGGGTGGGGAAGGTGGGAGGTGGCAGTGTTCTGCCTTGTTAAATGACCAAACTCAATGGAAGCTGCCTGCCCTAATAACTGTGTGTTGCCATACTTTTAATGCCCCTCTGCCTCTGTCCCATCTGTGAAACTGCACCCCCCACTTAATGACACACATCAGTGTTGTTATGTGCTAACATCCTTACAGGCTTCAGGCACGTAAGTTATTTTGAAATGTCCATCCTATGATAAGGAGTTGACCTGTCTGCTTGGATTTCGCCCCGAGCTGTTCTAGGTTTTTTGGACAGGTGGCTTCATGGCTGACTCCATGAACGCAGATGTGCTTTGGGGTGACACAAGCCAGAAGCTTTTTGAAGCAGGGAAGAAATGTATCTTGCAATGCAGATTAGATGCAGTGCTGAGACAGCCTGCCTTTAGGACTGAGCTGGAGGAGGCATGAAAACCTTAGGTACGCATTAGTTATTACAAACCATAATAGGAGTTATTATAAGCATAATTAGGTGATGTCAGAGCCTTGCACATGAACAGCACACAGCTGCATTTTTATCATATTCTTTTTTAATTGCACCCGAACAATCCCGATGGTATGTGCAAAGGCCTGCAACTGGACAGGTAACCAGGGACACATTTTCTTGACAGGCTCCTCAAGGTTTGCGTGCAGCGGCTCATAAGGAGAGAGGAATTAAGTTTATTCTGCTTCATGTAGGTTGGGAATCTCTGCCAGGAGGCAGAGCTGATCCATCTTCTCTCTATGTGTCCTCATAGCGTGGCAGCACTTGCCATGGGAGTGAGATGGGATGAGTGTCTCTGAGAGGGTTTAAAACTCCAAAGGGCCATAGCATTGAGGACAGTTCCTGGGCACAGCCTCACATCTGTGCCCAATCCCGCTCACCTTTTCTGTGTGATTAAACACACTGGGTGCATCCCTTGTCCCATGGCACACCATCATCTCATCAGAAGGGGAGAATGGCAAGGGGAGGGGGGCCAGGAAGAGACAGTGATTTTGTGAAATGCAAAATGTCTGGCCTCATCAGCCAGCTGCAGCCTGTTGTTTGGGGTGACTGAGCAAGAGGGGCAGAATAAGGCAGTAAAAGTGCAGAATTAGGTCTTTTTAAAGCAGTGCATTTAGAAAAAGCTGTGACTTATGCATCAGTACATGAGACTCACAATGATCCTCCCAGTCCTGAAGCAATAAGCGTCAGATGCTTCAAAAAAACCAGCAAGAAACCTCCTTAGCAGGAGGTGGGGTAATGCAGCCCTCTGCAATGGCCAAGCTTGGCACTGTGACCAAGCTTGGTGCAGAGGGAGCCCTGCGCCTTGACTGCAGGGGTTTGGCTGATGCAGGTGGCCAGCCAGAGCTCAGTTCCAGTTGAGGGTGATGGACAGTCGCTGACACTGGCTGACACTGGCCCTTTCACCCTGACTCTCAGCACAGGCTGGTGCAGAACTGTGAGGAGGTGATGTGGCACTAAGAGGATGCAAACTCTGTGTAAGATTGCAAGGACATAGTTGGGTATCTGTCCAAGTGCACTGCAGGGTGGTCAAGAGACAAGGAAGGATGACCTGGCAGTGATTCAAGGCAGATTGTTTGTTTGGTTTTTTTCTTTCGCCATGGCTTGGATTCGATAGTTCAGAGGGACTTAAGGTGCCATGGCTAAGTTCTTAAATGAACTGCAGGTACCACCACAGTAGGAGGTGAAAACATGACCCTAAATCAAACCATCTATTGGTCTTAAAAATCACTTCTAGGACAAAGCACAAGTGATTCAAGGCAGACTATGAACAGTCTGCTGCAGACATCTCCAAAGTGCATATTAGATAGTGCAGTAAACAATTTATAGTCTGGGGCAAAGGCAGAAGGTTTAACTGGGCCGGCGCAGTGCTGGGACCTGAGGGCCACAGCCTGTGAAACAGAGAATACAGAAGGCGGTGACTGCCACAGATCGTCTGCCACCCCCGAGCTTCTACCAACATGTTCACCCTCTAATCTGAGGAACAAAATGACAATTTGGCACAGCCCTCTGGAGCGGCTGCAGGCAATAGGAATGACTACGGATCAGACAGAGCTGTGGCCACCTGAGAAAGACCTGAACACACCCCGGCATTTAGTGCTTCTCCTCCCACTGCTCTTCACCGCCTCCGCCTGCTCCCTTCCCCCTGTTCATGGCTCCAGGACAAATTCCCGCTGCAATAATCGCTACCTCTGGCTCCACTGCATGGGAACCGAAGGCACAAGGAGGCAGCACAGATTCCATCGAGGACCTTTGGTGATGGCACCCTCACCCATGTTATGCCAGGAGCTGTGTGGTCATTAAGGATGAGGTTCAGACTATTAATGACATGAGGATCAGACTACTGATGACCAGCCCTGCAACAGCCCTAGGAGCTCCCTGCTGTGTCTCCTGTTCAAGGCAGGGAAGTTCAGGTCACCTGACATGATGTATAGCTTCATGCTTGCTTCTTACACAATAAGTGGGGAGAGTTAAATGCCTTCTCTAGACATCTTATGGCTTGTTTGGTTTTTTTTTTTGCCATGGCTTGGATTCGATAGTTCAGAGGGACTTAAGGTGCCATGGCTAAGTTCTTAAATGAACTGCAGGTACCACCACAGTAGGAGGTGAAAACATGACCCTAAATCAAACCATCTATTGGTCTTAAAAATCACTTCTAGGACAAAGCACAAGTTAGAGGCTTGGTGTAGGGTGCCTGGTGAGATTTTGAAGGCCGTGCTGTGTACCAGACTGGAGAGCTGCAAATAACCTTTGGGGCCTAAACCAATGTGTTTGGCAGAGAAACTGAGTAGAAAATACACTCCTCTGAAGCACTTCAAGGAAAGTAAGGAGAGGGTGCAGGATATAATCCAAGGCACAGCATGTACTAGTAGTCCTAATGAAAAGTATATGTCAAAGCCCATTTTACACATTGCTTTCTAGGAAGGTGAATTGCATGCAGTAACGCTTCTCTCTACTCTTTCAGATAGATGATCCAGAAAATGACTTGCTTGAAATGGTGCATGAAGCCGATATTGGTGGCACTGTGGCCAACCTTGGTGCAAATCAAGCCCTGACCTCAGACTACGTGGGCTCTGGCTACGAGAGAGGCCTTCTCAATCCCAGTTTGCTTAATGAGGAGGATTTCCAGGTGGCCACTTACACGCTCACGAACGCTGTCCCTCTGAGCCCAGCTCTGAGCAAAAGCTGGCACAGAGACATTGGGAATGTAGTGGAGCAAGCTCTGATCCCTCACTGCTCCAAGATGGATCATCTGTATCTCCTTGCAGGTGCAATTCCTTCCAGTGTCCGAGTTAAAGGCAAGATGTCAGTGCCAGAGAGCCTCTGGCTGGCAGCCTGCTGTGATGCTCCAGAGGGATGGTCCCTGGGACTAGTGAAAAAAATCAATGATGAAAACAGCTTGGCAGATCTCACTGTGAGAGAGCTGGAGAAGCAGCTTCTACCAGGAGTTCACTTGTTCAAGGGCAACTGTGGGGAAGGCAAACAAAGCCAGGAGAAAAGAGAAGCAGTATTGCAAGCTGTCAGTCAGATCCGCTCTGGAGAGCAAGAAGAGACAAGTGACAACCAGGAGACCAAAGACAGCAGCTGGGTGAGAAGAGTGGCTGGCATCATTGCTACCCCTTTCATCAAACTTCTGGAACTCCTCATCTACATCTTTGTGGAGCTGGTGAAATTTGTGTTTTATTTTCTGTGGCTTGTTGTAAAGCGGGTTGTTGGTACAATTCTGGATGGAGTCTGCAGCCTGTGGAATGGGATGGTGTCCTACCTTAAAGCCGTCAGCATGGTGCTCATCAGCATCCCCTATGATGTTGGGAGGGTCATCATCAACATCTTCCTGGGCTTCCTGCAAATTGTTCAAGATGTGGTGTCCCTCACCTACAGGATCCTGAGCATCCCCGTGGGGTTCGTCCTTCACCTTGCTGCTTTCCCTTACCACTCCATCTGTGCCATTCCCTCTGTCCTTAAAGACATGGCCACTGGGATTGGGGGCACCATCTCGCTGGTCATCGATGCCACAGCTGCAGTTCTGCATGGCTTTTATTACCTAGCTGGTCACATCGTCAAACGGTTTGTCCCTAAAGGTTCCTCTGATGACTGATAGGGACGGAAACCAAGACTGCAAATACACGGAATAAAGGAGGAGTGGGGCAATGCTTTAAGATACGTGGCCAAATGCTGTCAATTTCCTTCTGGTATTTATTGTAGTGACATTAATAATAATGAACTGACTGGGGGATAACAGGGAGGGCCAAGGCAATGTCGCTCGGGGCCGACACCACTGTAACTCAAGTTCTGTCTTGTAAAATGTTCGGGTTTTATCGGTGCAGGCCACAAAGTTTCTGTGATTTGCAGGTGTCAAGATGCTTCCTCTGGGAAATGCACACTAAATGTACTACAAGGTAATTTCTTTCTGGCTATGGTGACACTGAGACTTATGCAGTGTCAGTGAGCTCTGCAGAAGCCCATCCCTTCCAAGGAGCAGGTGGTGGTGGTCAGGGGAGGACTTTAGTTACAGAGGGTTACTGGGACTTGATGAAAGGAGAAGGAGGCAAGAGTGCAATGCCTTGGGGCTGGGAAACAGCAGGGAGCAGGGTGGAATGGGGGCAAGGTCCTGCTGTTGGCTGCATTGCTCATTTCCCTGGTGTCCCACTGGTGGAGGGGATGCAACTGGGTATATCTCGTAGTCCTCAGGCCTTTCCAGACGTCTGAAATTGCATGGATCTTGCTGCAATGAAAGACCCACTGCCCATTTTTTTTGCATGATGGGAAAGCATTTTTCCTTAGCCATACCAAGGTCGTCTTCCCCCAACCCTTCCTTGCTGTCTAGTGACCACTGAAGGTCTAAGCCCTGAATCTTCAAGATGTAGTATTCTCTGAAGGTCTAAGCCCATGAATGTCTTAGCCCTGAAGCCTTCGTGTCTGCTCCAAAGCTCAGCAGCATCTGGAAGTTGCACTTTTGGCTTTGAATCTGTTGCCACCTGCCTTGCCTCCCTTGGGAGCTGACTGCTCCTGGAGCAAGCAGGGGATTATGGACTGTCAGGTGGGAGGAGAGGCAGGAGGGATCCTGGGCTGCAGCACTTGTTTTGCTGTGTGAAGACCCACCTGGTGAGCCCATGCACAAACAGATGCCTTAATGTCAGAGGCGGAACCAACCCCTCTTCTGCACTGCTCATCCTCTCTGCTCACTCTTCACCCCTTCTTCCCTCTGCCAGCATGAGCCATGTCCCCCAGCATCTGCAACACCGGAGCTTGGGCACACATCAGGGCTTTGCAGGGGACCATTAGGTGTTTGCAGCCAGATGAGGGGCACAGAGACATCTGCTGCTGCTAAAGAAAGGCACAGGAGTGCTGCCCTTCCCTGGGGCTTGGCTCAGCAAGGGGCTTTGGATCTCTTGGTGCAGTAGCCTGCAGGAGGGAGGCTTCCTTTCTCAGCAGCATTTACTTTGGCTGAACTCCAAGAGGTATTTGGGAGTCCTACATGTATGGTTCCTTCCTTTCACACCCATCTGTGTCTCTCCCTTCAGTGCCAGCTTGGTGTGGACCCCTGATCTGCCATAGCATCCCATAATGAGTCCTAGGAGTGAGCAAGCTGGTGCTGCCATCTCAGTGGTGCTGTGGTGGTGATGGCCTGTCCTGGGCTGAAGAAAACTCAGTTACTAACGTGGCAGCTTTTCCTCTCTGCGTCATACTGCCTGCAGCAAGGCTGAGCTGGCATGGATGGATTCAGAGGGAAAAGGAGATATGGCTGGTTCATGATGGGACAGAGTAGTTCCTTTAGCTCAGGGGCTGCGTTCAATGCTACCAGATGTGTGTGCATGTCCCAGCCCAGCACACCCTGGCCAGGTGGCCCCATTCAGCAGTGATGCAAATGGCAAAGTTGGGGATGCCAACAATGGTGATGAAGTGGGGAAGCAGTGGCATGAGTGGCAAGAGAGGATGACTGTTTGTCTTGCCCTTGGGCCACAGCTGGTTTATGGCGAAAGAGAGGCTGTCTGCAAGCAGCACAGGCTTTGTTCAAAAGGAAAGGCAACTTTTGTGTGCCAGTATGGGTATAGTTGGGTAAAGTCAGTGGTGTTTTGCTGTAGGAATACTGGGTGCAAGGGGCAAGGTCACTGCTCCTAAGAGGCAGAGAGCAGCCAGCGGATGCTCTCCCAACTGAACTTCACATGTCTGCCCACTCAAATATGTCTGGTCTGCTGTCAAGACAGATGTGGAGCTGATTTTCCACTCCTTCATGAGACCCTGTCTCAATCCTGGTACTTCTCTAGGGCTACATGGCAGCTCTCAAGGCAGGAAAGCAGCCAGCTCAAGTCCCAGGGGATGCTAGGGTGGGGTAACAGGGGCCCCAGTCTGGGGACCCCAGGATTCCTAGCAGCCTCTGAAGGCAGTGTGGTGGCAGCAGCTCTAAAGTGCAGCCCAAGCACTGGGGAGAAGGGGTAGCTGCCCCCACAGCTGTCTTGCACCTTCTGTGTGGCCTTATCTCTGACCCACCTTAGCTGTGTGGCACTGCACAGCAGCCAGCAATGTACTTCTTGGGGGCTCTGCACCCAGAGCAGCTTCCCTACACCTGAACCCAGCAGCCCCTGCATCTCCAGTGCAGCTCTGCAGTCGCAGTGACGTGGGAGTTCATGTGCTGATAAGCAGCAAAGCTGAGGCATCTCACAAGGTCATTGTCAATTTGCCACCACCGTCACTACCCCACCTGGCTCAGGCCAGCATGTCTCTGCTGCAGCCATGACTTCTGACAGCAAGGGGACAGTCCTTGAAATCTAAGGCACTGCAGCTCTATAGGATTTGGGCAGCTGTGCAACAGTATTATTAAAATTGTCTTAACATGCTCAGATTTCAAATGCTAAGAACAGTAACTGGCATGGGGCTTTTCTCTTCTGTGCTGCGTGTCTGAGCAGGCAGTGGGAAATCTGCCTTGAACATTGAGCAATTATCACAGAACAAGCAACATCCTGCAAAAAACCACTGTTTGAGATTCTTCTTATCTAGGCATGATTTATGGCTCCTGAGCTTTACTCTATCCTTGGAAACATATGGCTTCAACAAAATAAAATGACTTTTCCAAAGAGGGGCTGGTATCACTTTCTGTCGCAGTTGCAAATGAGATAATACAACCTAGGGTGCCCTGACTAATCAAGAAAACACCAGCAGCACAGTTGTTCCTTGTAACAGCTTGACATCTGATATTAATGGCTCTTTTGTGCTTTTTAAACACCTTTCCTCTCTCAAAGCACTCTAAGAGTCATTAATTAAGCAGCAGAATAAGTAGGTAAAAGCTGAGGTGTTGCAGGCAGTGAATATGACTGTGTGTGCCAGGAGAGGGGATTGTTTTATTCTTGTGAGATGCAGTGAGATGCACCTGGAGTGCAGCGTGATAGCCCGTTTTTATACAGAAATCACAGCACAGTTCTTCACAGCTAACAGGGAGAAACTCCCTCTTGTGCAGTGCCGGTCCCCAGACTGGCTTCATCACAACTTCCTTGCCTTCCCCAAAAGGGGTAATTATACTCCACTGAAAGTATAGAGATCCTGTGATGAGTAAACCAGATGTTGGTTTTGCAGGTACGTCTCTTTGGGCAGACAAACCCCAGCAGCTGAATCTGCATCTGTCTCAAGTCTGCAGGAACTGGTGAGGCACTGGTGCAGGTTGCCTGGAGAAGCTGTGGAAGCCCCATCACTGGAAATGGTCAAGGTCAAGTTGGTAGGTTGGATGGGGTTTTGATCAACGTGGTCTAGTGGAAGGTGTCCCTGCCTTAACCAGATCACCCAAAGCTTTGACAGAGGGGTCTCCGCACCTTGAGGTGACCCTTGTCTCTGCTGCATCCACCCTGCAGCCAGAGACCCAAAATGGCAGAGGAACTCAGTAGCCCTGGAAGGACAGCCCCTCAATCTCAGGCTCTCTGGGTCACACCTCTGCTGCCATTGCACATTTTGGAGCTACTCACCTTGGGTGGAACTCCATCAGCAGCTCCGTCCCTTCCTCTTGTCAGGGAGCTGCTCCTGTTCAAGAGGAATCGAGCCATGCTTGCTCACAGGTTATCTCTCCAGCACAGTCAGTGCCAGAAAATGGAAAAGGTATTGGAAAATAAATACCAGTGTAACTCGTTTGGCCAGGAGGGGTTTTCTGGGAGCAAGGAGTGTGAGGTGTGTCCAGGGTGTGTGTGTATTAGTGAGGTTGCGATACTGCGGGTTTGGCATGGGGTGATTTCTCTTTGCTGCACAGACTCCTGGGCTGTTGGACTTACTTCGGTGGATCTCACACTGGGTAACATCTGCTATTGATTTCCACAGAACTGGTGTTTCCAGCCAAGCAGAAACGCCTAAAGACTTTCCAGTGGTGTTAGTGTTACAGCTGGTTGGAAAATCTCCAAGGCATTATATTCTGTCAGAACAGGGTGATTTATCATACAGGGTTCTTTTCATGGCAATTTACCATTTTTAGTGGAAAATATTTTTCAGGTCCAGGTTGGAACAAGGACAGGAAACATCCAAGAGCAGCCCAGGATCTGGATTAGTGGTTTGGATGTGGACATTCAGCAGCCACTCCTGCCTAACAGCAGGTTTGGCATTTGAATGTGGCTCTCTCCATTTCAGAAGCAAATCCTTCAGCCATGGCCCATCTTAGCATATGTGTAATTTTCTTCCATTTGTAAGGGTAAAAAAACCCTGTCTCCTTTCCAAATATACTGAAATTGTGACAATATTCCTGGGAGGTAGAAGCCATTTTCTACTGAGCCAGCAGCAAAGTTGCCTGCAAAACTGAAGCAGAGGCTTCAAATTCTTCTGCAGTATCATCTTTATTAATAAGTTGATGCTTTAATCTAATTTAACATGGTGAAGAATGGACATCTGGAGCAGATGTCACAGACTTTTCCAATTCCACAGTACCTGCTGGTAGAAGATGGGTTATGGACCAATTCCAGGAGCTGCAGCAGGTGGGCAGGACAGTGCTGGTGCGTAGAGGAGGAAATGAGGGAGAAGAACATCAGACTAGATGAACGGAAGAAATTTCTTTTAAAATGAGGGTAAATTACAATGACTAAAACCCTGGTACAGGTTGTCCATAGAGGTGGTATGTGCCCCAGCCCTGGAGACATTCAAGGGTAGGCTGGATGGGACTCTGAGCAACCTGATCTGGTTGAAGATGTCCCAGGTTGAACTATGTGGCCTTTAAAGGTCCCTTCCAACCCAAACATTCTATGATTCTTTGAAACCAAGTGGCCAGTAGCTAAACAGTGAACAGTCAGGGCTGAGAAATGGTCTCTGCTTGATCCTGACACCAATAAGCTGCTGAGATGAGTGAAGCAACTCCAGAGGGATGATACAGTAGACTCATGGAGACATCATTTTCTGGATTTATGCTATCTAAATGTAGGCATTTAAAATTTCTTCTCTGCAGGCACAGGAGTCCCTGTGTTCAGTGTAAGTATCTCACCTGGCTTTCACCTGGGCACCTCAGTTGGATGCCTAAACTTGGGACTAATGAAGCTTAGCTGGGGTTGGTGACTGATGGGGCTTGTCCCACCCTTGGAGACCCTTGAGGTGTCCATTGACATGGTTCACCCAGATGATGGTACAGGTGGGATGGTCTTTCCCACAGCTCCTTGGAAGGCTCTTGGGTCACTAAATCCTTCCATGCAGGTAGGACTAATATCAGGGTCTGATGCCTCCTGAGTGCTGCTGGAAACGACCTGCAGCACTCGCAGCCACGTTTGGGTGATGGTGGGGGTTGTGTGTGGCCCTGTTGAAACAGACGGGATTAACCACTGTGTGCACCTCAACCACATGGCTTGGCCTGACCTGTGTGGAATGAATCCAGCCCCCAAAGAACTTGGCCCACAGCTTTTTGAGTTCACAGAAAACATGCACGTTTTTGGGGTGGATGAGTTCATCCCTCACCCTCAGGCCTCTGTAGGACGTAGCTGTACACCTCTGCACTGGAGATGACAGCCTGCAGTTGAAAACGCCACTGCACTCTGCAAAAATGAGATGAGTGTCTGATGTGGGGCAAGGAGCTGCCTTCTGAAGGATCTGTGAGGGCACAGAGCCCATGGCTGCAGAAGAGGCTTGAATGGCAATAGTGGCTGTCCTGGTGTCAGAGGGGTGAAAATCTGAGGCTCATCACCACAGCAGTTGAGGACGACTACTCAGACAGAATCATTAAGGTTGGAAGAGTCGTCTAAGATCATGGAGTCCAACCATTGACACAGCACTACCAAATGCACCACTAAACCATGTCCCCCAAGTGCCACATCCATCCATATGTTCCTGGAACTCTTCCAAGGATGGTGATTCGCCAATTCCCTAAACAGTCTGCTCCAATGCCTGACCATTCTTGCAGTAAACAAATTTTTCTTAATCTCAAGTCTAAACCCTCCCTGGTGCAACTTGGGGCCATCTCCTCTTGTCCTGTCACCTGCCACCTGGGAGAAGAGACTAACCTGCACCTGGCTATGATCAACTTTCACATGTGATCAAGGACAAGTGAACAGGCTCTCAGGCTCCAGTGATGAAGGATAATTTTGTCCATCTCCAGATCCTGTAATGCTTCAGACTGTGCCTCCATTCCCAATCCAAGGGAGGTTTGGTGGTGTAGGATCTATTTGGGAACCTGGTACCTGTTCTTTATTTCTCTCAGGAGCTTATTCAAAATCTCACTCTTTCTCCATCCCCCATTTCCAGCTATGAACAGATGCAGGTGTTCAATGCTGAGCACAACATGGCCTGCTGGCACTGCTAGGACTCCTGCAGACACAGCACTGGGGCTTTGGACCTCTGTGGTTGTGGGGATTTGCACTCAGATCTACTAATTAGAGCTGGTAATGATGCCTCCAACTGAACTGCTCCTATTCCTGTTTTTCACAAAAAATGTATTTTTGTTGTTCTGTTTTTTCATCAGGAAAAAAAAAAGAAAGAAAAAGCCTAGGGGTTAGCTTAAATCTAATACCGTGTTTTCAGCTGATCTTTTCAGCATCACTGTGCTATATTGCAGATGTGAGCTGCAGTTTCATCTTCTGTGAGCAAAACGCTGCATCCCAACTGTGATTTCCCTGACGTGGAGGGTGGAGGTGGATCAGAGTCCCTCCGGAGATGATTCAGGGCAGATGTCACCCTCTGGTGGAGTCTCTGCCTCTCTCCACGGGTTGCAGAGGAAGCCAAGAGAGATTAGCTAGGTCATTTTGCAAGGCAAATTAAACGCCTGTACTCAGGCAGCATCACCTCCCCAGCCCAGCCCTTCTGGTGCTTTCAGAGATGCTGGGACATAGGTCGGCATGGGAGAGGTGATCTGGGCTGAAGCTAAGCCCTCCTCCATAGGGCTCCACACTGTGGCAGCAAACTGCTGGGGAACTCCTTCCTGAGCAAGTCAACACTGAATGTTGCAGGTCAGCACTTGTAGAACACTTCTGTTTTGACTGAAATCACGTTTTGTTGCATTTGCTGTATCTAGTTTTTGGCAACATTTTATTGCCTGGATATATTGATACTCTGAACACCAGCCCCAGGCAGGAAGAAGGAGGAGAAAGAGGGCTTCCCTTCTGCAAAAGCACTTTCCTGCAGGTAAGAAATGTTCCAGTTTTGCTGCAAGGGTTTGAAAAAAAGCCTGAGAAAAAAAAACACATATGGAAGATGTGGAGTGTTTTAATTTAGCAGGAAGTACAAATGCAGTGATCATCTTCCTTTACATATTGAAAAGCTTACAAAAACCCAATGATATTTACATGAGCTCATTAGCATGATGAATGATGTTATTTAAAACCTATGTAACTCTAGCCTGGGTTTGTAGAGCCTCTGCTCCTCTGCCCAGGTGCCTCACCAGATAACTCCATCATGATCCAATTAAAAGTTTTTTGAGGGAATTTCCATGCTCCCACATAGCCTATAATTTGGTCTAATTTAGCGTGTAGCACTGAAATGAAGTCGTGCAGGAGGGTGCACTTCAGTTAATGTACACTTTGTAGAGCAGATCCACTGATGGCTCTGTACAGGGATATGGGGCTGGTCACTGTTTCCTCCCCATGCCATGGCACGAGGAGCCTGAAGTGATGCTGGGAAGAAGAAAAGGAGACCCTGGCACAAGCAGAAATCCAACCCTACAAGCTGTGGTGGGCTTGCTCGGGCCGTGAGTGGGCAGCCAGTCTCTGCTGGCAGTGGCACACCACTCTGCTGGCCACCCTGCCCTGCTCATGGTTTCTAGGCTCCATCCGGGAGGCTGGGGGTGCCCTCACTCCCAGCTGATGGTCATGGGGCACACCAGGGTGTCCCCCTGTGCTCCATGAGGAGGGGAGGAATCTGGTGAGGCTCGGGCTCAGCCCAGCCAGGTGTCTCCCCAGGGATGTGCTGCCCAGGTCCCAGGGACATCCCACAGCAGTTACCTATGGGCTGCAGGGAGATTGTTCTGCAGTCTCTTGGCATGGGCACATGAGCATCCCTGGGACATGGTCCCTGGTCTGCCACCAATCTTTGGTCGCCAGTGCAGGCGCGGGAGGCAGAGGGTAGACGGCAGTAGAGTGATGGCCCAGGAGGATGGTCAAGGAGAAGGTCCTGGGGAATCACCAACACACAGATGGTTTTGGCTTTGGATTTCCTGTGGGAATCCAGCCAGAGAGGTGAGCATGGGGTGTGGGGGAGCAGGGCTGTCCTTGGCCTGTGCTGGGTAGCCCCATCTGAGCGCTCACACCACACGCTGGGGGAAGGAGCAGGGACCAAAATCAGGGCAGGGCTCACTTGAGGGTGGCACTGTCCTGCCCTGCTGCTCACCCATGCTCTGGGACTTCTAGGGACTAAAGCAGGAATTCTGCAGCAGCCCTTGGCTTTGAGGAATACTGCAAGATTTTTATCTTTTTCACGATGGTGCTGGCAACACGGTCACCCTCCCAGTCCCGAGCTGCTTTGGTGCCTGGAGATGACAGCCACACCACCTGTAAGGGGGCAGGAAGTTCTGCCTGGACCTAAGATGACAGATATTTTCAGTGTTTTGGAACTCCCACTGAAAGAAAATAAATAAGTACTTCATATATGTACAGATATTTATATATATACACATGTATTTATTTTATTGTGATCAGTGCATCCTGCAGCTGGAGGTGAAGTTACACCCGAAACATCCCAGGTCTGCAGCTTGTGTTAACTAGTTTTGTCTTTCTGAGGGGAAATGATCATCTTTCCCAGGACAATCTTCCCTGGTGATCCCTCAGCACTAAGTCACCCTTCTCTGAGGATGGATGGGGCAGAGGGCAGGGGGGGGACTTGGGGGCAATTTCACTGCTAGATAAGCTTGGCACTGCCCTGAGCCAGCACCCTCAGCACACATTTCCTCTCACCTTCGCATGCCCTTCCTGTTTTTATGGCTCTCACCCACTTCTGCTCTGGGGTTTGCGCCCAGGTCTCCCTGGAAGAGGGATTAAATAATCTCTGTATTAAATAATACATAGGTTAAAATCCACTAAAAAGGCATGGAGAGGAAGGACACTTCGAGGACTGGATTTTGTCCCAAAACACAGGATGTTCTGCTCCAGAGATGTGTTCCCCAGCATATGGCAAATGATGGCTCAAACCAGAGACAGGTTTTATCCATTTTATTTAACCAATGAAATTCCTACTGATAACAATGAAAGTAATTTCAGCAAGTATAAATGCGATACAGTTTTAAACAAACCCCATTGTTCCGTACCTATAAATAGATTTTTCAAAACCTCATAAAAAGTGCAGATTTATGAATTGCTGTTAAAATGTTAATACATGATTCCTTTGTTTAAAAATGTGTTTTTGTCTCTTAACTCACAAAAAAAAGAAAGTTCCTTCTGCATCTGTTCAGATAAATTCAAGTCGGGTAACTTAAAAACTAACAAAAGTCACACACAAAAAAATCCATCCCACTAGGTCAGTCTGTCCTTTGCAAAAAACAAAACAAAACAAAACAAAACAACAAACCCAACCAGCAACAATAGGAAAGAAATGATAAAAGCTGCTGTGGGAACCCACAGTGAGCCCCTAGCAGCTGCCTCACCTTGCAGGCAGACCTCCTGCGAAAGCATGGAGCCCGTGGCCTATCTCTGGAGCTCAGGGCAGGTGGTGACCCGGGAGGAAGGACAGGAGATGGGCACCTGCCCACAGGATGCTCTAGGGAGACTGAGGGACCCACAGAGCTACCACACTTCCCCACTTCCTGGTGGTGGGAGGGAGCTGCAGGATCAGAGCTTTGTCCTTAACCCTCCATCCCAAAACACCCGCATGGCTGCGGCAGGAGGTGAGAAGCTGACAGCTACTGGGCTGGGCTGGGCTGGGTACAACTTACCCCCTGTCCAGAGGGTCAGAGGTGGGAGATGCAATGAAACGCCCCTCCCTGGGCACAGTGCTGCCCTGCCTGCTGCCCCAGCCAAGGGGGCTCAGGCCCACGGCTGCCAATGGGGAGCCAATGCTGCTTCTTACCCCGATGTGCCAGGCTCTGCAGTCAGCAAATCGATGGCTAATTTTTGCACTCGAGAGAGGCTTGGAAGCTTTTTGGCTGCAGAAGTGCCGTGACCATGTTTGTGGTCCAGCAGCTGGTCTGTCCATCCCTCTCACGCCAGCAAGGCTCACGCTTGCCCCGTGCATTGGTGAGCAGAGTGTGGGAGGCAGCCAGCAGCAGGCTTTGGGGCACAGGGGGCTGAAACAGATGCCAGGCCCCAGCCTTTGCCGCGTTTGGGTCCACGTGTGGTCAAACGCAGGGTGGCCGTGTGGCTCGGACCGTGCTTTTTGCAGAGAGGGGCTCAGCTCACCCACAGTCGAGAGAGGTCAGCTGGTGCTTCTCCCTGTATCTACAGTGGTATTTTATCTACAGCAGGGTCTGTTTAGCAAGAGCAGTTTAAAGTGGCTATGTTTATCAAGTTTGCTACTTTATGAATTAAAAAAAACAAAACAACAAAACAAAAAACCAAACCCCAACAACTATAAATACAAAGACTCTCACACACCAGACACTTGCAGCCTGCGTGACTCATAAACCGCATCAATATTCTGTTAAAAAGCTTATTCTACTTAGAACTATACATAGTACAAGAGACCGAAGAGTGGCAGTCGTGTACGGGCACGCTACCTGCCCCAGGGTGGCCCACAGTCAGGTGCTTCCTAAAAAATCAAGGAGTTACAGTAACATGGCACAGGACTGCAAAGCCAATCACAGCTTCTGCTTACACTGCATACGAAGTACCAAGGGGAACACAAAAAAGAACTGGTGTTAATACTGATGGATTAAAGAGTAACTATAAAGATCAAAACAGACGTTCACAGCATGCTACATATATTGCTCACAAACTTTTCTTGTTTTTTTAAAGGAAAAAAAGGCTAATACGAAACTAGGAGTTGGCAGTCTGATTTTCAGTTATGTCGGATAGAAAGATAAAGCACATACATTCATCGTGTGGCTTTCCAGCAAAAGGAGATAAGGGTAAAACCGAGAGATTTCAAGTTTACAGAATTCCTACTTTTTTAAGCTACAGTTCATATCCAGTTCTGGTCACAGTCGTGAAAAGACCTCTGACTGCGTTGCCTCACAGAGTCCAAGGGCTGTAGCCTAAATATTATTATTTTCCCCCTAAAAATGGCCACATCACCCATCACCATGAGCAGGCTGCTCCTGCAGCCACCTGGGCATGTGGCAGCCGGGCTGGAGGGAAGAGGTTTGGGTCTGGTGGCACGACATGAGCATGAAGTGAGGAATGAGACACAGTTTTGGACTGTTGGTGTTTGGACCTGCTGCTGTTGCTGCCCCCCAGACTCCTCAGCTGGAGACACAATGCTTAGTGATTAACCCATTTTACCTAAAAACTCCCTTCAAGGGGTTGATGGGGATGAGAAAATGCAATTCAACAGCAGCAAGTTTTTCTTGGGCAGAGCAGTTCCCTTCCCCTGCTCCATCTCTGGAGTAAGGAAAGGGTCCCAGCTCTTTTCCCAAAGAAGCCCTCTGGACACCTTGGAAGGAGGCATCCTCCACCACCTCCCCTATGCACAGGCATACAAAAGAACCTCTCAGACACATCAGTGAAGTTTCTTCAACTGACCAATACCTCAACTCCTCCTGTGCTGGCCCCTTGGGAGCGCCTGTGGTCTGTACCTCCCGATGCCAACAGCGTGGCTTGCTCCCCACCATTACTGTAACAACTGGCATCTCCAGTACCTCTAACTACTGTCAGGAACAAGGTTTCTATTTTCCACAAGCCCTGGTGATACTCAGTACCCATAGGAACATCCACCTCTGCCTCTGTCTCCAGCAGCCACTCCCCAACATGCATTTGGATTTTTTCCCATAGATAAATGAAAAACCCAAATCCACTTATTCCAGAGGCTGGATGCAGTCTGCCTGGCTGCAAAGCACCCAAGGGGCTGCCAACTTGATGGCCTGGTAAGCCTGCCTGGCAGAAGGGGACCTCAAATTCCCTGTTAGATGTCCCTCTGAGAAACCTGCACAGCTGAATAGCTCAAGCATGGGGCGTCTCTCCAAAGAAAGCATTTCCTTAGTGCATCCACTGGATTTTTACTGTAACTCCAGAGACAGGCTTTGACACGCTACTGGCAAATGCTACCTAAACGTAAGCAAATACTGAATTTCATCCTTTTGAACCACATTTAGAATTTTCCTGTCCAGAAATAACCTACTATGGCAATTAAGCATTTCTAAATGTGAGAAAGAGCCTCTGCACTTAACAACAAGCAGTGATAGAGGAACCTTGTTTTCAAGGTTGAGGCTGGGAGGTTGTCCCTGCATGGCTGCTTGGGGTTGGGAACAGGGAAGACAGGAAGCACTTGATGCAGGACAGGGGTGGCAGGTTGGAAAATGACAATTCTTCCCCTGATGAGCAGCAAAGGATTAGATATCTGCAAGAGAGACCTGATGCGTATTGGGGGAGCAGCAGCACGACCACCTGCCAGGAAATGTGCTCTAAGGAATAAATTAACACTGATCAACATGCTCCTAAAGTTTCCTCTTACTGCTGTGCTCTCTCCATCTCCTACACCTGTAATCTGTGCAGTAGGAATGAAATACTAAATTAATTTTCATTTGGAGATAAAATGTTTCACTTACAATTCCCAAATATAGAAAAGATGGTGGATGCATCTCTTCAGACAAACACAGTGCTGGGGGACATGAGGAACAGTAACTCTGAAGTTCAGGTAATGAAAACTGACATTTTGTCCAGCTCTTGGAATGATTGCTAACAGCAAACTGATTCTTACAGCTTTATAATCAGATCTGCTCTGGGAAAGCTCATTTACAGTGAATCCACTCCCCTCTTCCTTTATTTTGTGCAACATCACCCCTTATTTATGGGAGAAGGATCCAAACATCTACAGAAAGTAACTGAAAGAACATCACTTGAGATTAAGAAGATTTGGAGCATTTCTTTCGATCCAAAAATTTGTAGTTCAGGCACATGCTATCCACTTACTATCACCAATGAATGTTTTCTGCAAGTAGAGGTCAAATAACCCAGCTCTGCTGAAAGGGAGTCCAAATTCTGGATCATGAGCCTGAAATGCATGCCTATGTTCATGGAAAACACACATGCATGAGAAACATCGAGAACCTGTTCTGCAAGAGCAGTGGCTTACAGTTTAACTGCTTTAGGAAAGATTTCTCTTAGTATACATTAAGTCCCCAAAACAACCCATTTCATTAACAATCACTGCAAATCACATGGATCTGGTATATGTTACTCCTTTAGTCTCTATGGAAATTAATTTTATTCTATTTTATTTAGGTGACTCAGTTTCTTTAAAAATCATACTCAAAAATTCAAGTGGGCACTTTCTAGGATTTTGCTGAGTGCCTGGGTGCTTAAATTCCCAATGAAGTTTAGGCAGCTAGCTGCTTTTTCCAAATCCCATTAAAATATCTATCAGTATCACTACAAACAAAAATACACTTAAAAAATCTGGTGCTTTGACTTTCTGCACTCAAGTAAGAGAGCAGCAAAATGTTTTCCTTTTGTTCTCTTCTGATCTGTTCTAAATTTATACTTACACTTACAATTGTTTACAAGCACTGATTTTCCTATCCTTAAAGCTTTTTTTTTAATACATAGGAAGAGCTGATAAGTGGCAATTCTTAAACTCTTACAGCTGAAGTATATCCTTTTCAAGGATCAAGGTGTTGGGCAAGGGAGCGGAATGTCCTGCTCTGCTCTGCTCTGAGTGGCAGCCTCACCTCAAGTCCTGTGAGCTGCTTGGGCACCACAATTTAAGAAAGATATTAAACTGTTAGGGAGTGTCCAAAGGAGGGCAACAAAAGTGGTGAAGGGCCTTGAGGGGAAGCCGTATGAGGAGTGGCTGAGGGCACTTGGTCTGTTCAGCCTGGAGGAGACTGAGGGGAGACCTCACTGCAGTTACAACTTCCTCATGAGGGGAAGAGGAGGAGCAGGCACTGATCCCTTCTCTGTGGTGACCAGTGACAGAACCCAAGGGAATGGCCTGAAGTTGAGGAACGGTTTAGGTTGGATATTAGAAAAAGGCTCTTTGCCCAGAGGGTGGCTGGCACTGGAACAGCTCCCCAGGGAAGTGGTCACAGCACCAGCCTGACAGAGTTCAAGATGCATTTGGACAATGCTCTCAGGCATGTGGTGTGACTCTTGGGGCATCCTGTGCAGGGTCAGGAGTTGGACTCGATGATTCTTGTGGGCCCCTTCCAACTCAGCAAATTCTGTGATTCTGCGATTTTCATTTTAATGAAGGCTTTAGGACAAAGGATATATGTTTCAATTCAGCCTTGATGAAAATAAACCCATCTACAGCTCACCAAAATTCTCATAGGATACCACAGCACTAGCTGTAGTAACTATAACTGCACCCAAATTTAAAATTATTATTTCTGTTTTAACAATTATTTCTGTTCTTGCCTGATGACACTCTCATGAAGTTCAGCTGAGGGTAGAGTGTTCTGGGAGATGCAAATGCTTTTTCCAGTTGGCACCTTTTTCACTTCTCTTCATTACCAAAAAAAAAAGAGCGATCTCAGCAAGGACATACTCTATTGCAATACACATTTTAAGTGACTCTGCAATGATAAGAAGCTGTTCATGCTCAAAAGCTCTGTTCCCTACTCACAGTGTTCCCTGTCCTAGCTGGTTAATTTGTACCTACCAAGCTTTCTCTTCAGCAGACAGGAGACTGTACACTTTGTTTTCATGTTGGTCACGGCTGGGATTTTGTAGACTAACATGAATGCTGGTAATTACCAATTCCAATGAAGGAACACAGAGGGAGAGGATCTACACTTCCAATGATTACGGTACTCTTAAGAAAAATATTAATGAACAAAGTGTGAAGATTCACATTCATGAGTGCTTTAAGAATGCAAAAAAATCCAAGAACACTTGCACATTAAAATTTGGCACAGTGTGAACCTAAAGCGTGCATAAAGTGTGTGGTAGCGTTGTCTGACATTAAACACCTATTCTGAACAAACATCTATTAAAAATCCCAAATTTGTGTATAAAAACTAGGCTATAAATTGTTGCACTGTAAATGCAATACTTTGAAAAAAAAAATGCCATGTGGAAAACATTTCCAGATGTTTCAAGTTTGCATTTAATGTTAAAGAAAAAAAAAGAGAGAAATAGCAAACTAGCTGTACAATGACATTTCCTATGATGGAATGTCTTGCAGGCCATATGGGACTTGATATGGCACTTAAAGAAACCAAAACAAAACACTGGTTTACTACAAGTTTTATGAAGCAATCCATTTATGGTTTCCGTATTTCAAATCTGCTCATGTACTTTGCTCACGAAGGCATTTGAGCTGGCAAGTATATTTCATAAGGAAAGAAGTAAAGGCACTCATGTTTCCAAATGTAAAACTCAACCTACTCCAGAAGTCTTTGCATTTCTGAGGGGAAACGAAGACATCATATTAGTTACCCAAATCTAGTTTCACCTCCTTTCCAGAGCTCAACTGTGCTTCTTGAGAACTACTTGACTTTTCAATGCAAAGAAATTTAAAGTAGTACTGAACAGTTCCCATCACTTGAAAAAAGCAGAAGTATTGCATGAAAACTTCTCTCAGCAGAACTGTTTTATGCACAAAAGCCATTAGGTATGGCCACTACAATCACAAGAGGGGGGAAAAAGGATCATAACAATTTAGAAAGTAAATCTAGAGTTCATACATATGAGCATCTCAGTATTTCTGAGAAATCTTTGCAGTTAGCTATACAACATAAATAAATCTGATGTTCTACCCAATGCTCTCTAGAAGACAGACCAGTGCTGTCTGTCGGGTAGTCTTCTAAATAGCCAACATGACATTTAAAAAAATAATTACTGATTTCTGCCTCAAAAGATTTTCACATGCAGAGTCTGCAGTCTGAAAGTGCAGAAAAGTGTACAATCATTGGGCTTTGCAATCTGGAACAGACAGATAAAGCAGAAAAACCAACATGCAAAGTCAAAGCAAGGATCAGGAAGAGGGAAGAAAAGAGAAAACTAACTTTAGTAGAGTACTGGTCCATGGTTTTGTAAATGAAAAGTGTCAAAATATGACTGGTAGTATTTTTTCTAACTATTCTGCAATCACCAATGAAAAAAAAGTCCTGCATTAACTTCTGCAATCCAACAGAACATTAAAAATAAACCTGTCCAGTTAGTTCTGAATGTATACCACAGAAATAAAGGTCACCCTCCTCAAAAGAAATATGAAAAGTCCAAACCAACAGACAAAAGTTGAAGCAGTTAACTTGTGTTCTGCTGGGTAAGTTTAAGCATCTCTTTAGGCACTTCACTGGTTCATTAAATGCAATACAAAATAAAGCTATAAATATCAACATTTTGTGCTCTCAAAAATTAGTCAAAAGCAACAGAAAACAGCACAAAAGTGTGACATTTTTGGCAGCTTATTTCTTCCCTTCCCCAATATTACTGGTTTTCCAAAAATGCTTTGTTTTGGGGATGCTTTGGCATCTCAGTATCAGGTTGTCTTAAGCCATAAAAGCTAAAACAAAACTGCTAGGCCTTAGACAATAAAGAAATTTGGTTTTAAAATTTCTTTATGGCTGTTTAAGAAGGACACTTTAGCAGTGGCATGTCAGGGAAAAAAGCTTGCTTTCTTTTTAAATATTGCACTTTTTTTTTTGTTCACTCACACTAATGCATAGAAACTTTTTAAACTTTGAATATTACAATTTCATGCTATGAAAAAGTTATGGGAAATAATTTCTATACATCCAATATGAAAGAATAGATATACTAGCCTTCCTTTACTTTCCTTAGTTAAAACATTAATAAAGAAGAGAGTGCAAAAAAACCCCACAACCCTATTTTTGGTCAGCCTGTGTATTAATTTTGTAGGTGCCAACTAAACAAATTGCAACACGTGATGAGCATGGATACTGTCAGGACAACTGAGGGTGACTGTCAGTAAAACAAGACTATGCATGATTGAAACACAGTAAGTGTGGCTGAAATGGCAAATCATGAGGCCTCTTCTCTTTGTGAAGGGGCACGACAAAGCGGATGAATTTCGCACTTCAGTAGCATGCTGTAGGATTTATCAAGATTAATTTCACATTAAAGTGTGCTCGATGTTTGCACCCACATCTTGCATCACCTCCAATTGCTGTAGTAAGACAGTGACTGGCAGCAGTCTCCAGGACACACAGGAGAATCCAGTGGGCAATTCAATGCAGCACAGCCCGCGTGTCTCTGTCACGAGTCACGACGTGGTGGTACATTCTCAGGACAGGCAGAACTGATCTTCTGCTGGACTCCACTAATCTGAAAAATGATTGCTTGGAAAAAGAAGTCTCTAAGCACTTCACTCCAGTGCTTAAAGAACAAAGCGCTAGGATTGGATACAATAAAACCAGTTTCAGGATCCTGACCACTGTGCAGAAATCCAGCCGGAAACAATGCAGAGTAGTGCTCCTCAGTGTTACTTTTGTTATCATTAGTAATGTTAAGCATCAAGAAAATAAAACACGTCATTGCACATTACAGCCGCCAAGAAGCACGGCTAAACTTTGACACTAGAGAATTGAATAACCTGATGCTACATCACAAACAGCTTCTGGTGTGTATCTATCTCAAAAGGTCTTTACATACTCAGTAAAAGCTCCTGTACTCCTGGCCAGCGAGTGCTTCAGGTTAAGTGACGAGTTATGGCACGAAGGGCATACAGAAGTTCAGCTTGCATCCGAGCTTCCATTAGAAGCAGATTGACATGAACCTGTAAAAAATTACATCAGCCATTTAGCTCACCTCTGAATGCAACATGGTTTATTCATCCAGACTGAAATTTCTAACCTTTAGTAAAGTATTGCTGCAAGAAAACTTTGTCTGTTCTCCCTGTACCTTGCTGCAGGACTACAGTTCCTCTAAAGACAGCTGTGTAGTAATGCCGATATGGACAACATCCCAGGACTGCAAGGAACTAGCCTCAACTGCTGCTTTAAGCAATCTTCCTTCTGAGAAGTCCCCTTTTTTTGTATCCTAATGGCATTAGTTCTTCCTGAATTATATTTGGTTTTCTTTACTACCACCTGTGACCACTATATAGGAGCACAGAATAAGGAACAGTTTCCATGCCAGGTAGGCTAGCAGGCACACATGCACTGAACCCTTCTCAGGAAGCATTTAATGTGGTATCTGAAGGCATGTTGACATTTTTATTGCTGAAAAACACCATAAAGATTATACATATATATACAGATATAGATATAGATATAGATATAGATATAGATAGATAGGTAGATAGATAGATAGATAGATAGATAGATAGATAGACAGATAGATAGATAGATAGATGTGTTTAGGTATTTCTTGATCTCCAAATCCCAAGTATTGGCATAGTTGACCACTTCTGCATTCTCAAGTTTACCAACTTTTCTTTTACAGTTGTCCATTCAATTTTATGGAGAAGTCACTCAAAATAAATAATAATAATAATAATAATAATAATAATAATAATAATAATAATAATAATAATAATAATAATAATAATAATAATAATAATAATAATAACAACAACAACAACAACAACAAAAACAATAATAATAATAATAAAGTATTTCCAGCACACTAAGAAGTATTTTTGTCAAATTGGTATCTAACACTCCAGGAATGAATCTCATTTGTTTTCCCCTGATTCAAAACAGTTCATTTGACAGATACTGCCATTTTAGGTGTCCCCATATTTTAATTTTCAAACAGCACAGGGGTCTCTGTGGAGCCACGCTGGCTTTGGAACACATACCTTCTCCGAGTGCTTGAACTGACGCCAGTAACTATCGTACATGCGCTTGGTAGTTCTCTCTGGGTAGCAGGTCACTGTCTTTATGTAAACCTTCAGGCTGCGTTCAAGTAGCTGATTAACTTCTCCATAGTCATAGTCATCATACCTACACAACACAAGCAATCATTCTGTTTGATCTAAGTTTCTAAAAGCATTGTCTTTTGCAGCATTACGTTCTGGGAACTGGAACATGTATCACACATGACCAAAACCCATGTGTTAAGAGAGGATCTTAAAGGCTTAGTAGGATCATAGAATTGATAAGGTTGGAAAAGACCTTTAAGATCATCAAATTCAAAGGTTAACCCTGAACCACCACCATGTTCACTATTAAACCACATGCCCTATCCACATATTTTTTGAACACTTCCAGGGTTGGTGACTCCACCACTTCTGTGGGCTGTTCCAACGCTTTACAAACCTTTCCGTGAAGAATTTTTTCCTAATATCCAAACTAAACCTCCCCTGGTGTAACTTGAAGCCATTTTTCCTCATCCTGTCACTTGTTACCTGGGAGAAGGGGCTGACCCCCACCTGGCTACAATCTCCTCTCAGGTTGTTGCAGACAGTGATAAGGTGCCCCCTGAGCCTCTAGACTAAACACCCGCAGATCCCTCAGCTGCTCCTCTTAGAACTTGTGCTCCAGACCCTTCCCCAGCATCACTGCCCTTCTCTGGACATGATCCAGCCCCTCAATGCCTTTCCTGTAGCCAGGGACCCAAAACTGAACACAGGATTGGAGGTGTGACCTCACCAGAGCTGAGTACAGGGGGAGGGTCACTGCCATGGTCCTGCTGGCCACACTATTGCTGATACAGGCCAGGATGCCACTGGCCTTCTTGGCCACCTGGGCACACCCTAGATCATGTTCAGCTGCTGTTGTCCAGCACCCCCAGGGCCTTTTTCACCAAGCAGCTTCCCAGCCACTGCCCCAGCCTGTAGTGCTGCCTGGGGTTGCTGTGACTCAAGTGCAAAACCCAGCACTTGGCATCACCGAACCTCATATACTTGGCCTTGGCTCATTGATCCAGCCTGTCCAGAGCCCTCTGTAGAGCCTTCCTACCTCCTGCCAGCAAATCAACACTCCAGCCCAACTTGGTGTTGTCTGTGAACTTGCTTAGGGATGCTGTCTATCCTGAATGAAGGACACAGCTGGCTTCAGAGAAGACACTTCTGCAAAAATTTCCATCCTGACTCATTTTCTGCACTGGAAGGAAAAGTTATACTGATATGCCAGCAAAACCATTCTAACTTCCAGACAGAGGTACCATCTCCACTTGAAACACCCAGAGTCTAAAATCATGCTTTACACATGGTTTATTTTTCTGTTTACATAGTTTTAAAATGTACTCCTAAGCCAGGGAATTTTTGTCCATACCTGATTCCATACATACAGTGGACATAGTTAAATAAAGCTCTTCTTAGCGTGGTTGTATCAACATCTTCATGTGTTGCCATAGTGTTATATGTGAGGTTATACACCATCCGAAACTTCTCATCCAGGAGATGCCCAATATCAGAATAAAGCCTGTTTACAAGGGAAAAGCCATGATTTTCCCAAGTATAGTCCTGCAGGAAGAGAAGGAAATATATAAAAGCACAAATGAAGTGAAGTCCCTATGTCATCTTCTCTATAACTCAACGTTTTTTTGTTGTCTGATAGTTATGACTTTATTCTCTTCCAAAAGTTTGCATTTTGAATCCTTCATCCACATCACCTGCTCCATTCCCCCAGAATTCTTGACAATGAGTATCATGTTGCGACGCCCCAACCCTGGATATCATTAGCCTACAGGAAAAAAACCCCCAAGCTTCTCCTGAAGTGCTGAGGGAATCTTCTTCTGCTTTGCCGCTCTGACCAGTATCATTCCATGTAGGATTGGCCTGTAAGTTTAAAAACTTGTTCCTCTTGGAGCCTTTGATGCTTAGCTCCAAGCAGACATGGAGTCTTTACTTCCAGACAGGATGTACAATCATTGGGTAAAGTGCTGAACCATCCCTGAAAAACTGATAAAATCCAGGCTGCTTTGGTCTTAGACAAGCTCCTGGATTGCAAGATAAAGGCCTGCCTGCTCATATGAGGAACAGGAAATCTTTGCAGTATGGTGGCACAGCAGGAAGAACCATCCTGCTCCAGAGCACAGTGCATGGGCGCTCTGCACTGCCGTCACACTGAAGGTGAGAGTGTGCCCACATCCTTGTCAAGTGCTCAATCATCCCATCACTGATGGCATCTTTACAGTTGAGGGCATCATCTCTATGTCCTCCCTGTTTCTGGCTGTTTTCCAAAGGTACTGCCAGGCCAGGGTCCTCACCTGGGCACCTTGGGGCACATCCACTGTCCTGTCCCCTGAGCAGGACAGCAGGGAAGAGCAGGACAGTGCTCCGTTGTCTCACGGAGGCATCAGTGACATCTGAAACATGTCACAACATCATACTTGGCCTATGGCTGCCAGTACAAAAGACTGTAAGGCTTGTGAGAAATATGCCATACCCATCCAGCCCTGGAAAGGTGTCCAGGACATCACAAAAGCCTCTGAAAGCCAGAAGGCCCAGAGAGGGGAAAGCACTGCTGACTAACAGCAATTGATCCGTATTATCAGCGAAACCTCCCTCCCCAAAAACAAGCTTAAAGACATTCTGCTGTGTATGGAATACCTTTTTTCTATTAATAAATTTAAAACCATAGAGATAAAGGCAGTTTTGTTTTATCACAAGAAGGATTAGATTTATTGCAGGTGTTTGGGATGCTACTGCACTTCAAGTATCATTAATAGCAAAGCATTTGGGAGGCTGTGGATATATACATCCAGCTGTTAAAGAGTAGGACATAATAAAGTTAAATTATCAAGGTGACTCCTTTGAATGTAGGCCAGAAGCTGTCCTGTTTATTTAAGAGCAAAGATGTTTTAGTTCCAATTTCAACTTCTTTGGGGCTTTTTTCCAAGGGAGCCTGCTGCTCCTAAAGTAGTTAGGCAGATTGTTTGATTTATAGGCACTGACTATGCCTTATTCTTTTTGGCAGTAATAACCTCAGGCTCATATAAAGACCACAGAGTGAATTATCTAGTTCAGCAGAAACTGCTATACAGCTGAATACATTTCCTGAGAGCGATCATGGATTCTTTATTTTACAGTCTTAGATACATCTTCTGACCATGGAGTTTTCCTGCACCCACTGTCATTTTAACTGAAGTTCTCTGATTTGGTTGAAGATTTCTTCCATTGCTTTCCATTTATTTCTAGACTGCTTATTAATGTACTCTGTAAGATAGAACAGAATCACCTACAATGTCCCTCCTGTTATATATAATACGACATTCATGATTCTGGTTGTGGCAAAGGATGTCAATATATAAGACAATGTACAGGTAAAATGCATATTCTGTTCTTTCAACAGTGCTGAGAAAAATGTATTAAAATACAGCAAAAACTTCGGTAATCATATTTAGGAATTCCTTTTCTTTCCCAGCATTCCAAGTCCAGAGATTTGGTGCACATATGAGAACAATACTCCCCAAATCATGTATATGTATCCAGGTATTGATAACCACTGGACAGAGAGTACTTGGTAAATGACAGGAATAAAGAGTTGCTCTGGTGGATTGTTTTTCTACAACATCTGGAGGGATGGGAAAGAAATTCTTGCTTTTCTACCTTTCACTTTTATTTCAGATATGCTTTACAGTTTTCAAACATTAATACTGGTAATAACTGAGTAAGATGGAAAGCCGAGTATTACCTTGCCAGGGATTGACAAATAATAAAAGACTCCATCTCAGGGAGATTTATGGAAGGTTGTGAGTTATTTAATGAACCAGGACAAGAAAAGGAGCATGCACCAAACATACCCCACTATAACCACTTTATGCCCTGTAGTGAAATATATAAACATTCTTTGAGAGAATGTGCTTTAAAGAGATGGTACCTGAGCTCTGAATGTTGGCAGATGGTCTTCTCCTCGCCTTGCAAAGTCTTTGTACCCAAACCCGGGATCTTCAATATAACGGGAGACATCTGTAGAAACTATTTCATCATCAAATGCTGTGAATAAAACAGCAAAATACTTTGCTTTAGGCAAGAACATGAGTCAACGCCGACTTCCAACTACCACTATACTACAGGACTGGAGTACAATTTTAGAAGTTATGCAAAGGAGAAGAGCGGTACAAAGGAAAGAAACATTTGAAATCCCATCTGCTTTTATGGGATACATTGCTTTCATTGAGGCCATTAAATGTCGGCCTATACCAGACATCTAATGTACTTCTACAGAAAGGGAAGAGAAGCGCTACACTTCTGTCTGGAGGTTTGATTTTCTCTCCGTTGACTTCTGAGGGAGGCTAAGTCAGGAATCTTAAGTCAGGAAGATGAACATCATTAGCAAAGTCACTGTGCTAGCATAAGAAAAAAAAAATGGACCCTTGACAGCAGGATTGTTGTACTGAGCAGCCTTTGTGTCTGGAATCACACCGGCTCTGTTCCATAAGCCGGAGTATGAGCACCAGAAAGCAACACAACACTCCACTTTTAAATATCAGCTGGAGACTATGTGAAAGCAAAGAGCTCTACAGTACATCAGGGTGAAATTCTGCCAGAAGCTCTAGTAACTAAGCATCCTCAAAGAGCTCCAAAACATATCACTAAGCAAGCGCAGGTTCTGTATCAGGAATCAATCTTTCCCTCCCGAATAAACAGGTGGCTTGATTGTGTAACTACCTGCAGAAGTTGACTACTGCATAGCTGACTGCATTTGACCCTGATGTTAAAATCATGGCTTGCTTCCACATGCATTGACAGAACAGTTGCCATATGTCCACTGTTAGCACCTTGAAAAGTCAGTTAATCTAAGAATTGCAGAAGTGCTTTATCTCCTCTTTGCCTCATTAAACAATCAAAACATAACTGTGTAGGAAGAAGCCTGGACAACATCTGCTACAGTAAATCCTCAGTGAAGAAGAAAAAGCCTGTACACATACACTGCTCTCCCCTGACAAGGACTGGATTTCATGAAAGCATAAAGGCCCAACACACAGACTCCTTAACTGAAACCGGCATATGCTAAAGAGGGAAGAAAGTCAACAAAAGTATCAGCAACCAAATCCAAAAACCCCTCCTGTCTTGAATGACCCCTTTTCCTTAAACACCTGAAGTTGCACAGACTCATGGAAGTCCTGATTTGATAATGAAACTGCAATGACTGTTCATTTATCTGCACTGCTGATACTGCCTGACCAAAGGAAAATACAGCAAGAATACACAATGTCCATTTCAAAAAATCCAGCTTGATGTTGCTGGATGTATCTTCTTTCAGAGATATTTCCATGTTCCTAGAGAGCCACAAAACAACCTCTGTGCTGATCCTCAGTACATTCTTCCTCCCCTTTGGGGTCTTTGCACAAAACCATTGATTCTTTCAAACACATTTGGTCTGAAGCTACCAAGACCTAAATTCACTAACAACAGTGCAGTAAAATATGAAGCATTTTAGGGATCACTTCTCAAAAAGACACAAGCAATCATCTCCAAGTAGCTTCTGCTATGAAGAAATAGTTAGAGATTCTGATTGTCTTAATAATATTCTTTCTTCTAACACTTTCTTTGGGAAAAAACCCACCTCCCTGTCTGTATGAAGCAGACTTCATTCTGTGGTTTGTCAGAGATGAAGGCCTCCAGAGCATATGAAGATTATGGGAAAAGAAGGTTTCAGCTCAAAATTTGGAAAATTATTTAAGAATAAAAAAATGCTATGAATCTCTGTCACAAGGTAGGCAGTGAACAGCACAGCAGTATGATCACTCAGAACAGCAAGTTGGAAATGTCCTTTCCAGGTGGGCAGTAAATGGTAAAGTAGTTGAGTCTCATCATCTAATTCCTAAACTAAATGTCGTATCTGAAGGCTACTTATGAGTGTCATTGAAGTTCTAAGCACCACAGAACCTGTGAAATATTACTGAATATTTACATAAATTAATTATTTTGAAGATACAGAACACACAAAGAGAAATGTACACCCTACTTTTTAAGGAAGCCTACAGGCCTTTTTTTTAATATATAAAAGCTAAATTTCAAGTAGTAGAAAGGATGATGTTATTTGTCAATCAAGAAATCTTAAGGGGATGAAGCAAAAGGTAAGACCACCCTTACTACAATCCTCCTACATGAAGAGCCAGAATAAAGAAATGGACAGAAAAAGTTTCAGTCACTGAACTAGCCTCAACTATTTATTTCTTAAAAAGCACAAACAAAATTGAACTGGAAAAGCACAAATACCTCCACTAATTACTAGCAGACTCTCCTTCTTCTCCTTCTCAAAGCGAGTTGCCATTTCTTCCTGAGAGGCTTCTTCGTCCTCTTTATCTTCTTGTAGTCTCTTCATCCTTTCCATCAGGGCCTCCAGCTCACTTAAAGAATCTGCAATCTGCAAAAACACCAAGACATTCTGCAAAGTTAGAAGACAGACAACGTGTGTCATCTTCGGATTTCATGCTTGATAACAAACGTTCTCAAAACCAGACAGGAGAGGCAAACACAAAAACTCAAACCAGAATGTGTTTTGTCACATACAGCGCAGACAAACAGCTTTCAGACAGCAAGAAGACAGGAGCTGGGAAGTGTTAATGTAGCCTGCTGCAGTTAATTTACTGCAGTGGGATTAACAGCGAAGAGGTGGTGTTTGAGTGTGGAAACCACAGTCACCCATATTCCACCACGTAGATAGCTCAGGAAAATCCATCTGCATGCCCTACGTCTCTCATGAAACAACTTTTCATACTAAGGTAACAATATTCAGTCCATTGGTAATGCAAAACATGCTTCTGAAAAGATGCAGTGTAACACTGCCTTACAGAAACACAACCTGAGATGGCAAATCAGTGCTTTTCTTTCCTTATGTGCGATCAAAATAGCCACTATGTTGACCCTTTTTCTCACTTTTGTGAGGAAAAAAGACCTCTTCTTACTAGAAATACGGCAAAGTTTTGAGTGCCCTGCACATATTGAGATTTTTCATAAGATAAATTGTTTGGTTTTTCTTTTCCTTCTTTTTGAGTCTGTTCTTTTGCCCATAGCTACAATTGTTTCTAGTGGACTACTCACTGCTCAGCAATAAGCACAGTCAGCAGCAGCCCTCTGCCCACTACAAATGGGGAGTAAGGCACCTCCGTGGCATGAGCTGGCATGTTTTACAGCCCAGAAATTTAAGATACAGCAACTGAACTGAGTGATGACATGCTTACATTCGACTGCTAATTGCAAAAATTGTATCTAGCAACTCTGCTCATAATCCTGATCTTCCATCAAAGGCAGTAAGGCTAATTCATGTGTCAGCATTAATTCAAGGGCATGTCTTCAAAAGCATTCTAGAGCACCTTTCAGGAAAAAATGTCCAGTTAATTAACAAGTAATCAAATTAATCAAGTTAATTAACTAATCAAAGTTCTCTGTTGATCCAAGACTGGAACACCAGCATGAAGAATTAAGTAATTTTATTTCAGAGATTTCCTCCCATCTACATGGAAGCGTTTCAAACTGTTTCATGACTGTAGGCCTTGGAGAAAAAAATATTATTGTTATTATTATCATTATTATTATTATTATTATTAGTAGTAGTAGTAGTAGTAGTAGTAGTAGTACTTCCATTTTTTTCCATTTCTTTTTTTTCATTCCCTATGTTAGGAACATGGATGCACAACGCTCCAGTCAATGCCACACTGTCTGAAGAAACTGGGACCTTAAGCTTTCTGCTGAAAGCAAATTTTTAGTCTTGCCCAATGGGTGGTGAGATTAACTATCAAAATCACGTTGCTGTGACTTCCATTCACTGTTACAATGTGGTTTTCAACAGACTACACTGAAAATTGCCAGAGTGTATGTAAGAACTACCAAACTCAAGCATTCCTGTAACGCAGACAAAAAATTTCAAACTACCCTAAAATTTAAACAGGAAAGAATGGAAGAAAGTTTTCTAATGCAAAACAGAGGCAAGCAAAAGAATTTTCTTGCAACACTAACCCCAAAGTTGCTACTTGTGAGGGATGCATTTTCTATGTTGTTGTCATTGGCAAGATCACAGACACAGAAGTTGTTGACTGCTATAAGTCTGAGTCCATTAGATGTATCCGGATCTCTCTCTGGATTAATGCCACTACCAAAGACAAAACTTGCCAAGGCATGATAATGTGCCAACAGGACAACAGCATGCACCAGTTCAGGAAGAGACCAATTATTTTCCCCAGTCTTGACAAGTTTCTGAAATGAGAAAAAAAAAAAGTGTACATATAAAATTTCTTTTGGCCCCCAGCTTTTCTATGCATTTTAAAAAGAGATCAATTCTTTCTTCCAATAATACCATATTCCCCTTGCACACAAACTCTCACTGGATAAAAAAAGAGACGCCTAATATATTACTTCTTTTCTTTTGGGCTATTTTAGCTAATGCTATTGCTAAAAAGAAAATCTTATTGGCTTTGTCACACAAGAGAATCAGCTTGTTTGGTGCACTAGTACCTCCCTGAACTTTTTAACTCAGGGTGATGAAGCCTAACCAGGCACGTGGACAGTTCTTGGCAGTTCTTTTTACCAGACATTTACTGGTATTTACAGGGCATGACTGAAGAGGTACCTGGATGTGCTCTTTCGTGATCAGCCAGGGCCGGTGTGCAAGAAGTTTGTTTATTTCGTTCAGATTTTTCAGTCTTTGGGGAATGTATTCTAAACCATTCAACCATTCTGCAATCCCGCCAGTCTTCAGAAACTCATCAACGTGCATATTTATTAGGTAGGAACACTGATGTCTGGCAGCAGCCTGGAATAATTAAACACAGAGTAAACATTAGTGTGTAATCTGATTTTGCAGCGGGTGGGAGACAGGTTAATAACACAAAACAAAAGTAACATGGCATTCCAAAGGGCCTTGTGCAAATGCATGGCAATGCATTTCTATACAGTATGGAGGATTCTCCAATAAAAATACATTTGATTACTCTGAATTGCAAAATATAATTTAGGTTGGAAGCAATTACTAGAAGAGAACCCTCTGCTCACAGGGCTGACTTAGAACTTGTTGCTTGGAGCCTTGTCCAGACAAGATCTTCATTCTTGGAGATCACAGAACCTTTCTTGTTTCCTGCTGCAATGTCTCAACATCCTCACAGTGAAAATTGTTTTCCTAGTGTCTACCTGGAATTTATTGTGACTCAAGTCCACTGCATCTCATCCTACTGCTGCACAGTGATGTGGGCATGTGAGAGGTGCATCACTGTGGGAAACAGGGAATGATGTAGATTGCCAATTCTCCCTTCTCACTGAAAACTTTCTGGCTAGGCATGCTTTATTCTGATAAAAATCCACTACAATAATTCAGCCTCTGTCAAAACACTACCCTAATTTTTCCTTTCTAAATTCTTCTTTTTTTCTTCCTTTTTTAAATGCGGAAGTCAGGGTTGCAGGAGAAGATAGACAGCCTGTTGGTACATACCATGATAGCAATGTAGTGCCTGTAGGGCAAAGGAAGGGGCCCATCCATGCGCAGCATATAGAACTGGCTGCGGAGGAAAGACTCCAGGTATTGAGTATGGATACTCATGACCTGTGTGATGTTGTCCAGGCGACCAGACGTAGAATATTCTTCCACAAGAAGATTAGTACGCTCATCCAAACCGTTTGCTTGCATAACCTTGAAAATAAGATGGAGAAATATTAACAGAGGGAGAGATTTTCTCTAGTTTTAGCCCTGGGGAGAAACACACTGAGGTATGAAAGGTTTATCTGTGTACAGACTTAAAGACAATGATGGAGTTCTGGATGTATATTTGCAAACATTCATGCCTGAATGAATGCAAATACACACATACAGATCCTACTTGTATACTGAGAACTGAAGAGAACCTTACACTGAACCTCTGTTATTTTTTTTATATGATTCTACAAAACCCAAAACCATTTTTCTATAGACTTTCTCAAAACAGTGCAAGTCACAGATGCTGAAAGTCAAATGTGTACAGAGAGCTGGAAGTAAGTAAGAGCTAAATGGAAAGTAAATTCTTTATGGAAGACAACCTGTATAGACACACACCACCCAAGTGCTCAGCCCTAAAATCAATTTCAAAATTAATGGAGAGGAACTGGATTATGTAACCAAATTATAGAAACGGCCTGGCAATCTACCCCTTCTGTGCTTGTATAATTGAAGAGGAGATCAAATGCTAATTTGTCCATAACATTCAGGTATTATTTAGAATAAGAATTTAATGCTTTCTTTAAACAAAAGCTGTTCTTTAATTATTCCAACCAATCCAAACCTTGGGCACAAGATTAAATGAAACAGCAGAACAGTAAGTAGCTCTTGCATTGCAAGCCCTGACACAGTATGAGTGCTATTACTCAGTGTTTATCACCAGGAACAGCCATTCTCAACATGTTCACCACTGAAGTTACAAGCACAAGACTAGAATACCCAGTATTTATTCTGACACCATGCAGTAATAAACCAGCCAGCTTACTATTGCAAACACCATGAAATGAAAATATATTTTAGCTGTTTTACTGTGCATGAAGCTAGAAAGTGCCTAAAATCAAGAAGCACAATGCTTTTGTTGAAATATTCTATTTAAAATATGTTTTCTTCTTTATGATGGGCTGATGAGTGGACTGTGTCTCAAATATTTTTCTATCGGATCTTATATAGAAGTTACATACAAAGAAACACAAACAACATACTACATTTTCATTTCTCACCACTGTACTTTCCTGTTTTAATTTGTGGGCCCAGAAAGAAAGGGAAGAAGCAGCTACACAGGCAGCTCCATCATTTTTACACATGTATCTTCACTATGGCAGCTTTTCTGTGTTTTATACCCAAAATGATGCCTTCTCAGTTTTCCTTAATAATGTTTTTACCATCAGAATTTTATTCACACATTAGAGACCATTTTATCTCCCTGTATATACCTCACTCCCCTCCCAGGAGTCCACCTTATTCTTCAGCAAGTGTATCTCCCATGTATTTAAGAGATTCTTGTCTCATTTAGTGGTTTCTTGGGGAAATCATATTTTTTGTGTCTCTGGTAAGGTTTCTAATCTTCTCCAGCTTGTCAGGAATTTTCCTTGTACCAGTGCAAGTTATAGAAAGAAATTCTGCTGACAGAATCAAAATACAATCCTGTAGGAGTGTACTGTTGCTATGTTAGGCATAGAAATACACCATATGATTATTTTTAAGATTTATCTCCATCTCTATTACTTTCCTCTTCATACTGTGCATGTACTTCCTCCTGATTTATTACCATGCACAGACATATTTTTTTTTTAATTCTGCTTTTAAAGCCTTGTGGTGTGTTAATAGGAACCTTTACAATTAAGTCATTATTTCTCTGCCGATATTCCTTCCATTACAATGATAAAGCAGCCTTTGACACCAGTAGTGTTATTATCAAGATCTGTGAGGCATTCAGGGTGTAACTATTCCGTCACTAAACCCTCTATTCACTGTACTATTCCATGACAAGGAATGAGGGAGAAAGGTAGCCATTTGTTTAACAAACCACAGTCGGCATTTGCCATGGCAGGAATCTCGAGACTGAAATCCAACCATACCTTTCAACCATAAATTCTCTCAAGAGCCACAGCTACAGTCGAAGGAGTGAAGTCATATTTGCAGGCTCTCTCAAACTGAAGGTCAGGTACTGCTCTGAGAGCTATATAATCACACTGCTGCCATACTGGACAGGCCTCCCCTCAGGTCTGTCATTATGAGTAATGTGTTCACACCCACCCGAGAAGAGCAGAGCTGTCATTCATGGCTGTCTCTGGAAATGCTGGTGGGAGAAAAGATGTCAAGCAGTACCACTTGTGTGAAAGGCTGGGGTGGTTCTTACCCACTGGAACCTGCTCCAGAGAAACCATTGCTTTTGCAAGGGAGCTCATCCAGGTACCATGGAACAAGCAGGGTGATAGAACCATCCTTCAGTGTCATTATTTTCAAAGCCATCACCCAGCCCAGCTAACTGCGAACTTACTTCATTCTCTGGTATAAAGGCACTTGGTCCTCTTGTCAATGGTGGGGAGACTTGTACTCTCTTTTCCTGCAAAACAGTCACATAGCTCAGTCAGTGTCAGAAATTACATATTCACCTCACAGGATGAGATCTTCAAGGTCTGGATTCAGTTCTCTTCTTAAAGCCACCCGGGTGTCCACTGAGGACGTATGGCACCATACCACATTAGATCAGCTTTGCATCCCCTGTACTTTGCATGAAGGAATGGCCCCAGTTTTGGCAAGGAACAGCACCAATTTTGGGCCGGGGTAAGCAGAAACAAACCCCAAAAATCTGATCCCAGTTTGTTTACAGACCAGTTTGAAGATACACAAACAATAGCAACAAAACATCTGGCACGATACTAAAATTAGCCATTTACTGGATTGAATGGAATTTTGAAAACAGAGAGGGAAAAAAGGCACACTCAGGAAACTATAAGCAAGATGCTGGTTTTTTTCAATATCAGCATCTGATGAGATCTTTAGTGTTGTGAAGAGCATAAGCACTTTGTGTGCCAAACACTGGCATGAAAAGCGCAGTCCAAGAAAACCAGCAAGACCCAGTCACAGGCATTTTCTAGAAACCTGATGAAAAGGCCACCTTGCTCACTGCCGAGCCTGGAGCACACTGCACGCAGCACAAGCCTTGGTGTGCAAACCCCAGCTACCAGGCAGGAGGATATATTTAGTACAGAACAAGCTGATAGCGTAACAAGAGCCAGAGGACTTTTTTGATTTATTAGGGATAAGAAACTGGATTAAGATAAACTGTGCTGCCAGCCAGAGGCATAAAGGGGACCTGGGGAGGCTGCCTGCTCCTCCGACTAATCAGGGGCTGGACCAACACTGTCCATGTGATTCCTGACCAATGCTGGTCCAATTCTCCTGGAGGTTCCTTCCTCTCCATGGCTCATTTATTTCAGTGACTAGCTCCTCAGATTGGTAAAGTTTTCCTAATGTCTAACTTGAATTTCCCTTGCAAGAATTTAAAGCAGTTGCTTCTTTTCTTTTCTTCTTTTTCCTCTATGATTATTTTCCACCTATCTGTCTGGCTGCACACTTGTCTCAAGTCCCTAATTGCAACCACAGTGTTGGTGACTCTTAATATGTTATCCATAAACAGCAGTATTGGATTTGCATACTAAGTATTTCGTGCCCCTAACATAAAAGTCTGAAGTTTTCCATAACAAATGACCCTTAAATACCTCTACCAGGGGGGCTTTAAGCTTAACAGCCATGTGCACAAACAGCACTGCCAGTCCCATAATGAATGTGCCACTGATTTCCACACAGGAAAATTAAGCCACTGGAGCTGCGTAACTATTGTCCTGATCCTTAAAAACATCCTGTCCTTTCTAAATTAGATTAAGAAATAACATGCAAAAATCAGCAATGATTATTCAGGAAAGATGTTCCAAAGCAAACTCTCGCAGGACAATTGAATTTGTGACTGAGGAACAATTAGCTGCTAAAAGATGCAGAAATAAGCTGGATCAACCGCATCAAGCCCAGCAGCCAGGAGACAACTTACTGCATCTGCTGCCTACTGTCAAAGCCCTAAAAATCCTGTAAAATACTTCTCATGTATAAAAAATACTTAATCTAAAGTAAGAAAAAATGTGTAGAATCCTGGTATCTGCACATGCAACCCCTTCCTCACAGAGTTACACAAGGCACAGGAAGATATCTTCTGCCTTCAAATACACAGTCTTGCCAGCAGCCAGTCACTTCTGCCAACATTAAAAAAAAGAAATGCTTTCCAAGATTGGACCCAAGCTTGGATTTTACTTGTTTTATGAAGGTTATCTGGAAATTAAAGTTAAAAACCTTTATTTCACACTGAATAATCTGGAGGAAGCAGCTTGTGTGAGTGACACAACTTGGATACCTATACACCGTCAACTCTCGCTGGAGCACATGTCTAAACCAGAGCTGAACCTTCTCCATCCTGCTCTCTGATCTGTACCTTCTTCAGGCTCTGCAAAGCTGGTCCTTGAGGCCAGACCATGGCAACAAAATCCCTGTGTTGCTTCTAGCAGGATCTGGGCTCCATTTCCCTGTTTTCCCATTCAGTGTGACTGCTGTTACTCCTTTGAGCCTGCAGATAAGCTACTGCTGAGGACAGGAGGAAACGGTACTTGAGTGGATGAATATAGGCAAGTATCAACAGTTAATTCCTGTTGAATAATGACAGAAAGCCCAGGAGATAGTCAGACATGGAAAATGTGTGTTAAATCTACCACAAAAAGAACAAAATCCAGTTCCTTTTGGGTGGAGGCAGTTTCAAAAAAAAACCAAGCCTGGGAAAAAAGAAAGACAAACAACCAAAACAAGAACAAAACCCCATGAACATGATCATTCAAGTTGATGAGTCTTATCACTGCACACTTCCAGGGAGCTGGGTTTTTTTGATATTATAAGTGTATACTTCTCCCTTCCATCAACAAGAAAGATTATTTTGCCTTCCTGCCAAAGCTTTTATTTTATTAAAACTGGTTAAAACAAGCTTGTGAGGAGAAAAGGAGCAAACATCATCTGGTTGCACAAGCTCTCAGGATGCTATTAATAAAAACATGTGAAGTTTACAAGATAATGTTGGCTTTGTTGAGCTGTAGATAAGAACCACTGCTTCTGGGCAAGCTTTATCTAGAACAGTGATTTAAGGTCTACCCAAGAACCCAAGCATAAAAAACAGTATATGGGAATTAGAAAGTAACAGTGCAGATATACGGTCCTTTATGGCGAAAGTTCTTGCAAAGCTTCTTGTTTTCCAAGAAAGCCATTTTGTTTTCCTGTCCAAGTAGTCTTTGCAGGTTACGTTAACTATCACTAAGCCAGCCAGGGTCCCAAGTATCTCACTTGAAATTGGATTCTTATGCTAAGAGGCTGAAGCAAGAAACAGGTTGCTCAGCAACTAAAATGCTGTACGTGCATCTACCAGTCATTTTCTGCTTCACCATCCTTCAGAAACACATTGCTGGAGTAAGAACAATTTCCATTTACATTAAGACTAGCACCTTTTTGAGGGCTGTTTCCTCAGAAGGAGGCTTCAAAGCAGAAAAAGGTGTGCCTGAGCATGTTCCGGAGAGAGGGGCTGCTGCAAGCCAGAGCCTCAGAGCAGGTTAGCAGCAGCACACTGCAGTGTCAGACAGCAGAACGAGACCTCTGCAGAGCACGGGAGACCTGACGCAGGAATCCATGAAAAATCCTACATAAGCTCTACCTGTGTCTTCTTCCTGTCCTTAAACTGCGCTTGCAATGGTGTCAGGAGCTTCACCAGGAATTTGAATGGTGACAAAGTAGGAGCATTTCCCCTTTGCCCAGCTATAAGTTGTAAGAAATACCTTTGTCCTTGGTGAGCTCTGCACAAACCCACAGACACAAATCGGCAACTTGCCAACTCATGGGTTTATTTTCAGCTGTGGTAGTGACTGCACACTCTCCCCTCCTGAGCCAAGATGGGCACTGGGACGTGGCACCTGCATCTCAAATAGCTGCCAGGCTGCAGTGGCAGAGCAAGGAATGCCAGAGCCACTGGGGTTGGTGATGCAGCCATGAAGGCCAAGTGGGAGTAAGCATGAGCCCAGCTGGCACTGGGATAGCACAGCGGCTTTCCTCCCAAGGCCTAAAGCAAAAGAAATAACCTTTCCTCCTCTTCACCACCACATGAATCACCGTGTCCTCAGGCTTTAAAGAAATGGCTATTTTTAGCAAGCTGTACAAGGAAGCTGTTTTGTTTGAGAATGGAAGTGCTAGCTGGTGGGGCTGATCGAACATCTGCTTTATGAGGTACTTCTGAGTATCTGTGTATTCAGAAAACACGGGCAAGAAGTAAGTGGTTGCACTGCTACGGGTGTATGGGGGCTTCTTACTCACATGGCACATAAAACCTAATTCATCCTGCATTTGACATCAAGGTGGTCATACTTCAACGGGGTGGTGGGGGGAAATCACAGGGAAGAAACATTCAAGAGGGAATTTTGTGAGCCATGGCAACACTGCCACTTGTGTCCCTGCAAACTCCCAGAGCAATGCAAGTGTCCCAGAAACACTCATGAAGGGGCTCAGAGCCTCCACTCTCACAATAACTGCCACCACTGTCAAGACATCAAGACAATAAACATACCAGATCAAATATAAATCCTAAGGGCATCCCAAAATTAGCTTCTCCCGAGGAACAACTCTTTTTCCTAAACAAGCAAAAATGTTTTTGGGGGGGAAGGTAATGAGTATATACTTATTATTTATTACACCTTTTCTTATATTATAATCTACAAGTAATTTTGCTACCATCTAGCATTTAGAAGGATCTTTGTTATTTAAATTCACACATCATCTGCAGCAATAATCTGAGTCAAGTCTGTCACTGGGTGGGAGTGGAGAACTGGATTCCCTATCTGGGGCTAAACCAAAGGAATTGGTTTTTTTCCCAGTCTCAGCTGTATCTTACAGTTCTTCAAACTCAAAATACACCAGTTCAATCTCACAGACATAATGCTATGGAGCCCACATTTGGTTTTCAGCTGACAGACACAAATGCCTTGAATTTTAGTTCACATCACAAGCAGCATTATTTGCTGCTGCTGCTGCTGCTGGTTAAAACCCTACCTACAAACTGGTTTCTCCTACTCCCACTGTTGCTTACTGAACACATTTTCACTTTTGGTTCTTGGATCCTGGAAGAGGGTCTACCTCCACTGGCTCTAATCAGAGTCAAATGCTCTTTCAGTGAATTGTAACACAATTTTAGTCATACAGTCACACTGGACCGTCTGCTTATTCCATCCTTGCTGAAAACAGAAGAAAGCATTAAAAAAAAAAGTTATCTGAACACTGGTTGTGTCTTAGCACCTACTTTCATTCAAACTCTTCCTTAGGATGCAGGAGGGATTTTGTTTATTTCTGTGCATGCCAAGTTGCATTTTAATTTAGCCACCCAACTTTGGCAGAGGAAGAGCAGTTTAGAAATGTGGCAGAAGTTTAGGATGCATCCAATTCATTTTAGGTGATAACTTTATTATTTGTTGTGAATTTGAAGAGGATTAATATAATAGTTAAAGCTACACATAGTCTTACTGACTAAAATGAAAACTCAATAGTCACAGTTTACCTTGTCATCACATGTCAGTACTCCTGGGAGACTCTGATTGACAAGAACAAAGAAGTATATTCAGCAAAGCTGTGAAATTTTGACATTTATTGACAACCGTTTATTGATGCATCATTTTTTAAAGAAAAAAAATGTGTTTATGACATCTATTGTAATAAAATTGGAAGCTTTATAGCTTCAGAACATATCTGCAATTCATCTCACATGAAATTTGCATTGCAACTTCAAAAATTTAGATACATATTTGAAGGGTAAACCTCAGTGTCCCTGTTATTCAAAACAATTTCTGCAGAAAAAGAAAAAAAAAAAAAAGACAAAAATGTGAAGAGCAATGATTTGAATGATGCACAACACTTTATTTGCTGACAGTGCAGAACTCCTCCTTACAGCTGACCCATTCCTATAATTAAACCCAGGATATAACTCCAGAAGCAATAAAAGAAATGTTCAGAACAAACAGTGTCAAAATGTTAAGAGTTCACAAAGCAAAAGTCCTAGCCTACGGTCATTTGTTAGGGGTATTTCAAGTGATTTTGCAACAGTTTCTTCCTCTTAACAGACTGTCCAACTCCAAAAATGCAAACTAAGCCATAAAGATGAAAATTAGCAGAGGAAGTCAAACAGCAGGAAATCTTTTTTTTAATGGAACAGCATTTCAAAATATTCAAACCAGTAACTTCTAACATTAAGAATTTGGCATCTTTAAGCCTCACAGCTGATGAAGTGGTGCAAAGAGCTGGGAAGAGAGCCAATGGAGTACAATTGATGGAGAGCTTTTGCTCTGGTAACAGGTTACAGCCCTTTTGGATTTCACACAATAAAAGGAAGCCTATCCCAAGTTCCCATCCCTCCACCAGCTATTAAGAACACAATTCACACTAATTAGAAACCAAAGGTCAGCAATTTCTACCCAACCCAAGATGGATGGTCAGGCAGCAGAAGTCCCACAATGGTTCCTTGATCTTTGAAAGATATCCAGTACACTCGGCCTGCAGGAGAAAAACTCAGCAGTGAACATGAAATTACTGACAGAGAAGCCTATCACCTTTTCCATATAGCAAACCTATGTCTGCATCCTTACTATTCCTACTGTTGTATCTCTCTCCTTGTCCTGGAGATCATTCCTATGAACCAAATCCAACCTCCAACTGCAACTGGGAGCAGACAGACAAGGACCGCAAGTCAAATGTCAGAGTAACAAGTATGCTGAAAAACACTTCTTTATTTAAGAAACCTGAGCTGTATTTCGCAATTTTTTTTTGTCAGAGCAGACTGAAATGTATCAAGTTAAAGACACACCTGTAACTTAATATTGACTGAAGTTCAGAGTACATCTAGCTGTGTAAGCAAGGCTGAGGCTCCTGGAAAATGGAAAGACCTTCACAAGAAAATCTGCTCAAATAATGCTGCCAAGTCAAACCTAAACATCGATTATTAACACATGAAAAGGATGAGAGACAAACAGCTACTTTTTCTACTTCCTCGTTGCTTGGAAATCACTTCCATTCAAACCTCAAAATCTGACTTCTTATTCATGCCCAAATCGTTCTCAGACACCAAGGACAAAACTCAAGTGACCAAACACAGACACCTAAATCAGAGTTAGCCAGCTGTATGCTGGTTAAAGCAAAAAAAGGAAGGGGATGTCTAATGCAGGATGAGATCAACTGTGTCATGGAAAAGCCTGAATTTCCACCATAGACTAACAGGACTTCATGGCTAACTAGGTACTGGTCTGAAGACCAGCAAGACGTGTATCACCAGCAGACAACAAATGATCTTCTGGTCTACTTCAGCCTTCAAATAAACCCTCAAAAAACCAAACAAAAAAGCCAAAACCAAAATTATGGGGAGAATAGAAAAAAAGAGAAACAATGCTTCTCTCATTCATCCATGGAGAATATCACCTCCTTCCCTCCCTACACACTCAACAGTAACACTGGATTTTGTGTGCTCCCCAAGAACTGCCCTCAGGACAGAAGACCTTCTCAGTGAGTGTCTAGATTACTCAATATACTACAAGCATGGCAGAAGAGCATTTTCTATGTTTCAACAGCACCAGATATCAAGAGCAAAAGTTAGAAACCTTCAGTGGTTTTAGCTGGGACTTGTTTTATCTGTACCTTGGCTCCCTTCCACCTTGAGGTTTAGTCCACATCTGACATACTGAGACAGACCAGTATTATCTAGTTTGGAGAACATAGCCTTTAGCCATTAAGTTGGCAAAACTGTACTGAGTTAATCTGCCTCCTCATCAGCCAGGACAGGAGCGCTGCGTGTTAAGGAAGACTCTCCGAAGCAGCAAGGCATATCCTTTAATCCGCTGCCTCCGTGCAGAGGGCTGCCTTGTCCTGCCTGAGCACAGCCCACCTGACCAAGCCTGGTTTGACTCTGCCAGAAGGGTCCCATGTGCTCAGAAGGCTGCAGGCTCAGTGTGGGCAAGGGCAGTGACTGTGGTCATGTGTGTGGCCTCCATCCTCCTACGGAGAGATCATATCGACTCCCCCATTCGATCCATGCAGCAGAACACTGCCACAAGGTACAACAAACGTAGCCTAGAAAGTGGAGATAGAACAGCAGCTGCTTTGACAGGCCTATGAATTAATACCCAAATTAATGACTGAGAGCACAGCCTCTTTACAACACAGTAACTGAATGGTTAAATACTTCAATTCATAAATACACACACATTTGATTTATTTGGCATACTGCCAATTGGAGATTAAAAAACAAAAAGAGAGAAAGACCCCTGGGGTTATGCAAATCCATCATGTATCTCTGGCAGAACTGTCTCCCAAGAATGCTCTACCAAATTTTTAATAGAAGTATTGTCTAAAAAGACATGCCTTGTAAGCAAGCAAAACAGAATGGTATTCATCCATATTGTAAATGCATAATGGCATCCTCTTACTGCTAAGAAAGTGGCCCAGGGTATGATGGTTTTTTGTTATTTGGTTTCGGTTTTTTGAAGTATTTCAAAGATGCTAAATGATTCAAACGCTAGATTAGTATAAGGGTAGTACACTACACAACACTCTGACAATTTTTTTAAAGAAAGTCTTGAAAGGATTCCACATGCTAGAAAATCCTCAAGTGCTACAGTTTTTCAGCAGAGACAATCATCACCAAGGGTTTATAGAAAAAAAGATGGATTTAATAGCACGTTACTATAAAAACAGACTGGGTGAATTTTTTACTAGGGACCGTCATCAAGGCTGCATTCTCTTATCTCTCCTCTTTGTTACTGGTGTTGCATTCAATATGACAGAGCACAGAGAGAGAGACATTTTAGGCACAGTGTGCCCTAAAACATTAAGATTTGGATTTTTACCAAGGGAAGGCTCTTAAGGTCATGCCTACACTGCAGTCGCTAGCACAACTGCTGCTCTTCTACAAGTCAGCTTTAAAGAAGTCCTTGGCTTCTACCAGTTTTGAAGGAGTCCTTGGTTAACAGTTCCTAAGTCAGGCAGGCACATCAAGCTCCGTTGCACAACTGGCTTGAGAAACCAGACAAACGTTAAGTCAGCCACTGCTGAGTTTCCAGCTGAAAGGATGAAGCCTGACAGCTCAGAGTGAACAGTACCATGAAGAGATCTGCTCACAGCAAATATGGAGTCCTACTTTTGCACTTTAATGGAAAAAATAATAACAATATCCTCCTCTGATTAGCATCTCAGTCCCCCACAGCTGCAGGGGAGGAAGCTGGGCTCTGACCTCTGCACCAGCTCACTAAAATTGTTTCCTTCCCAGCTTCAACTTACCTGCATGATAGACTTTTAAAAGCAACAAGGTCTCCTGCACTGGTCTCCAGGCCACACAAAGTATTTTGCTGCCTGAGGTGTCAGTCAAGCAATGTTCCTGACTACTGTCAAACACTACATGTTTACAGACTACCAAACACTGAAAAATCTCCACAAGCTAAGTGTGGTGGAAATCCACCACAGAGTTTAACTCAAGAAGGCAAAGGTTGAGGACCTTTTCAATGTGAAAACCTGCTTGACCTGTAACTATGAGATCTTAGGTCATACAGCCCAGCTTCCCAGGCATTTCCATGACTTTTCACCCTGCAATGTCACTGTGCAGCTTACTTTTCTTGTAGCTGTTCTTTTAAAATTCAGTAGGAGATGCACTCTGCCTGCTCCCCTGATCGGCCATTGAACCAAGACATATAAGTGGGAAGTCTGAATTTTATTTGAAGAGCAGCAAACCTGCTGCAGAGGCACATTTTGCTACCTGGAGTGTATCACAGGTGCTTCTTTGTTGCATTTCAGGGAATACATATGTGAGCAGAAGCCCCCCCACTCCAGAAATAAACTTAGCATGTGTCCCTGCTGACACTCCCTCTTCATAAGTCTGTGTCCTTGTAGTGTTTTCAGCTCGATAAAAACTTCTAGAACACCATCTATTTGCTCAGTAGTAAATGCTGCTGCAGACATACACTCCCAAGCACCTTTCACTTACCAAGTACTACATAAAACCAAATTCTATTCAGAGACATAAGAAAGTCAAGCAAATGGCACAAGCAAGGCCTTTCAAACTGCTTTCCCCACATACTTTATGTACCAAATGATCATAGCAGTTATTTTGAACTGTGTGCAGGAACTATCTTAAGCGTCATGGAAGTAACTTGCCCAAGTTCAGAAAACAAAATCCTCTCACACAGATTAAAGAGGGAAATGTGCTCTGCTCAGTACTGGAGCTCTCCCAGCTAGCTTTCAACCATCTTTTTCAAACAGGATTGTGAAACACAGCAGCTTGAGTCTTGGAAACAGCAACTCTGAACTGCTGAGATTGCTGTCACAAGCATGTCAAATAATTTTAATTGATTGCCTCTTTGCTGTCACAGTCCATGCATAGCGTACTTTTACCACCTCCAATAAAAAGATTATGAACCAACCAGCAGGTGACAAGCTCAAAGAGAGGTACTTAGCCTTTTCCACAACGTGCAACTAAGCTGTGGAAATCCTTGCTGTAAGATGCTACAGACAAAAAGCCAGCATGTGATTAAAAATGAAGTGTTTGAGTTCATGGAAGAGAAATGCAAGAATAGCTATTAAATATGGAGAATTCACCTCCACCTCAGGACGTTTTCAAATGGCAAATACTTGGAGCCTGGGAGACAGTGCTGTGGGAGAGCATAACGAACTGCTCCATTTTGTGTCATCTTTCTTCAATATCTTCCCTTGGCCACTGTCAGATGACTGGAGTCTGAGTTTCAATCTGACCCACTGTATCTGCCCTAATGCTGTCATATACCTGCAACAGATTGGTTCAAGAACACTACTTATTCTGTAAGTCCTAATAAAAAATGGAACCTATTTTCTAATAGAGATAGGAATTGGCAGCCCCCAAGCAAGGAGGTATTTTAGCTAAACTGGACCATTACAGAAACAAGCATTGTGCTAATCCAGTGTAGACAATGCAGGCCGTGTTACGGAGCTCCTTAGTGCCTGGGTGAGCACATTCCCACACCGCCTGTTCAACACAGGTGATATCATATAATTTACTTCAGAATCTTAAGTACATTACACTTCAGTTCTTTACTAACACTGGTTTTAGGAAGCCAGTGTTATTATTCCCCTTTTCTGAATGCACCTCTTCAGAAGTTCTCTCAATTTAGATTTGAAAAAGGTGAAAAAAAATGCCTAAGCATTAGAACACAAAGACAATATACTTATGAACCCTCCCTACTCACCTGATGGGCAGATGATGTTTGTTTAGATAGATGGTACTGGAAGAATATAAGCACATATTGGCTATGCCACTTCACCATGAAGAACTTTAACTAAGCTGTTTGCTTTAACATCCAACACAACATCAAAATATTAAAACATGAGCCTGTTATAAGGTTTCTAATGTATAACAAACAAAATTTGTGGCCGATGTTCCTTAAAATTTTAAGTTAATCCATTGAAAAGCTTTTAAAAGAAAATGAGAAGCCCCCTTGGCACAAGTTTCTTGGACAAATGCTTATGTACAACTGATGATCACTGACCATCTTTGCAACAGTTCAAATAATATAAGGCACGCTGATGCTGTTCTCCTAGCTCTGCCAGGGAAGGGAGAGTCCTCCTGGACATCCAAAAGGAGCAATATCCTCCTGCTTTAAGAGAAGCAGCTTTTTTGCCATCTTTCTTTGGTTGATGACTCAAACAGAGAGAATGTGCCAGACGGAAAATAAAATCTCCCTGACTAACATGCTTTACCTCTAGCCTAAAGGTACAATTTCCAAGAGCAAGCGCCTTGCTGTCTAAGGCAGGAGTTTAAGCCTTTTTTTGATTAGTTGACTCGTAAGCATTTTTCAGGAGGTGGCACCCACACCATACCTCTGAGTTAACTGAAGTAAGTCTTCTTACACAGTCTCCTTGAAGGAAGTCCAGAAAAATCTTATAGGCGCTAGGGCCACAGATGGTAAACCATGGGTGAGCCCTTTTGATTTTTCACCTGATAGGAAATCCTAAAATGGTCACCAATTCGAACAAATTACTTCTCCAAGGAGTCTTGTTTGCAAAGGCAGGAGACTGTTTTACAATGAGCAGGGAGCTGACACACTGTTTTACATTTGATTAGTCTGGGAAAAGTCTGGGCAAGAGACAGACGGGGAAAGGCTTCATCTCAGTAACACATTCGCAAGCCACCGACTTGCTGGAACTACCATAAGAGTACTTGCAGTCAGGCAGTTTCTTCCCCTTTCTTCTTCTTTTTTTTATTTTTTTTTTTTTTAAGAATATTTTGCATCTTAAGCTACATCTTACCAGAGTGAGTCATTAGTGAGATACAATCTCCAAAACACACTGACTTAATGTAGCTGAGCTGGTGGCAGCAAAGACCTAAGATACAAATGTATTTTCATGACGGAGCTTAAAAGAGATGCTGATTTTCAAAAATGAAGACTCCTAACTGTTAGAGAAGATTTATTGCATGTAAATACAGGACTTGTCCAGAGAGAGATCAGCTACTCCTGCTCTCTCCAGCCACCCAGGCCAGCAGATTGACAGAACTTCAGATTTACCTCCAGCCTCTGCTGGCAGGTGCTACCATTTTCTCAGATTACTGCCTACACTTTTACTAAAAGGGCTTTTGCTACAGTTTGGTGATTTAATGACTCTACAAAAAATGCACCAGCAAGTAATAAAGAAATAATAAACTCACTTATTTTATACCCTGCTTGAATAAAGACTTCTGTAGCTATGGAAGAGTGATTAACATGCGCTATCTAATAAGGCTCTCCATTGCCCTCCAGTCGACTTGCCCTTTTTCTTAATGAAGTCTCCAAACCCAAACTGAGAACTTTCCATCAGAGTAAGCCCAGCTCCTAAGAGACACATCCACAGCCTTTACTTGCAACAGCCTTACCTCTATACAGACAGAGGTTACACCATGCAATTTCTTGTCCAACTTTTCTGGGAAACAAGAACTGATGCCATAGACCTACCTTCTCAAACAAGACAAATTAATCATTTTGGATGGCTGGATGCTGCCTCTATGTATTCATGAGGCACAGCTTAACTCAAAGGAGTGTCCCATACAAAACAGCAACAGCACTGGATAGTCAAACTGCTTTTGCTTGTATGGCAAGTTTCTGTTGGATAAATAGGTCAAGTAACTACACCTTTATCTAATACCTTTTGCATAAGTGGCCTAAGGAGCAGGGGCATGGAGGGAGACCCTCCTTCCACCTCCATTCCCCTCTTGCTTTTCTAAGCCATGTGTGAAAGATGGTTCCAGCATACCCTCCATGGCTGCAGCCTGCTCTCCTTCTTCTTGGACTCTGCCCAGGTGGAAGAGACACCAAGCTCCATCTCTCCTGAAGAGCTACAATGCCGGCTGCAGGCTCCTTCAACCTTTAATTATGTTAAGTTGACCTTTTCAACCAACACACCTTTCCTCCTAACTACTCGTCAAGCACCAGCACAGAAGCAAGACAAGTTTTAAATTGCTGGAATAAAAGTCACTTCTTTCAAAGCAGATTCTACTTGAATGACCCCCAATGTTACTGCCTCATCCAGTCTTTCCCCAGTAATGCAAAACTTAAAATACTAATGTAATTGAACAGTTCGTTTGGGTTTTCTGGAGGGAACAGAAGATGAAAATAATTTCTGAAGCATTAATATGGCATTAACTAGCTGGGAGTTTTTCTGGTTCAACCTTTCCACTGCATTTGTTTAAATGTGGTGACTGCAAAATGTAAAAATATTAAATACGGTGGAGAAATAGAACTGAAAAAAAAAACCAAGGAAGATGTCTGATTCAAACAATGTCTGGTTCTAGTGAGATGCACTAGAGCCTTCCTTCTGAATTTCACAGCGAGAAAGTAACCAGTCAAAATGAACTGTTGACTAATGAACACCATGTACTTCACGTGTTCCTCAAGTGTTTTGATATGTCTCCTGCCACTAGGGACTAGAAGTTTCCACCACAGGATACTAACAGAGTCCCAATTTAGAGTTTTCTAGCCATAGTGGTCTGGAGTGAAAATGGCTGCAACTGAATTAAAGATGACTTAAAACATGGGTGCTCAAACAGCTCCCACTGCATGTAATGGGTGTTGCAATCAGCTTTTGGAGGGAACTGAACGAGCCACCTCATAAAGGGGAGAGAAATGTGGTGCTTTAACTTTAAATTCTTATTTATAGTGTGTTGTTGTCACCTAATTGTGAGACAACAACAGGGACAAATTGGGAACTTCAGCATGTTTCTACCTCATATACACACCGTGTTGTGTATAACATGTGTGCACAACCACCTGAAGTCCAGATTACAGAGTTGTAGTATGGGTGCTTCTCTATAAAAAGCTGCTTTAATTTTCTAACTCTAAGCCAGATATTGCAGTCAGGCAATCAGTGCTCACTGGAATAATCACATCCTGATACTGATTTCCAGGGAGGCTCAAGGTTTGCTCTGCCTGCTGAATAGCCAGTGGGTATTTGCATGCAGGCAGCACGTTGACTTCAAGACACAAAACATACTGTAGTAAAGCAACATTTCAAGTGTTCTTCCACGCTGGATGAGATCCAGCTGGTGTCAGGTAGAATATTTAGACAGCATGTAGGCGCTCCATTTCATTAGAGGTCTAATCAAATTTCTAAATGCTAGAACAAATTACTATTTCCACACCTCTAATCAGCAATGAGGGTGCTTTACTGAGAGGAATGTCAATCAACTCAGAGGGGAATATTTTTTATTTTTTTAGTTAATAGGCATAATTACTTTAAAACAGATTTAGAACCATATGGCCAAAACCCCTCCAGATACATTTAGACAATAATGTAACTATATTCCCTTTACCACATGCTAAAGCAGGAGATATTAAACATATTTACAAGCATGTGCTATTAAATTAGGTTCAACCCTGTTAAGATACTGTCTTATTAAACAGTTTTTAACTGCAAAATTCATACAGAGGAGAGAACATATGCTGGCTTTCAGTTGTTTTGTTAGTATCAGCCAGAGCAAATCCAATGCAATAATGAACTGCCCAGAGACAAATAAAAGATGATTTTGAGTAAGCAGCTGTGTACTGCTCTAGAGATGGTTTACACCAAGACAGCTTGTACTCTTTCACTGTCATTAACATAACTTTGTTCTACTGAGGTTATGTGCAATTGCTCAGAAGCATGAATTTTTTATTTGAAAATGTTAAGTGAGGAGTCATTCTTCCAACCATTCCTCCTTTCTAAGGAACAATTTTAATCCATCCTATAAAGTGTCAAATGACTCTGAAAGAATTTACATTTCTCTCCAGTTTAATGACAAAACTAATTTCAAATTTAATATGCTTTAAAACAGATGCACAATTACACAGTTTGATTCCAAACTGCAGCAATTGAGACATATTGACTGTATTTATTACTTTACTGCCCATTCTGAATAGATGAAAACCTGATTTTCAAGTTACCTTTTACTTTTCTTCCAAATGTCTTTCGCACTTGCAGAGATAGCAGAGACCTATGACTCCAAAGAATTCTCAAGAATGTGATTCCTCTTGGCTTTCATACATGTTAACCTAATATCTGTATATGTTGGAAGACTTAAACCACAAGCCAAAGGGCGGTCCACACACTGACCACACCATATTCCCTTGCAATAAAGACTTATTACTTCTGTTCCAGCCTACTCCCAACACACAAAGCCAGGAATACTTCGTATTCCACTCCATTATTATTTTTTGTCACCTGATTCCCTGAGGACGGGGACTGTAGATAGCCTCACACTATTATCAAGTTCAATAGGTTGGGGGCTGAGCTCAGAATCCATTAGCAATCCATTGCTGGTCTAACAAAACAAGATGCTTACCATGAGAGTAAGTAATAAGAGAATCATTAATAACAACAAAATGCGTTTAATCAGGAGGTTGTATCTGTTTATTTATCTTACCCTAATTCAGGTAACCAGGGACATTCAGGAAAGATTTAAGATATCTTGCTAGATTAAGAGAACTGACTTCTGTCTCTTACCCTGAGCACCATCACTTACACCCCGTTCAGCCTCTCCCTAACTTAAGTCCATGACTGTCACAAAGATTATGCCCTACAGGAAAAAAGCCCATGCTTCAAAAAACCTTCCTTTCAATTTAAGTAAGATGTGAGAATGAAGATATTTGAACAAATCAGTGGTTGATATGTTCTGTAACAGGAACAAAATAGTTTTTCAGCTTCATAAACACATAATATTAACTACCATCTATACCAGTATTTTGCCCTAAGTGATAGTTATCTAATGTCTGATATGCAAGAAGCATCCTGTAATAAAAATTTGAAACCAGTGGTTAAAAGAAACATTTAAAATTAATACCCCTTGATCATGGCCTCCCCTATTATCAGTAACACTGGTCTGCCCAGGATGGCACACGAAGAACTGCATAAAATTTCTTGAACTATCTGTAATGTATGTCATGGACTGACTGATAGGCAAACAATCAGAAAATAATTGTTTGTGGAGAGTATCCCTACCTCCCTGTAATGGCATTTCACAATTTGACTCATCTGCATTACATTCCCTATAGCTTCCACTCAAAGCACAAAGACTACCAGGCTGGGCTGCAGAGACAACAATGGGAAGGACCTCTGCATACAAACAGGAACACCTGCAAAGAACAGAGAAATTAAACAGCATAAATTATTTCCAAACAGGTTTTTCCAAAGCTGATGAAGTGCAATTTCTCATTAACTGAGGTCTCCCTCCTGACAATTCAAATTTCTTTTCTACTGAAAATGCCCCATTTCCCCCAGGTCCATCCTGACCCACTTAGACAAAAAGCCAATATTCAGCCTGGCCAGGCAAACTATGCTTGAGATCTCTCCTTATTCTCCAGCCCTGTAAATGGAAATCTGATAATAAAATCTCCAGACCCGAGCTATGCACAGCCAGGGGAGAATTATACCACTATCTTCTCTCTCTCAAATCTCCCTAGCCAGAAAAAAAAAGGTTCAAATAAAGAACTAAATGAATATTAGCAGCTCCCTCACCAATGTGGGAGAGAGGAAAAACCAAGGATGCTTAATGAATCATATTATTTTTTTCAGATTTCAAAACACTGCCATTTAAAGAGATGTGAGATTTGAAGCCCTAATTAAGTAATATGCATAAATTTAAAGCAAATGTTCATAGAGTCCACATCTCCAAACCACAGCCTGCGATTTGGCTAATGCAATGCTCCACTCCTACCAGAAGATATGTCTTAGCAGAGGACAACCTCCATGCTTGGCTAACCCACTCCCAACACTAAACCTCAAAGTTTCTTTTGAAGAAAATCCTCCTGCCCACCTTCTTTCCTTTCTCACCTCCACTGCCTCCCTGTAACTCAGGGAAGACTGTGTTTCTGCTTTTGTTTTTTCAAATAGAATGAGTATTCTAAATGAGCATGGCTGCTACGAGGCCACCTCTTGCAGCTTTTCATTGCAAAACAGCGTCATTCACCAGAGGTTCATTTCACTCATGCCACTCTCATTACAGGTCTAATGAAAAGGTAATAGTTCTGCCATCTCATTTTCAGCCCATAAAACTAGGAAAACATAAGGAATTGTCTTTACAGTAGTTTTTAAGGCAAAAGTAGGAGAACCCAGGAAACCTCAGGACCAGCATACATGTCCTTTGATTTCAGGACACAAAGACTATAATTATGCAGAGGATGGGAAAACAGTCAGTTAAATGGATCAGATTCTGAAAAGATATAAATTATTGAAACACTTTTGAGGATGAGGAAGGAGAGAAACCAGTCAACTCTGGATTTTCACTGCATTTACTTCACAGGAAAGAACCCTGCCCTTAGTTGTTGGTTTGTTGGGAGTTTTTTAAACAAATATTTCAAGAAAAAGTAAGAACGAATTATGAGAGTGAGAGGCCTGTTGCTGTTGACTTTAACTGCCCTAGAAAGTTTGGTTTGTTGCCCTTGGTTTACAGCTTTACATTTTTGGATCCTAAAAAACCCATCTTCTCCCCCCAGCTGTGCATGCAGGATTAGTTGGAGGAGTGACCTGAGCTGGTTTCACCATGTTTTACCAGTGCTCCAGGGGACTGGAAGACACAAACACTGAAGGCAGACACAGTGTTTTACACAACAGAATGTTGCTAATATTAGAACCAATGCAAACAGAGTTGATTTTTCACGACAGACTTTGCAAATCATTTTGGGAACTCCTTTAGGAAGAAACACACTGTACATTTAAAACCATCTAGGCAGCCCCTCACATTCCCTACAATGTGAAGAGAGGTTATTATTAAGAGGCATCAAACTACAGAAGACATAATTTGATTTTACAAATTAGGATTCTCTGTGACAGCCAACTAGACTATTTCCAAAGCCAACTAGACTATTCAACTCAGAAAAAAAGATGCTGCATTGTGGAAAACCCAGGGTGTTTTCCAAGCAAAGGCAGAGCAACTTTGATTTGCCTATGCTCAGAATAGATTGAACCAGGTTGACTTCCCTCAAAATAGCTGAGATATCCTTGAAAGGCCTCTTGATTTTTACAGTTCAGGTAACAGCATCTCCATGCATCTTCATGATTCATGGTGACACATATTTTGCCTTACACGGGCTTATGAGACCTGACATTAAACTATTTTTGGTTCACTTTTGGGCTACTTTTTTACTCACCCACACAGAACAACAATGTGAATGAAAGTGTGGTTTTTTGGTTTTTTTTTTTTGGATATGACCTCAACTCCCTGAGCCTAGGCTAGTGCTACTGTGAGCACCACATCATTTAATGACGTTCACACATTTTTCTATCTTAAAAGCGGGTGATTTTTTTGGCAGCATCAGACATAGAACAAACTCTTCCAGATCCTCATACCTGTGGATGCTTCGATTTTCCAGCCTAAATGTATTTATGACCATATTACATCCATCTACTCTTGAGCTAATTTCTCCTCATTGGCTCTCACCACGAGATGTATTTATAGACATGGATCATATCCCCTCTCAGTTTTTGTTTCTGCTGGATTAAAAAAGCAAACTTTTTTAGTTTCCTTCTGCAAAATCAGTATGCCCTTTCTCCCAGCACCCAGCCAGCCCCGCTCTGTGCCTGTTTAGGGTCTATCCTTCCCAGCTTCCCTCCTCTCCAACACCACAGCCCTGCAGGATGACAGTAAGCTGCTGGTCCTCCTGCATCGACATCCTTCTCCCTGCTCCTTCCAAGGAGCTGCTCTTATTAAAGGTGATGAGTAACAAACAGCCAAGCCTGTAACTCTCACATTTCACACCACTGGATTTCACACCACTTTAACTATGACAGTGCTCAAGGTCTCACAGCTCTCCATGAAATGTCCCTCTCTCCCCGGAGCAACATTTACCACTCGTATTCTCCTCTCAGCACAGTGACTTCTCCTTTCAGCATGGCCCACCATAATCCCCATTCTCATCAGTTCCAAATCACTGTAATTAACAGTAACCGAAAAACAGACAAATTGTGTCAGATCAAAGGTCCCTCCTGCCCAGTAACTTGTCACTGCTAGGGGACAATGCGAGACATGCAACAGCCAGGAAAGCATACATATGTACTGAGAGGTGTTGCTATTTCATATTTACAGTGCTGTTTAATTTTTCTGTTACGAATTTGCCCAAATAGTTTTCAAACCCAGTTAAACTTTTTGATATACAGAACATTTGATGTTAGTAAATACAAACATTTAATTTGCATTGACTTGCAGTGTCAAGTTACACCTTAGATGTTACTTTAGATGTTTAATGACTACAGTGCAGTTTGAGTCCATTGAGAGCTTCGGGAAGAGGACACTGTAGCAGCTGTCTTATCAACAGAAGACCACCACATTAGTCTAGCATGACCTAGTTCTGGTGATATCATGCCATACATTTTTTTTTCATATTTGCTTTAGTAACTTTGTACAGGATTGAGACTTATACTAAAGAAGGAGATTGGCATGAGAGGATGAGGAGCAAATTATGTCCCTCATTTTTATGGGTATCTCCCCTCTCACAGGATCACCCTGATTGGGTAGGTCTATAAATACCAGGAAAATCCTGGATTCCATATGCCTTTATGCTGCACTCCAGCACAGACACTGGCTCAAGCCAGGAGGGTCAGCTAAGTTGGGTCCACTTCCACCTTGCCAACACTGAAGGCTGCTTTTAAACCACACTCCCCCATCACCCATCTTGCCACTGCCCTTCTATCTCCCTCACAGAAATCTAACACAAACCAAATATTTAATCCTGGAACCATGTTTATACTTCTCTTCTTTTCTATCCTACCGACTTGTATATACATGTAAAAGAACCTTTTACTTCACATGATTTGCAATTTGCAACTAATCTTGACCAGTTGGCAAATCCTCCCTGTTCCTACATTTCTGACATATCAGGATTTTTCCATCCCCTGAAGACGTTTTGCTTATTCCTAAAAGCCTTCCTGAAGCAGTTCTTTGTCCAAAGAAATACTGAGCTCTTCCTATATATTCTCTTCTTTCTTGCTTGGGATATTGATTCTGTTTAGGCGGGCAAACCTTGGACTTCCATCAGGCTCCAGGATAACACCCTGGAACTCCCCTCCCCAGGGACTCCCCTACATGTTGCATTTTCAAAGAGGAGAGCTGGAGCTGTCCTGGTTACTGAAGTGGCAGCAACTCTCAGCCACCTCTAGGAAAGACTTGGCAACAGCACTCGTATGCCATGTTAAGCACTTTTCCCTACTGGTATGCCACAACTTTGTTACAAAGGCTGTCCATCCATCCATCCATCCATCCATCCATCCATCCATCCATCCATCCATCCATCCACCCATCCATCCTATGAACCAGAGCTACTCATCTTGTTTTGGTCATTCTTTTATTTATTTTAAACTGAGTTAAAGCATTAGCCTTGGCTGTCTGTTCAACAAGCTCACTCACCAAACCCAAGACAGCATCACCTACTACTGGCTGTCCTTTTTTTTTTTTTCTCCGAAACCAAATAATGATGCAGTTGTTGTATCTATGACTGTCTAAGCCCTTCTGATTAGCAGCAATTGTTCTGCAAGTAGATCTGGTTATCTAAAGAGTACCATAACAATAAACCCAACTGGAAACTGTATCCTTTTAATATAAGAAGCATTCTTCATAGGCAAATTCAACCCATGAATCCGTAGCAAGATTCCCAGCGCTGCCCTCATAGAACTTTCCATAATAAAACATAACTTTGATTAATCTGCAATCAGCCGAAGCATAAAGTGCTGCATCTAGCTTTTCCTGTTTCCCAGCTGAAAGAGAAACTTACCTTCACCCCTGAGAATCCAAAACCTGATAGACTATTTCAAATTTCATTATATGCCACTGAGTTGAAAGCTTGCTTTGCCCCTCATGATTTTGACAACAGCACTACCTAAACTGTGAGCATTCAAATGACTTCAAATAAAGACTTAAGACTGAGGAGGGCAGAAGAGATTCAATGTGTTTCAAAGCCAATCATTTTTTCCAGTATATTATCACATGAGCATTAAAAAAAAACCCCAATACCATCAAAAGAACAGATGAGGCAGCACTTATCTGGAGATTATTACTCTGAGACTCAGGTCAAATTTGCATCTCGCTTCTATCAAGCTTTTTTTTTTTCCCTCATGTTTTCGACTTGCATGCTTGCCAACAAGGTGCAAAAGCTTAAAATTTACAGTGATTTTTATTACACCAACTTTTAAATAATGACAGATGTAGTCAGAAGCTTTGCACTTTTATTTTTATTGTCCAGCCTACAAGAGATGGAACGATGTCCCAGTACAACCACTGAAAGCACAGAACACCTATGTTTCAAGAGGGTTTCACGGGCTGTCGCTCAGTTTCTTTATTCTTCCCTAATTTTGTATGGTTGAAATGACCACAGCCAAAGCAGAGCAGCACTATGTTGCCTTCTGAACAGACCCAACAGGGTGCCTACGTTTCACCATCATCCCTAAACTACTTTAAAATAAAATAAAAATACAACAATAAATCAAATCCAGCAAGTTTCCTGTTACCAGAAAAGTACCATCTAACCCTGTCCCCGCCTCCTACCTCCCACTGATATTAAAGAGGTATACAAAAAAAGTCCTACCCAGCAGGATGGGAATACAGCTTCAAAAAAATTCAATAACTTAAATTTAATTTTAGATCTACAAGTGCTGCCAAGCACCATTTTATTTGTCAACAAAACATTTTGATTATTTGGCAGAACAAAGCAAGCTCCCTCCCTGCTTTTTCTACAGACATATTTGGCACTGGTTAATTTGTATGTCTTTAGACATATGTCAAGTCTGAAGCTGTTGCAGGCTTTAACCCTGCAGAACTTCTCTCTTTTAAGTACTTGTCTTTCTTAAAGCGGGAACAGCAGCAAGCTAAAGCCAAGAAGGGATTCGATCCTGCAACGAAATGGTTAAAAATCAGACTCTGCTGATGTGTGCTTCTCTGATCCATTACATTTCTCGCAAGCTGAGCTAAGAGCTGAGCACCAAGTATCAACTGTAATATGATCCAAGAGTTTATGGAAAAAATAACTGCACATACCAAGCATGCACATTTAATAAGATTTTGTTTCCATTAAAATATTCAAGAAACATGATTTTTAAGATCTGCTTCTCTCTCCGACCGATTTTTAACGTTTCTCCTCCCCCTCCCCTAAATACACACCTCCTTTCCAAAAACCAAACCCTTAAAAAAAAAAAAAAAAAAGGGAAGAAAGAAAAAAGCACTCCTACTGCAGGGAAGAGAGGCTTGAAAAACAACTTTGATTGGCACTTGGCCTGACCCACAGAGGAAGAAAAACAGTTTTTGGACAAAGAGCACAAATATTTGAGCTCATTGACTTAGGGGCTTTCTTAGCATTTGCAAGAACTAACCTGGAGCAAAATGTGTTGGGAGAGATTGAATTAAAATAAAACCAAAACCGGCATCGCGTTCATCTTGGGCGCTCGGAGACTCGGCGCATTTGAACAGCTCAGCAATTTTAATTCATTTGCACTGGACAAACAAAAAGCACCTCCACTAATGCTCCCCGTGAGGCAGATGTCGGGAGCAGGGGGTGCAGCCACCGCACCCCTCCGGGGGCACGGGGGGTCCGCAGGGAAGCGGCCGGGCACCGCAGGGATGTGGTTCCGCGGATTGGGGGGCGAGGGGCTGGGAATTCTTTGGTGCTTTTCTTACATTTTTAAAGCTCTGATGTCAGATTCCCCCCCGCACAAAGACTTGACGGAGATCGCGGTGATGAATTTCGCCGGTGAAATACGTGGATAATAAACTTTAGAAGGGCGGCTGGGCCCCAAGTCAACCCCCCCAACGCCATCGGGGAGGCCGGGTGCTCCCCCAAGCCCTCGGGATGCAGGGGGGCAGCGTGGGACAAGGGCAAGTGACAGCCGTCCCAAGGGGGATGGGGGCGATGGGGGCGAGGGACTTGGCACCCCCCGGCACCCCCTGAGGCCACGTCCCTCTCGACCTGCTCCCCTCTCCTGCCCCCCACCCCACA
>VWZW01002090.1:5009584-5154584 GCA_013397115.1 Edolisoma coerulescens
TGTCGGCGGCCGCGGCTGCTGCGGGCCGGTCCCGCTCCCGCTGCCCCCAGCAGCGTCCCCGAGGGTCCCAGTTTGGGCTCACCGTGTGGGGCGGTGCCGGCCCCAGCTCCCCATCCCACCTGCCTGCCGACCCCGGGGCCATCGCCATCCTCATCCTCCCGGGATACCCCCGTTCCCGGGGCGGCGGGGCGGGCTGCTCTCCCTGCCAGAGCGGAGGGGGTTGCACATGCAGGGGCACGACTGCGCTGCTTCCAGGCGGAGCAGGATGAGGTGTTTGCTCTAGGGGAAGTTGGGAGCACGCATGAGAGAGTGTGTGTGTGTGTGTGTGTGTGTGTGTGTGTGTGTGTGTGTGTTTGCCTCAGGTCGCGGGGATTGTTAGGGATGATGAGTCAGGTTTTCTAGGCTCCATGCTAATGCACGGAGATGGAGTGTATAATTAGGACAGAGGCAAATCTATTATCTGCAGCCTCGGAGAGCTGGGGTATGAACCTCTTTTTTGCATCACGGCATCACTGCAGTCTCCCTTGCCTGTCTGCTCTTTAGCTTTTAAGTGGGCACAGATGAGCTTCAGCATAAGTAGTCCCACCGACGTCAATATAAGTTCATTAAATGTCGAGCGTTATGTAATTCCTATTTTGAAAGATGATGATATAGAAAGATTTTATTTTTTATTTTTTAATGGCAACAGAATGCTATTACTCTACGAAATTTCTAAGCAGGTTTGGGATATTACATTGTTTTCAAGGTTTCTCCCGGAGAAACACTTTTAAATCAGCTGCCTGAGAACTGTGATTTGCTTTGCCTGGGAATACTTTCTATTTTTGCAAAATGAAACGTTGTATAATTTAGTCAACTGGCTGGCTAAAAAGGGCACAATGCAATTAGTAATTTACATATCTTAAAGGAGACTGATTGAACCTAGATCTATCCTTGAGAACTACTGAAAAGTTTCTCAGATCAGACTTTGCCACCATGAGTAAAACCACATCTACAGAAACATTCTCCTCAGTCCCTTCCCTTCTATCCATTTCAAAAGGGATCTTTTTCTCAGGCAGAGCAGCCTTCAACAGACGGACACTTTGTGGACTCCATTGTTGGGAATGCATCCAAATGCTACAGTCACAGGCAGCCATACAAAATGCTTGGAGAGGAATACATGGAGGGGGGTTGTTTTTTTTGTTTTGGTATTTTGTGGGTTTGTCCCCCAAACAGTGTACTAGAAATGGCATCCCAACATGAGAAAACAGTTTGCCTGAGTGCAAGTACTTGCCGTGCCATGTTCGAATCCCACACACTGCAGCATGGTGCTATTTAAACCAGGGAGAAAGGGTAGCCAAACAGGTTAGTTTTCATCGTGTAATCTGAATGTAATGCTAAAATTTAAGTAAACTACGTGAATGATGTAAACAGCTTTTTATTTCTTGCCGAACTCCATGATAATGTTATCTGAAATCAGAATTTTTTAAAGAAGCAGTAGAGGATCTGTGTTATTAAGCCACAAGCAAAGAGGAGTTCACTCTTCAGCTCAAGTAAGATCACTTTGAGTCATTTGCTGTTACAGTGTCTGGTTCAAAAACTCAAACCCATTGGCAAGGATGGTAGCAGACAAGTTTGAAAAACAGGTAAGAGAAAGATTTTGGCTAAGTTACTCCTAATATTTAACATCGGAACATTCGCAAATACTCAGATTTCAGTAATATCATCCATTCATTCATTTTATATCCACACTGGCAAGTACACATGACTAAATATTCTCAGAAACCTGGTTGGGTCCCATTCCCCTGCTGAAATTATTTCTGCCTTGAGTGACATCTTCCGGTCTTTAGCAAAGTCCATTAAACCCAGGAAAATTTTCCATTAGCCTGGTGTGAAAGTTAGGCTGACTTGGAAGGCAGTTTAAAATTCGAGAAATTTGGTGTCCAGTCTCTGTTCTGCCACAAATGTCTTGTGAAAGTAAGCAGGACATGCATGCCCAGATGCTTAAGTATTTGGTTGACTAACCCTTCATTAAACAAGAAGCACTTAAGTACCTTTGTGGCTCCCAGTCTTGCCTTCCAGTACTTTAGTATCTGAGAAATGTCAAGAGAAACATAAACTTTGAAAGTGTTTCATTGTTTTTGGAAACAATAGAGCAAATAGAAGTTGCCTAAAACCCTTTCTTGCCCTCAACAAAAATTTTGTTGGATATCTTTTCTGAAGTTCATTTTTCCCCTCAGCAATTTTTTTTTTTTAATAAAGAGTTTTAATGCCTAATAGAGATCAGATGTGTACTTAACAGGGCCAGTGCTTACCCAGCGTCAGTCTTAGAAAACTAGTATATAGACTAGAGACAATATGACAATTTTCAAAACACCTGAACTCTGTTTAGGTGGGGTGTTTGGAAATGAACTGCTGGGCTCTGTGTGACAATGCTCCTGTAAAACACTGTTTTTGTCCTCTGCTTACAGCATCTGCAAAGTCCTGCTGCCTGCAAAAGCCTGTGCATGTGAGCCTGATTTTGAGCTCTTGGATCATTCCATTTTGAGTTGAATGTGCATAAGTTCTGCAGAATAAAAGCCTGTCTTTGTACAAGCTGGTTTCTTGGTGAACATATCCACATTCTTGAAAGTTCTCCTTGTTAGCTTATTGCTCAAATGGAGTATGCAAAAATATCCAGTGCTCCCTTCACAATTGTCTGGCAGTTTTTATGATTCAACTGTACCTTGCTTGCCATCCACTGCTGTGGATTTCCTTCAGTTTTTGCCCAGCTACTGAGTGATAAAGGAAAGCAGAATGCTGAAATTAAGAGGTACTTGAGTTACAAGCGGCATGGCATCTTAACCTGCCTGGAAATTTTACAAAGATTGTCAGTTCTGTAAACCCAATCAGTTCTCTCTGCTGAGGTCACCTGGACAGGCTGTGAACTATTGCTGTGTAAGGGTAATGGAGAGATTTTTTTTAATCTTGATGATATGGAGCATACTGGCTTGAGACCATCACATCCTTTGACAGAGATTACTGACCTGCTGGGATAGAGTTGCACAAGTGGTTACTGGTTTAAACAGATTTTTATCATCAATGATCATAACTTTTGCAAAGTTTAAGAAACAAACACTATGATGAAACAACAAGGCAGGAACAAACTTCCAGAGGAAGTAAGGATTTCTCTGCCTCCTGAAATCATCAGATGCATTTTTGGCAGACACATTGCAGCCAGGTGTGGACTGCTGCCCTTGCTGTAGGAGTGGCTGAGATGTGATGGCCTTTGCTAGAAGGTCAAATTTCTCCTAATGCCTTATGCAGCCTTCAAGTTAACACTGTTCAAACAGATTGGCTGAGAGACACAAGTGCATCCAAACAGTGAGCTGCCTCCATCCCCCAGAGCATGTACTCATGCTGTGTTTTAGCAGTGTGATACCAGCTTTGAACTCCTGCTGAGGCTGCCATATTTCCACCTGGAATTTGGACAAAATGCATCTCCACTGTCTTCCAGAGAGCATCACACCCAACAACCATCTGCTGCACAACCATTCTGTAAGGGAGCATGGAGCGATAAACATACACTCTTTTCAAGAGCAATAAGAAGATGGTCTGTAGGTTGACTGTACTGACCATATTGTGTGTCCCAGAACAGTCAGCCTGGCGGCAATGTGCTGTGCAGGTGCTATGGGATGCTCACAAAATCTACATGATGCTTCCCTAAATTATGCACCTACTCTACAAGTGTGCAGTGCTTTTGTTGTTCATACATTATTGAACAGCTTGATGCTTCCTGAAAAGGCTAGATTGACAAGATCAAGTGCTGTAAAATCGAACCTGTTATGCAGTGGAAACGTTTGTTATTCATAGACATCCAGCAGCTTAGAGAGAGAGGATAGGAGGGGGGCAGCTGCCATGCAATAACTCTGACTGGATTGCTGCAAGGCTAGAAATCCCACATGAAATTAAAAGATCCTCAAGTTTTGCCCAGAAGCAGGAAGAGAGAGCATACCTGAGCACCCAGCTCTGGAGCCTTACCCAGTCTCCCTGAGTGCCACAGTAAAGTGCTCTGTGCCTGATTAAATGAGCTGATTGACACATGTCACATGCCTTACATTTCATGACTCCATGAGTCATTCAGTAAAGCCATACTGAACATGTATACACAGGCAAATAGATGTAGTTTCTTCAGGCTAAAAATCCAGCCCATTAACATTATGTCAAATGAGTGATAGTCCTGCCTTCATTATCATAATTTTTGTTGCACCGTTCTAATATCATTTGCACAGCATTTATATTATGTTGTTAGGGGAAGGAAGAGCAACAGATAAAATTTGTGCCCTGACTGATGTTACACACACTTTGACTCTATAAAATGACTTCCCATCCTTACTATTACACATCCTAATCTGCAAAATGGGTGTTCAGATAATTGTGTGAGACAGGGATATGTGATAGTTTGATTCTTCCTCGAGGGTGGGGGTGCACGCCTTTTCACTTGCAGGGTTTAAACCCTAACTAGATAAAGCACTTGAAATGATGTTTATCGTAAGAAACAATTATGGCCTGCCCCAGGAAAGCTGAGCTCACTGACCTAATAAGCCTTTTTAATATCTGATTTCTTTGACAGAAAACATTAAATCACCACCCAACCAAGAAACCTCTTCTCCTCTCTCTCTTCATGTTCTTCTGTGGTTTGCATGGTAATTCACTAAATATATTTCAACATGTTGTTTACTTCAATTCAGCCTTCTGAGACCACACTGGCCAGTGCTGTGAGCCCATAAATAGGGATCATCTGGAAAAAAAATACTTTATGCTTCAAGTTAAAGTTGGAAATGTTTCAGCCTGTACAAATTTTGGGAGTGATACAAAGGGGAAATGTATTAAATGAAAAAAACTGTATCTGAAAATGAGGACAAAGGCAGCCTGGTCTTATTCCCTGCAAAAGGAGAAATGCAAGTAATCCTTTGCAATATATTCCTATTAATATTGAAGGTAGTCCTACAAAACAGATGTAATGACAGCAGCAGGACTACCTGTGGGGAGAGAAAACTCTCTCCCCTCCAGGACTGGAGGTGGAGTTCATGGGGTCATACATGCAGAGCAGGGACAAAGCTGCGTCTCAGCACTGGCTGCACAGCCACTACAAAAGGCACCAGTTCTAGCAGTGGTAAAGATGTGCCCAAGGTTTCGTCCCTCTCCTAAACGTGTGTGCCTGCATCAAAGCTGCAGTTACGACATCTCTGTGAGATGTAAGTGTCCTCTGGCACTGTGGACCAGTGGCAAGATTTCCTCAAGAAGACAGAAATGCTGCTGGCCTTTGGGTGGAAAGTGGGAGCTCCTGTCTTGGCTCCCAGCTGCAATGCATATCACTGAAGAGTACAGCCTAAAGACAACAGCATAGGTCAGGCTGGGTAAAACACATCGAGCTTTTCTTTTGCAGCCGGGATACCATGAGGCCAAGAGCTCAAAAGCCAAGGAGCCAGAAGAGGGCAAGCAGGAGGCAGCTGGCTGGGGAGGAGAACTGGAACCTGGGGGTTTGCTGCCTGTTTCCTCCCACTGCTTTGGCTCAGTTTTGTGCGTGGCCAATGCAAAGCACACAAATGTGTTTGTCTGCCTGAGAAACTGTAATGTTTCTCAAGCAGCAGAACTTGTCTGTTTGTATTTTGCAAATGTAACACTTGGTATAGCATGATGCCACATTAAGGACGGAGCTGATCAGTGAAATTAGCTTCCTGTATTCATTGGCAAAGTTATGGCTTTCATTATTTTCAAATACAAAATACAAATACAAAAAAACAAATACAAAACTAAGCAGCTTTTGGGATATGGCACATAGTTTAGCTCAATTTCTCATTGAAACCCATGAGATATGAACATTAATATGTTGGAAGATCAGGCTAAATTATGGCAGAGTTTTATTCCTTGTTTTTAGACAAAGAAGAGCTGAAGTGCTGAAAGATTTGCGTCTGTTATGGACTTGCCTTATTTTTATTTTAAAAATGCTTTTACCCTATTTCATTTTTTTTCCAGTGGTTACACCCTGAAAAACCAGAGCGTCAGTGCAAGTGGGATTTTCTCAGAAGGTACCATACTTAGAAGCAATTAGGCGTGTGAGTGGAGGCAGTTAGCACATGGGATCTTCCCCAGCAAAATCAGATAAGTGCTGAAGGCTTGTTTGCATGGTGTGTTTTCTTCCTTCATTCATCTCTGTCTGGATGCTGGGGACGTTCTTGGACAGGAGAGGTGTTGAGATTCAGCCTTAAAGAAAGACCCCTGCAGGGGAGTTGGCTGAGTGAATCAGCAGCACAATTTGCCTGCGCAGAGCCTCTCAACCTGCTAACCTTGGCGCTTCCGCCTCCCTCCCTCCTGCACAGCCGGGCAGTGCCTGCTGAGATACACAGAAATGCAGCAAGCAGGATGGGACCAGCCATCTGGCACTGCAGAGTAAGAGAAAAGGAGCAGCAGTTTCCTGGACCAACATCAGCCAACTCCTTTCTGCTTCTGTCTCCTCTGGCCTGCTGGTTGTCTGCCGCCAAATGGAAATTCATGACTCCTGCATGTAGATTTTTCTTTGAAGACTCCCTGTCCTATTTCAGCCCAGTGTTGCAGTAGACATGAGCTCTATTTATCATGTCAGGAGAGGGGAAAGAGAGGGTCAGTCTGGAAGGAAAAAAGGGTATAATCAATGCACCTTGCTCTGCTGGTGAAGCCCTGGCAGTCACTGCTTCAGTGCTGGGTGTCCTGAGCTGGAAATGGCAGAACCCAACTCCTGTTTGGGCAAATAAATGAATAATAACATGGGTCATTGCATCTTGCTCTGCTAACTTCCAGATCTGTCTGGTACAACTGAACCTCAGGCACACAGACTGGACTATTTACTATGGCCACTGAAGCATTTATATTAATGAAGATTCGTGAGAATACTGGACAGGAGAAGCAGAGGCTGCTTTATAGGTGAAGTGATGTCTTTGTACAGCACAGGATCTGAGATGGAAAACATGAAAGGATTGTATTTCCACAGCAAGGTCATGTCTTAAGAATTTTATTTGTCCTCATTTCTATTAAAAGGTCATTTTACAGGGAGAAATAACTTATTTTAGTCAGGTTGTGTTGCTCTTGAACTTAACCTTCTTCTAGCTGGACTCTAAATCACTGAAGATCATGAATTTTCTTCTAAACAGACTTCAGCTTCCTTTTTTGCATTATTTGGCTCCCTTGTTTCAGAAAGAGTATGGACCAAATTCTTCCCTGGCATAACTCCAGTCCTAGTACTCCTATTCTGAGAGTGTTGGGCCAAATTCCCACTCCCTGTTTTGTCAATATATGTTCAGATCAACTCTGCTATAACCACTGGAGTCATATATCATTAGCGCTAATCTACTGCTGAGCAGAATGTAGCCCTCTCTATAAATATCACTTTGCTGAAGGGAAGTAAGGAAAATAGTGGTGAATGTGGCCTTAAATATATTACTTACTCTGTTGGAAGATCATTCACTCTTGGCTTAACTTATTTCAAGCATGACAGTCCAGGAAAAAATGTATATCTGTGAGTGGAATGAGGCTCAATAAGAGTCAATAAGGCCCTGTGTTGTGTGGTATTAATAAATGTATATTTGTGCTGAAGCATGCTAAACCTCAAAGGCTGGGTATAAATATCAATGTCTATTGAATTTCAGGAAGAGATGGCTGGCGGTAACCACACTCGATGTCATTCTGCAATATGCAATCTGTGTTTACACAGTGGCTATTCATAGGCACGTTCCCGCCGGTAGGCAGAGAATTTGCCTCTTTCTACTGAGTTTATGAGAAGTGAATTTCTTCTCTTACTTCCCTGGCAGGATTGTTAGATTTCCTTTGAGTAAAGCAGCAGTGATGTGCTATTGTGCAAGTAATGTGTGAGCCAAAAGCACTGGAGAAAGAGTGCCAAGCAGTGCACTACTGGATGAGGATAGCACTTGGCTAAAGGCAAAGGGTGTCCTGGTGCCTGAAGTGAGTTTCTGTGGCTGGTGGGCAAAGCACCCTCTGTGCAGACTGGGGATCCTCTGAACATGCGCAGCGACTTCTCCCTGCTATAAAACATGGCATTCATGCGCTTAATCAGAAAGTGTGTCGTAAGCGATGGGGACAAGTCATACTGCAACAGAAGGATGTGGTTTCCAAGCGGTGTCTGTAACATGATTAAGCTCGGAGAGCAGAAGAAAGTGGTTGGTAACTGTTTGTCAGTGCGGTGAACAACTTGCAACTGTGCCAGGTAATTTTGTTGGTTGTGTTCTGAGCTGCCACGTGCAGCTGTTGTTAAAGCATTGCCAATTTGTTTGGCTATGGGTGGGAGAGAGGGTCACAAGTGGTAAGTCACATCTTCGGGTTTGCGTACCTGTAGCTAGCTGTCCCAAAGCAGAGAAGCTGACATTTAATTTGAAAAAGACTGGAAAAATATTGTCTGGTTAAAAAAAAATCGAGGCGTCTCCTGTCTGTAGCATGTTTTCCTTTTCCCCACTGGGATGATGGACATGAGGGACTATTCAGAAACAAAATGGGATGCTGGTCAGCTGCTTTGGAGGCACCTGTCCGTGGTGGGCACCTGGGCACCATGGCAGCAGTGAAAATCCTAAGTGCTAAAAAAACTGTCATCTTCCCAAGCCTCTGGGTACCTGAGCCCAAGTCTCCACTGCCTCCGTGCGGTGAGGGTCACTGTTAAAACAAGGCACAGAGGGCTGGGAGAGCTGACTGCTGCCTTCTGGGACTGCCACAGACTTCTTGTGTCTTCTTCTGCATGAGAATTATTTTCTAGAGACACAATGCTCACCAGCATACGACTGCATCATGAAAAGCAGACAGGATTTGTAATTCTGTGAAACTGGGTTCTCCTTTCCCACACCTCAAATTGCTTTGCAGGTCTTTAAGCTTTATGTTATTATGAAGGGCAGCATGAGGTACTGAAGAATCAGACCCCATCTTCCTCCAGATACTCCCTTCCAGGGGCTCCTGAAGTACATGGAGATCCAGTCTTGTAAGATGCTTCATGAATGGTGAAAATAAAAGTCCAGAAAGAGCAGTTATCTGTGGAGTTATCAAAGTGTCTGTACTCGATAAGCTGCAGAGAAAGTAAAACAGGAAAATATTCAAACTGAAGACAAAGCTGATGTGGCTGCTGAACTCTTGATAATAGCATGAATGGGAAGAACCCAATAGATTATGCACAGTGTGTCTGAAGTTATCTGAGCGATAGATGGAAACTTTATTCTTCTCACCAAGAAAGGCAGTGTGATAGTTTGAATGTGATCTCATTTTCTTCTGCTATCCAGAGTTTTCTTGCAGTTTATGCTAAAATGGTTAGCCAAGTCAGGGTTTCCTAGGAGAGCCACAAGGCATGGTGGGACATTTGCCATCTAATTAGCTGCCACTGGTTAGTGCAGGGAGAAAGCTGAGCAGCAACTTTTCTCTCCCCCTCAGTACCGTGGTTGCATCCATCCCTGAAAGCTGGGGTGCTGTCAGAAGAGCAGAATACTTCTTGTCTTGAGGAAGCCAAGGCATGGCCATAGCCTGTGCTGGAGCATGGTGCCCAGACTGACAAGCTTTTGTCTCCTAGGGTTTGTACTGACACACAGGACAGTGGTGTGCTGGGGTGATTCATGAGCAGAGCCAGTTAGCTTCCCCAGCTCTGGGTTGAATGCCTAACCCTCTTTCAGCCTTTGAGCAGAGCCAGTGAGCAGCACCACAAGCCTTAATCCCATCACATCCTGTTCCTTGAGAGGACAAATATCTATCTGAGAAGAGCCTGTAGGAAGGCAGGCAGGTCCTGGGCCTCTAAGTTTTCCTGCATGCCTTGCCTAATTGCTGCAAAATTTCCAGGGGACTTGGAGTTAAGGTTATCTATTCCAATGCCAAGCTTCCCATGAGAACTACAATGGCCACCATTTTTTTGGGTGCTTTACTGATCTGCAAAGTTTACATTTGGACCTGAACACACCCACAGCACGGCAATGGTGTGACAGGGGGTTTCCACCCCCAACTCCCATGCACTGCAGCTGAAATGTGATAGCTGAAATCAGAAACGGACCTACTCTGTGCAGCAGCATTATGGGCATGTGGTGGGCTTGCCATTTTCCCCCACAGTCTGTTGTGTTACCATGCCTTGCTCTTCATCTTTTAAGAAGAGGTGCATGCTGTGGGCTCCTCACACCACTGAAGGTATTGGCAAGTGTTTGGGGTTTGCTGAAGAGCTATTAAAAGCTGCTGGCAGAAGTCAGACGGATGCTCATGGTATAATGAAAACCAAAGGTGGTATGCATCTAGCAGAATATCCTGAGCAGCACCAGGAGATTTGTGTAAGTTCTTGCACAAATATGCATTGGAGGGAAGAAATCCCCAAATAGTTGCGTTTCATGCTTTCTTTTGCAGTTCTGTACATGAGGACCCACAGCAGACTTGCAGCCTGGGGTGGCTAGCAACCTTCCTCTTTGATTAAGAAGCAAAAAATTAGAAAACAGGAAGACCCTCCAGAGGTGAGGACAGGCACTCTGCCATCACAGGCAGTATTCAAATGACACTGTAATCAAAACTGTACTTCACAGCAAGTGAGGTCGCAGCAGTGAATTTGAAAGGAACTGCAGGAAGAACCGGACATTTTAAGCAAACTGTGCTGTTTCTAGGTCTCCTGTGGCTTATCCAAATGGCCCCTGCTCCAAAGGCTCTCCATGGCCAGAGGCTGCAGCGCTGTGAAGCAAGAGCCTTGCCGGTAATTGCAGAGGTCAGGCAAGTGCAAGGCTTTTGGCTTTTGGCTTTTGGCTGGTGAAAATGGGACTCTCAAGCCGCAGATGAGAAACAGTGATACTGAAACTTCATCTGAGACAATCACTACCAGGAAGATGAAACCAGCAGTTAAGGGTGCCGGCGTGAAATGAAGCAGCCAGTCAAAGAGGCGCGTTGGCTTCAGGCACCTATGAACAAAAGGCCGTTTCATGAAGACGATGCCCTGAGAACAGTGCTGGTGGGGGGAGGAGGGCAGAAATCAAAGAGTGGGCAAAAAATAAGGTGGCTGGATATCAGTGGACAGGGTGACTCCAAAGACTGCCAGTCCTCCCAGCTGAGATGAATGGTTTCTTTCTATTTACGTAGATCCGTATGCAGAAAAACATTATAACTATGATCTAAGCAGAGTCACAGACATTTTGGCGCCTGGGCTGGTTCCCTCCTCCCACTCCAACAAGCAGGGCTTGACCCAAGTGGTGAAACGCATCCCGCGAGCCCTGTGCGTGTCACCCCACGCCATTCCGAGCCTTGGGAGCAGCACGGGCTGCCCTTCGCCCGCCACTTCACACTCGGCCTCCTCTGGAGGGGCTGCCTGCGCTGGGGTGACCGCATCGCCTGGGGGGAGGATGTGTGGGCAACACATCCCCCTGCCCTACCAGTGCTGCAGACCTCTCCCATATCCCACACCTATACAACGCATCTCTGCATGCATTTCACTTTGAATCCAACAAAGCCAACAGAGCCTCCGTTGCCATCCCAAGCTGAGCATGTGCTGAAGTGCTCTGGGAGCAGCCAGCTGAGTCATAAGCCGATCCAGCAATTCCTATTCAAAGGCTGCTGTCTCTGCCCTTGTGGAAAATGCACTTATTGTTTTGGTTTTTTGCTTCTTTGTGCTAAGGTTCAAGCAGTGCTTTACTTGTTATTGCATGTAATGGTTTGTACGCAGCACACCAGCCCAGCAAGGGCTAATGCCGGGTTGCAGCAGTGCTGGGACTGAGCAGGTACCCTTTGAGGAGCACAGCATAGCTGTGGCTGGCACAGTGGAGCTGCACTGGGCATCCCCTCAGCATCAGATAAAACAGGAAACTCAGGAACTACCGAGCTAGGATGGATCTGAGCACAAAGCTGCCAAAGTGAGCAATTTGACTTGCTTGCCTCAAGACTGAATTTATTGAATTGCTTACCTCAAGATTAAATTTATCAAATTATTTGTAAGGTAAAAAGCTGTCCTCTCTGCAGTCTCAAGGTGTAATATGCAGGTGGATAAGATCTGAGGAAGGTCTCGTCTCCTCTCTCCCTTCACAAATCTGCCTTGCAGGCTCGACTTTGCCACAGGTTCCAGGGGTGACCCTAGGGCAAGTAATTTCACCTCTCACCTTGGGAGGGGCAATTCCATAAAACAGCTTTTATATTTTATTCATGCAAATGAACACAATGGGAGGCATCTGGCTGTGGACTGGAGCCCTGCTCCTGGGCTTCCCACCTCTCCCCAGTGCATTGCACTGTGCTCAACCCTCTGGGGTAGTGATTCCCTTCCCAGAACCTCTCCAAAATGTCCATGTGTGAGGTGGCTTTTGGGTGCTGTCACCTTGCTGATGTGGTGTCTGCACACCCTCCACGGGCCCCCAGCACTGACCCCAGCTGCTTGGCAGTCACTCCTTGTCACCCACCCTGGGCAATCTGCATCACCTGCTGGCCACCAGGGTTCTAGGAGGAGAATTAAATAAAGATGCACATTGTTATTGGCAGAATAATGACTCATTATCCCCATTTTAGAGGCAGGCTAGCAGGCCACCACACTCCATAAGAAGCCAGCCGTGGAATCAACAGCAATAAAATAGAAAGTCTATGTTTCCTCCTTGCCAGCCCTTTTTCTTACTCCCTGGAGGGCTGCCCTGTGCAGTGCATAGGGAGCAGGCAGATTTTGGCTCAGCAGTGCTGTTTGGAGGAGGGGAGGAGTGCTGGGCCGCCAGCATCGTGTGCGGCAGAGTGCAGAGAAGCGTGGGGCTGGCCTGATAAAAAGGGTAAAAATCCCCCACTGACAACCCCATGGCCTTTGAATGGCAGCATCCTTCTTTGTAAACAGAATATGCAGATATGTTATGTAACTCCTGGTAAATTAACTGGTTTTCCATACTGTTAAAACATGGTAATTAGATGTTTGCTTGTCTAGTGCCTTTGCAACAGGAACATTTTGACTCTCTACTGCTTTTACTGTTGTGGCTATGTCATTCATGCCCTTTCTGTGTTTCTGCCATTCTGCCAACACCAAATGTTAAAATAACACCACCTCACCTCTACATATATTCTCAAGTATTAATTTCTAGTGTGTGCCTTTTCAAGCTTGCCTGAAAATCTAATTTTCTTTTAAATGAAAAATTAATTCAATGCAACATCCCAAGAAAGGAGACTTCAGGACAGCCTCTGAACATGCAGACCTTCACTAAATCCCCAAGAACTGGTAACACTGGCAGTGCCAAGAAGCACAAATCAGGCTGACAGCTCTGGTTTAGTATGTATTGTACAAACACAATGAAACTCATCTGCCCAGATCACAAGCTGTAGAGATAAATGCAAAAAGGTTGGAACGGAAAAGGAAGCATGAGAAGATGAAGTGACTTGGCACAGGTCACAGCACAGGTCACGGGCACAGCTGAGAACTGAAATTTCGAATCTGTCTTTCTTAAGTGATGCACTCTAGAAACAATTTGGTTTGACTGTACTCTTACTTAGGTTGTACTGTGAGCTTTCTCCCACCTGCAGAAAAATCAGTTGCCAGAAGAGATGCTTTTTAGTTAAGGGTATCACACAGGATATCCCAGTGATACTGCAAAATCATCATCTAAAGGGATAGTATCCAACAAATGAGATGGAGATTTTGAACAATAGTACTTTTATAACAGCCACTGTTACGAGAAGTCTTTCTTGTTCATGTTTCTGCCTAGTTGTTGCAAATAAAGCAGGTCCTTGGATGTAAACCTTATTTGAAAAATCCACAATGGAATATGGTGTTCAAATGGCTGCTTTTATTGAATACATGCCACAGCAGCGCTTTGCTACCAGCTACTCTGGTTGGCGTCTGGTCCTTCTGCTGTAGCTGCTGAAACATAGAGGGTGGTGAGGGACACAAATGACTCACAAAGTATTTAGAGGGTGCTGCAGTTCCCCTGCTTACTCTCTACATTTGTCTGTCACACAAGAATGAGATAGGATTAAAAAAAAAGATGCTTGGGCAACTTCAAAACTGATTTTACATTTTAAAAAAAGTCTCAGGCTCTCTTTCAAACCAAACTGCATCTTCCTTTGTGGTTCATACCCTCCTTTTGCCACCTGTTTCAAAATGCTACTGCATTAAGAACCCCTGTTTGGCACACAAAGCTGATCTCCTTTCCTAGTCCATCACTATTCTTGAGCCAAATTCCTTGGCCTGTTTTAACGTTTACAGTGCACCAGATAAGGGTTCAAGGAATGAACAAACATTTTCCTCTCAGGAGTTCAGCGTGTGTTTGCACAGGTTCATGGACAACTCTTGGGCATTATTCAGCTCACCTAAGCTATGTGCAGGGCAGAGGTGTTTAAGTTAGGACCACAGATATGCTGGACTCCCTTTGCAGTGAGCTTGGAAGGATGGTTCTTTCCAAAGGGTGAACCAGCCCATTTGACATCCAAAGAATCACTGGAAATTCCTGTAATTGTGGGTGATATAGGATGAGTCTAAGTCTTACAGCATGTCATTATTTCACTTGTGTCTGATGCCGGCCTTTGGGTTCCATCGTTCGCCTGGGTGAGCATCCCTGCTAATCCTGTAGGTCTGTTCCATGCACATAGCCATGCTGTCCCTAGTACGGCAGTCAGCATGGTCCCGGGACACCCCATGGCTCCTGGGATGTTCCATGGCCGTGTCCTGATGCCCACCTCTGTACAACATGAGGGAAAGGGTTGGGTCTCTCCAGCACTCTGGGCAGATCAGTCCCTAAGGCTTTAGCTCAGTAGACACTTGCGGTCACCATTGGTAGCCATGCTCCAGCCATGGGTCCAGGGCAGGAAGGCAGCCCAAGTCCTGGTGTTGGTGAGTCTTGGCTGGATATAGGCAGGAGAAATCAGGAGCCACAGTGCAGTGCAGACTGTCCTGGTTGCCACTTCCTGGCCTGAGCCTTGATGGCCTTACTTCATTAGGAGGTCACACAGGCTGGTGAAGGGGAGGTGAGTGGTATGGGTTTTAATAGACATATTATAGCACACTAACGTGGGATGAATAGCAGTGAGTCCCAAACACCACTCTACCCAAAGGAGGCTGAACAGCTGAAATCCTCCATCCATGTAATAAATGGAAGATCTTCAGCCAACCCCCTGCACCTGGCCTGACTGCCCTCACTCTGCAGGAGGTGACGAGGATTCAGGGCGCTGCAGAGGCTTAAGGGGTGCCCCAGACAGCCGACCTGATTGCTGTCTCAAGTCTGTCCTTCCATTTCCCGCTCTGAGTTCTAGTTCCCATCCTTTTTGAGATCCCAGAACAGCCCTTTGTCTACTGCAGTAGTTATTTATAAAGACAAATGATATTAGGAAAGAGCTTGATATCTTTTAAATGGCATCTGATGAAATCTGCCCGCAATGGCCACGTGGGTGAGAAAGTCCCCTTGGCTCCCTTGGAGCCTTTTGGCTCTCAGTGCTGGGCTCATACATCACAGCTACTCCATTAGCCCTAGTTTAGGGCCCTTAACTTCACATGGAGAAGTCCCTGCCCTCTCAGCATTCATGAACCCTTTCTCCAGTTCATCCCACATTCACCACAAAGCTGGTGCTTTGGCCACTGCAACAGGCAGTGACTAACTCATGGGCCAAGGCCAAAGCTGGAAGGCTCAGAATTTTTTTCTTACATGTAAGAAGTATCCAGCATTCTTCTGAAGTCAGTAAGAGACTTTCAGGTGACCTTACCTTGCCTTAGTTCAGACCTCAGATTTGAAATTAATTTTTGAGCCAGTCCCATTAGCATCCAGTGAATGACGTACTTTGTACAAGCTGACCATCCTCACCTCAAATACACATACACAGACCTGGGAGGAGAGAGAGGTACAGAAAATAATAAAGTGAATACAACAGAAGTAAAATCAGTATGAAAAAATACGGGTTCTATCTTAATTTCCAACATTATTAGAAATTACATAACATGAAGAGATGAAACTGTTTCCCTCACAGGCAGCCTGCAGACAACCCAAAGATGACCATGCTGATAAATGTGTTCATATTCTAATAATGCCAAAGAAGCTCAAATGAAAATGGAGCCACATTTTCCCATGTGCTTTCCAAATCCAGGGTTTTTCCTGCGCTGTCTCCTTGCACCATGTTTCCAGGGTGGTGAGCTGTAAAACAAGGTGCCTGTGTTGCTTGGTGGATGTTCCTGCCCTCCCTTGATGCTAGGATGAGCCTGTGGCTGCACCCACGATGACTTGAGCCAGCAGGAGACAAATCTCTCTCCTAGACTTCTTCATTGCTGCATCTCAGCTAATTTGAGTGAAATTTACGTGTATTATTGTACTTAATCCCCTAGTTGCTCCAACCTGCAAAAATTCCTGTGAAGCTTGAGGCATAGCTGAGACCTAGCTTTCCAAAGTGACAGGTACCAGCAGGTTTCATTGCTGCTTGGTGGATTTGGGAATGCAAGATGATTGGGAAATTATGGGTGCAGATGCTCTGTATAGGTAGAAGATAGGATTCATGGCATCTAATTTTGGTAATCTGTACGCCAAGTGACACGTTTCAGTGGCCCATCTCCTCCGGTCACCTGCAGAAGCAGGAGTCCTCAGCAGCTGGTTTATCCCATCTGTTTAAGGTGCTCAGGACCGTTTGAGTCACCATTTATCTCTGTGGAACTGGAGGGCTCATGGCAGGTTACTCATCCTGCAGCACCCTCAGTGTCCCCAGTCACAGAGGGGGATGCTAGGTGACTCTCAGAACAGCTGCTTAAATTTGGGCCAGACCACACCAGAGGAAAGAGTAATGAAACAAAGCTGTGCTGGCCAGACCTGTGAAGCTGGGCTGGTTTTCTGCTGATGTGAAAACGGAATCTGCTCTATTGTTCCTATCCAGGACTGTGAGCAAGGGCACACGCTGTGCTCTGCCTTCGCCGAGCAGGTTCAAAGTCTCCATTTTCTGCTCACCTTACAGGAGTGCTAAAGATAAACATCTGCACTTTTCTAGGCTGAGAGCTCTAAAAGCAAATGCCACCCCTGCTCAGCTTTTCAGATGGTTGACAAAGCACTGTAAAGGTCCAAGTTTTATTTGGAAATGAAAAGATCTTTGTACCAAACAGAACATAGCTTGTGCGCTGCTGAGACCGACAGTCACTAAAAGCAAGCACATCTGCTGATGCAACCTAATTGCTGTTTTGATTGCCCAGCCATGACGGGGCATAAAAATATTGTCTGTCTACAAAAAAAGAATGAAACCTCACTTGACCGTTTTGTGCCCAAATACCTTGGCATCCAGCCCTGCCGAGCTAGAGTTGGGCAATCTGAATTCAAAAATTCCCCAGTGGAACCAGCTCCTAACAATACAAAGCTGTGCCTGTCTGACTGGATGGGCTATTTTCATGACTCTGAATAAAAATCATGTCTAGAGCACTGCACGTTTCTGTGGGGGCTGTGCAAGCAGGCAGGCACGCTGGCCTGTGCCCGGGAGCTTTCCGAGCTAAGTAGGCAGAGAATGAGCCACTGTTGAAAGCCAGTCTCTTGAGGCTTATGGGCTTTCTGCTTGCCCATGGACAAGGATCCTTACAAAATGCCATTAGGAACATTTCTGAAGCAACATGGCAGGGTTGCAGCTAATCTCCAACTCGGAGAGACCACATCTGCTTACTGAAAGGAGTTCTTGACTCTTCTTGTGAAGCTTCCAGCATTCTCACTGTGGGAAACAGGAGCGTGGCCTCCTCAAATGCAAGTATAAGTCATAAGGATGTCTCTCTTTCCCTTGATTTTGATCAAAACTAGATGTTGTACCTAACCCTGTTGTCTAACAGCACGACTTTTGAACAAGTTACACCAGCATGGCTGACACTAACTCTCCTCCTCCCTGCCCCAAGTAATGTGGACATTGCACAGCCCCAGGCTCTGTGCCAGGGGCTGGTACGTACCAGCTGGCTAGAGTGGCACGGACTGGGGACCCCTGCCACAGCCAGCACAGCCCTGCAGGATACTGCTCTAGTGCAAGTTTTCTGGGCCAAATCCAGCCTCCCACAGTCCAGCTCTGCTGGATTTACCTGGTTATAGGAAGTGAATACCAGGGAGCTGGGGTAGGAGTAAGCCACAGAATCATAGAAACATAGAATTGTTTGCACTGCCAAGTCCACTAATACGCATGTCCCTAGTGCCACATCAACATATAATTTAAATACCTCCAGGGATGGTGACTCCACCACTTCCCTGGGCAGCCTGATCCAGTGATCTCGACAACCGTTTTGGTCAAGAAATTCTTCCTAATATCCAAACTAAACCTGCCCCGGTGCATCTTGAGGCTATTTCCTCTTGTCCTATTGCTTGTTCCTTGAGAAAAGAGGCTGACCCCTACCTCACTACAACCTCTTATTACAGATCAGTAAGTTCTCCCCTTGGCCTTCTTTTCTCCAGGTTAAACAACCCCAGTTCCCTCAGCCACTCCTCATCAGAGTTGTGCTCTATAAACTTCAACAGCTTCATTGCCCTTGCAGAGAAAAAGATTGATCTTTCCCTCCCATTAAAAGGGATATTGATTGATCTGTTCATTTAATAGGCTTCACCTGCTAAACCCCAGCTTGCAGCCTGTCTCTGTCCCTTCAGCCAGCTCCTCATACCACTGCTTTTGTGTTTTTCTTACCCCATGGTGGAGCCTTTCAAGTTTTTCTTTAAAGAGTGAAGCAAGTGATTTCAATCAGCTGCCAGCCCAGCCCTGTACCAGTGAGGGGCTCCTGGCTGCTCGCTGGCTGTGCTTGGCACTGCAGCATGTGAAATCCCCAAGATCCACTCCTCCACCCTCAATACAAAAATGTCAGACTGGCTTAAGATTTTTTAATGTGGGGTTTGTTTGTTTGTTTTTTGAGGTGTTTTTTGGTTTGTTTGGGTTTTTTTTTTTTTTCCTTAAATTCCTCTTGGGAACCAATGTGTTTCACACACTTGGTTAGAGAGAAGCTGCTGTGCAGAAGAGTCAAGCTCTTGCAGGACTCTGACTGCAGCATCCATCAAACACTCTGGGGCATCACAGTCACCTGATTGCAGGTGAGAAAAGAATGGAAAAGATGGGCTGCCCCTTTTCACAGCCTGCTGGGCAGACCCTAACTGCAAATCTGGCTGTGTCACTGCTGTATTCAAACCACCAAGGAAAATCAGGGAGTCTAAAATCAGTTCTGAATTGCATGTTTTCTCTGAATTATGAGAATGTGTAATACAGTAGTCAAAAGAGCTGGTATGGCTTTCACCACATCTCCATGTTGCATAATCACCCTCATCTTGCCTCCATTGGGTTCCCTTTGGGTTTTCCTTGGCACTGCACCAGTGGGTCCCATGTAAAGGCTGACCTGTGTTCTCCAGACCAGAGGATCCAGCACCTTGACTTTGGCCACTGTAGACCTGATAAAAAAAAAGAAAGCTGCATCTTGCTGAACAGCCTTTCCTTTTGGCTACAGGGAACAAGGGAGGTTGTCAGGATTAACATCTTGTGATGCCCCACAGTCAAGAGCCCTTTGGGAGGATTTGTGGGGAGTGGGGCCATTTGTGGAGATCTCCCAGGGAGAAAGAATGAAGCTGCTGAGGAGAGATCATGTCTACTCCCAGCAGCATTTGCAGGCAGTGCAGCAACACCTTGCTGTTGATGGAGTCAGAGGTAACCAGTCATTTGAACAGATGGATCTAGATTTTATTCCATGTCCAGCTCCACAGATGAGACCAAAAATAAGTTTACTCCAAGATAAATAAACATTTGTAATGGTGAAATTCCAAAAGTCATATGAGAAAACTTTTAGACAGTATTTTGTGTGTCAACCATTTACCAGCATTCCCAAGACTCTCAGACAGAAGGCTCAGGGAGGATGGCTTTCTCAGCATGGCAGCCCTGAGATCAGTCACCTTTGCCAGGGTCTTTCCATGCAGCAGAGGGAAGCTCCGGGAACTTGGTGTACCCATGATCCTTCTGCCTGGGATTCAGCAGGGCAGCCTGCCAGGGGTGCTGTGTGTGAGCTGACAAGAAACAGGGAGGGTTTGGAAACCCACCTGGCAAGTGAGACTGTACTGGAAAATTGCCTGGTTTCTTTCAAAGTGCTGTCAAAACCATCCCATTCTCAAAGTATGTTTTCTTTGTGTCAGGTCAGCATTTTCAGGGTAAAAAAACCCAAACCAACNGGAAAGTTTTCAACCAGCAATCAGCCCAATGGCCGTATGTTGTTGGTGTTCACAAGTCTCCAAAAGGAGGTTTCTAAGCCAGCTCTGCATTTTATGCAGGGCCATAGTGAGACTGAGGAGGATGAAGGAAAGCAAAGGCACTTGGCTCCTCTGAGACCTGCACCTCCACAATCTGATCCCAAAAAGAAAATGCTGTATCTGAGTGTGACCGGGATTACAAATACTCAGCAATGACTTCTTGAGCAAAAAACACTTTTTTGACTCCTTCAAAGCAAAGTCCTCCTGTCTTGCTCAAAAGCTGACCATTTCTAAGTCAAGGACCTGACGTTCTCCGCCAGCTTTCATCTATCACAGATGATACAGATGCAAGATATTTTCTTTTGTTCCAACATCTACACTACCTAAGGATTAGCTGTTGTCCACACTGCACAGGAGAAGATGAGTACCGTGTTACCTTGTGAGTTTGTTCCACCACCAAATCAGTCCTACCCACAAAAAAGAAATTCCTTTCCTCATAAGCACCTGGCTTTGCTGTGAGAGCAAGACCATCCAGACTTACTAGTCTATCTAAAACCAGAAGAAACCTCTGTCAGAATTCTGGATAGTGAAAAGGACAAAGCCGTAGCATGAATGGAAAATAGGTTGTTTCTGGGAGGGATGTGCCTCTCCTCTTAAATGCTGAGGTAGTGGTTGATGCACAATGTAAGATCTAGTTTGCTACGCTCCACTCCCCACTCAAAAATGAGGTCCAAACATTCAGATGCTGGTAATCACTGAGGCATAGCTGCTTTGATGAACAGAAAATTCAAGTCTGCCTTCCCAGATCTGTCATTTCCAGGCAGGTGGACACTGCCCCAAGTGATCATGTCCAGTTTCACTGCACTAAAGAATTCATTTAAGTTGTGAAGTGACATGAATTAAGCTGATGGTACACCTGGGGAAACAACACACTAAATCCAGTGTCATTTCATGCTGAAGTAGACATTTTCATCTCTGAAGACAATCTCCCTTCAGCAATCAGTACAGCCTACTCTTGTCTCTAATGGTCTTAAGTCATGGTCTACTGCTAAATGACAGGTATGTTTGATACTATTCTTGTGCATAGGTAACACACTACTTTTATTTTTTGGATTGCAGGTTGCTGATTTTTCCACCAAGAGAACATTTTTTGTAGTTAACCAGGATTTTTGGGTCACATTTATCTCACCCTACTTAAAAGTCTACAGTAATAGTCTATATCTGAGCTGATCTCTCTGGGAATCTTTTGATAGTCTTTGGAAGAAACAAGCACCTTCAGAATGCAATGTATCTGTTTTGCTTTAAAATTCTTATTTAGGATGACATGAATTGAAACATCCAAGTGATCTCTAAGTCTCCAGGTGAATTCTACCCTTGTATCCCAAGGATGTAAGATCCTGAGAGGATGAACTGTAAAGGACCAAAATTAAACTCATTATCCAGGATGTATTGTCTCTGTGGTTTCCCATTGCTTTATTTCAAGGTGCCACTGGGACTGAGGACACAAGACTCTGCTGCTGATGTTCGTCTTGAGTCCCTGTGATTGCACCAGTGACAGCAGCCTCTGATGGGAGGCAGCTGACAAGCAAAGAAGTTGATGACAAGAGTGAGCTTGTATCACCATACCAGAAAAGCACTCATATTTCCTGCCCAGCTCCTGCTCCTTGCCTCACACTGAAGAGCTTTCCAGACATTATACTACAGCCCCTCTTATGCCCTTCTTAATTCCCCTTTTGTCACAGAGGTAAATGTGAATGCAGTCACTCCCTAGGCTGATCTCTGGCTAACCCCTAAGTCCTGCTGCCACAGCCCCAGAAGTGGGAAGGAAGTCAAAACTGGTTCATCTCACATTGCCAGGGGTTTCACCCATTTGCAGTACAAGGCCTTCATCTCTCCTGTCCCCATAAGACCACCTTTAAAGAAAGAGAGGACTCCTGATGTAACTAGAAGCTTCCCTAGAGTCTATTGGTACCAGTTGCCCCCATTTCTGATGCTGTTCTTTCTCTCACAGAAGCCAAACTATATGGATTGCCTTAGGGACTCAGCACTTAATGAAGCCTTATTCTCTCCTCTTGCTCACACAGCAGAACTATCACACTCTACCCCACACCTAAGTGTCTCAATGTAAGCAATACATAATGACTGGAAGAAAGGAGATTTTATTGCCAGGGAGGTATGAAGGTAAGCCCTCATCCTAGATCTGAGTTCCCACTGACTGAGAAACTCCTCTACCCACAAGAGTGGTGGTAGACTGGGAGCAAACAGGAAGACAAGGTTCTGAGCTGTGTGGTACTTCCCCGCTGTCTGGGAAGAGCCCCTCTTGCAGGCCAGGTCCCTTTACTAGTAAGCCTCTCTGCTACCAGCAAGGTGGGTCTGCTGTGTAAGGTGAAAGGAATTCAAAAATCCAAAACTGGTATTGATTCAAATAAAAAGCAAGGAATTTTTTTCTTAACAGCTGTCACCTATTCGAATTCTTGCAAAAGTCTTACTCAGTGTCAGAGCTGAGTCAGTCCTACAGTGCATGGCCAAACTAACATCTTGTGGGGATATGTTTGGGGAGGGGAGTGGGAGTAAATGGGAGGGAGGGGGCTAATCATACTTCATAATTTCTCATCTTCCGAAATAATCTGTTTTCTAAATGCACTGCTAAATCCTTGTGCTAGCAATCCACCATCTGCTCCTTCTTTCAAAACACCCACCATGTAGTCTGCTGTCTTGTTATACTGCCAAAACTCTATATACTGTGGGTAGAATAGTCTCTACTTTCAGATGCTTTTCTTAGGTGACAGGGGATAAAAACCTTTGGAATTAGCACCAAATATAAGTTAGTGCATGGCCATGCAGCTTGCTCTTATCCTGCAATCTGTGATGTAATCTCAGCAGCAAACAGGCAACTAAATTTTATCCATCTAATTCCAGGCAGGGGCTCTAGTATCACCCTCCAGCATCGACTGGAGCTGGAATGTTTTGGGTAATCTCCGGAATGCCTCAATAGAATTGTAAATCCATAAATCAAAGCAGTCATTATGTATTTGAATAATATGTGGATCAAAGTCTCAGATTGAGGGCCCCTTTGTTCCCATGCTCTTTTTATATCTTACTCAGTGAGCATCTATTCAATGAGAAACAATTACAGTGAATTTAGAGCAAAAACATACAGTGCTAATGGAGCTCCGAAGACCTCCTCTGGCAAAGCATTTAAGCATATGCTTAATTTTAAGCACATGAGTGGTAAGAGTGGAATTGCACACAAAGGAGTGGTATTTAGTTCAGCAATATGTTGAATTGGTATCTAAATTTAAATTATCGATCTCTCCAAACTGAGCCTTTTTCAAAGTAGTTAATTTTTACTCTTCCACCCAAACACTTTCCTAGCAGCATTTCTTACCACAGGTCTGTGCAAACACTGCATTACATCCTGCTCACCCTACTCTAAGGCGAGTCTGTCTTCAGTAGGAGCAATTAAAGAAAGAGGAGCAAGACGAGGGCCATGTCTCATTAAACAGTGCAATTATCCTGGGATATACGAGTGCTGTTTTTTTGCCAAAGGGAAGCTGAGACAAAGCAACGAAGTGAGTTATGATGTGCGTCGACTCAGTTCCATGACAGACACAGGACTAGACCGTTGGATCACAAAATGCCGCCACCAGAAACATCAGCCAAAAACCTCCTGCCTCCAGTCTAGGATAATCCCAGCCAGTCCAGGGCTCCTTTCTCATCTGAAAGGACATTTCTTGTGATGAAAGGTAATGTTTGCAACACTGTGCTGGTAAGCCTCTGAAAAGCCGTACAAACAAATAAAGGTATGACTGCACCTCCAATAAAGGAAAAAGTAGTACTGATGGATCTGGAAGGGTTCTTCACATGGCTGTGCTAGTGCTTGCTAGGAAGAAGTGAGGCCAGCAGGACAAGGACTTTGGTGCACTTTGTTTACACACTGGGAAGTAGGAAAACCCTCTGGCTTTAAACCACCTGTGGCAAACAAAACAAATCTGACGTCTTTGCTCTGCTCTGCTCCAGAGAGGCTCCATTGGATGTATTCTGATGTTGGGATGAAGCGAGGCCTTGAGGCAGCTTGCATGGATGTTTGGGAAAGATGCGGATCATACTCCAGCACAGCTCCTGCCCCAGCGCCTGAGCTGCTGCCTGAAGAGACTTCCAGCTGTTCAGGGGCCACTTCTCTGCTTCAGCCCAGCTCATGTGGGTGGTCAGGCTCAGTCCCTCGCTAGGAAACCTCCCCTGCTATGACTTGCCCTTTCACATTTGCAAAAGTAGGAATTGGGAAACACGTGTCAAGGCGATTGGGAGCACAAAGGTGGTCTGCTCACAGGGTGAAAATAAAACATTATTTTAAAAGACAGATGTTGCAAAAGACTGAATAAGATCAGAAGATTGCATAAAGAGCAGTGAGAGGAGCTCACATTGCTGAGAAAATGAGCCAGATCTTTACCGCACAACCAGCTGTGTGGATTGGGGAGGGCTGTCTGGAGTAGAAACCTTTCCAAAGGGTGCGAAGGAGAAATGGATAATCTTTTTTCTCCAGAGAGCAGGAGAGTTTCTCTCTTGCTTCAGCACACACCAACTCACCTACTTAGCTTTAAGCATATTCTTAATCCTTAAGGTCTTTCCAAGCTGCCAAATCCTAGATCTTCTTACTCTATTAAAAAAAAAAAATTGCTTATGTATCAGCTACAAAATCTCTTACCATACTTCTCACAGAAAGACCAGACCAAATATGAGCCTCCAACTGGGCAGCAAAGAAGAAATTCTTTCTAGACTTGTAGTTAATGAACATACTAGAGACTGCCATGTTTTGTCTTAGAATCTCCCTGTGGGGATGCTGCTATACAACTTTCCTCGTGGACACGACTAAAATCCGATGAAAATAATGGCAAAGACTTATTCAGGTCAGCTACTGTAATTTGAGAAAAAGTTGTTTATGTCCAAGCTCTTTTTCCCTTGTATGTGTTTCCCCCTCTTTAAATGCTCTTCAGTTTGGCCCCAATTGAATCACAGATCAAAGCATTTCAGCTTTTGAGACCAAATTGCAATTTATAATGTCTGTGGTTTTAGCTAATCTGTCTCTGTGTCATCTCATTTTAAATCAACAGAAAGCAGCACAAAATAACTCATTTTGGTATGCCCTGCTGAATGAGAGTTTTTAACTCAGGCATCCTGTTACCAGTTCTCTCCACAGGTAAGTGGGGTTTTCTGCCTTTATCTGAGGGCGCTTTGTTCCTATTGTAAACACCAGTTTTGTAAACAACTTGTGTTCCACTGAGGTGAAACAACTACGTCTCCAAACTTAAGCTCAGGTTCTGGTTTGTCTCCCTTCTTATAACTTTAACTGTATCAAAGAGTAGCTTAATGCTGTAAATAGCCTTTCATTTTTAATTAAGACAGTCCTAATTTCAAACCCACTTGAACGGCCTGGGTTGAAAAGTTCAATTCGTGCCACAGTCTCATTTGTTCTTCACAGTAAAGACCATGGCAAACAGGCCAATTCTAGTGGAAACACTGCTCCCCAGCTCCCAAAATCATTGCTGTGTGATTCCTTGTTTTGTGCTGATGCTGCTCCCCTGACAACAAAGGGAATCCACCAAAGCAGCAAGAGGATGAGTCAGCCCCAGGGTGCATCACACATTGGCATGTCACTGGCACAGCTGAGCACATCTCCACTGCCTCCATGGGCTCTCTACTGGGCTATCTCCATCCCTGTGTCCCTGCACATTTTGCTGTGTACCACTGTATGGGAAGAGAAAATCCAGCCTAATGTACCCATTTTCTATTCTGATTTCACTCCTCCATCTGACCTTCCTCTCCTTTTTCTTGCAGCCTGGCAGACCCTTTCATGCTGTGGTCTGGTTAGCTGTCTCACTATTCCTGCATCCCCCACCTTGAGCCCATGGGAGAGGTGGGTGCATGCTGGATGGTGGCTGAAGCAGCCACGAGTGACTCCCATACCATCACATCCTGGGAAAGTCAGAGACAGAGACATAGGCTCCTGGTGTTAAGGCTACAAATTAGCTCTGTTGGAGTAGATCTCCTTGAGGAACGAGTAACACATGAAACTCCCACTGATGCCAACCTGGCTTTTGTTTGGGGTTGCCTAACTCTAATGAATAATGCAAGAGTCCAGCCTGCACTTCTTTTTATTTAACCGCATCGCTCTTCAAAACAAAACCAACCAAAACCCAAGGAAAAAAAATACCCCTCCAGAACAAGCTGATGTCTGACCTAAAGTTTGGCTCTACAGAGCAAGGTGCACTGGAGAAAAAAGAGCTTTGTGTTCGTGGCAGAGATGCTGTGTGTGGAGGGAAGAACCACATTTTGCAGCCAGAGCATAAGTCCACACAGCTCAGTCCACGCTCAGTCTGGTCCGTAACAGGAGTTCAAGCAAAGAGATAAAAGCAAAGAGAGAAAGCAAAGCCAAGACCTTCTTGGCCTGAAGGTTGTATCCAGAACATTACTTTCAGCAGCTCTTGTTAGGTCTGTCCTTTACGAACATGTCTGAACTATTGGCCTCCAATTTTCATGCCACCAAGTGCCACAATTTAATTATGTGTTGAATGAAAAAGTAGACCTACTCATTTGTTTTGAAGTTCAGTCTGGGTGCTGGCATATCATAGGTCAGATAAGAGTAAAAGCTAAAAGAACAAATGAAATTTTCAGAGCTGTTATTTGCACACGTCTTATTCTCAAAATATGACCCAATTTCTTTCCACATCAGTTGAGTAAGTTAATACTGAGGCTGTGTGACAAAAATGGCTCTTGTACATTTGAGTGTCCAGAGACCAAAGCCTGTGCAGGGCCTCAAAACCCCAGATGCTTCAGTCCTGTCCTTGGGGATGTTTGGGTGCAGGGGACAAAGGTTTCCAAGGATGAGGGCAAAGCAGGGCTCTCAACAGACCCCAGTGGGAGGAGAGGCAGATGCTGTGGAGCAGCTCGTCTTTGGTCCCCATTATCTCCCTATTTAAGTTTGAATCAATTGTCTCCTACATCAGTGTAAAGCAACCATCTTCTCCCAGTCAAGGGCACCAAACCCATCCTGAAAGATATGGACCGCTCTTGCTGCTACAGTAATTTCCAGCCCCCATCTTCCTCTGACAATGTGTCTTAAACCTCTCATGATGCTGGTGGAAACTGGGTATAAAAGAGGAACATGATTGACAGCCTGTATGGGCTTCCCATGGAGAATGCACAACCCTGCAGACAGGGCAGCGCCGCCTCCAGCTCTGCTGCTGGCTCATCCCTCAGAGAGAAACATCTACCTGGCTCTGCCCAGCTGATCCTGGTGGCACACAGCCTGCCTTCTGGGCTGTGCAAAACCTCAGGCCAGGCAGGATGCCCACCCTCCTGGGAGTCAATGAGAGTTTGTGTCACTGTACATGGAGGAGTTGAAGGGAGACGTGAATTAGACCATGTCAGCAGTACAGTGCTTTAAAAGTTGGGGTGTATCTTGGGAAAGTATCCAGTTCATCCAGTTTGGCAGGGGCAAGGGGGAGCGTGGAGGAGGAAGGAGAGCATGCTGTCAGGAAAGGACAGCTTACCTTCTGAGCCTCTTTCACTGAAAAAGAGGAAGTGGCACTCTGCCTGTCACGCAGAAACTGAAATTAACTCTGCAAGATGGAGGGATTCCTGGCATTACTGAGCTCTGCAGGAGCACGTACCCTGGTCATCTTTCCAGACCTGTTGCCACAGGTTTACAGCAAGAATATAGAATTGCCTGAAAAGCAGCATTCCAAGAAAACAGAGTTAAAACAGCTCAACTGCGGCAGGCCTAGCCCTACCCTGCAGAAGGCATCGGCAAAAATACCTCTTGATTTCTTCTTTGTGGTTTTCATGTTATAATGTCCTGTTTTGCCCTCAAGTATCATATTGGTATCCCCTGTAAGGGATGGGTAGCAGGGCCCAGTGCCCAGGAGAGGCACACACTGACACAGTGAGTCAGAGGGCCCTCCCAGTGTGCCCAGAACCCCTCCACTGGGAGAAGCTGCTGCTAGTTGGATTCAATCAGTGGGCTGGGTAGCAGGAGGTGGTAACACCCAAGAGGGACAGGATGGGGAGTGTATGACCAAGTAATGGCTAAGGCTGGGCAGGGGACACTTGTGGGACCCCAGAGATTGAGAAGTGAGGAGAAGACACTGGGAGAAAGATAGAAGAATGATGAGGTGAGATATTTTCAAATGGTTATCGAGATATGTTTGGAAGTAGAAAGTTGGATTTTCCATTTCAAATGTAATTTGAAATATTTTGTTTGACTTTCAGGATCTCCTTCTTCTTCATGGCTTCATCAAGGGCAGGTCCTGCCTGACCAACCTAGTGGCCCTCTATGATAGAATGATTACAGCAGTGGACAAGGGAAGGGCTACAGGTGTCATCTACCCGGACTTCTGCAAAGCCTTTGACACAGTCCCCCACAACATCCTCTCTCTAATTGGAGGGAGAAGGATTTGATTGGTGGACTGTTCAGTGGAGGAATTGGTTGGATGGTCACATCCACAGGGTTTAGGGTTCGCATCAACAGCTCAGAGTCCCAATGGACATCAGTGGTGAGTGATGTTTCGCAGGGGAGTTTGGACCCCCTTTTCCAAGTTGATTTGCCAAGGTATATACTGAAGTAATTTTTTTTCTTTGGCTGAGTCCAGTCCATGGAATTTCATATTATTTAGTACAGTCCTATGAAAGCTCCCCAGCATTTGGAGAGAAGCTGTACTTATGCTGGTATGCTTCAGCCCATAAATATAATCATGATCAATATTAAAGAAATAACTTTTCAGGGTGCCTTGACTCAAGTTTTTCCATCGAGGTAGTCTGGATGAGTTGTTCGGATGTGCATATATTTGAGATTTTAATCTTTTGTACTGGTTTGAGACAAAATCATTTTATAATATTTTAGTCATTTTGCAGGAAAAGAAATACTGTTCCTTCCAAGTCTACCTTAACTTGGCTGTAATATCCTGAAGTGAAGGCTGTTTGTGGCTGTTAGTAATTGCAGTTGTTCTGCTAATTGTAGATGGAGCACTTATCAATGCAACGGCTTTGTGATTTTTAATTCTGCTAAGCTTATTGACCTAATGGTATCTCTACGTTCTTCAGGCTGCTTAGCCATTGTAAAAAATCAATTCCTTTGAAAAACATCCATCTTCTTTATCTCAACCAACTTCCTTTGCTCCTGGAGTTGCAAGGATGGTCCATTAGCCAACCAGCCCAGCGGAGCCCAGCAGGGAGTGCTGATACCTCTGGGAGTACATAACCCATTTTGGAGTGATGCCTGGCCCACCGGGGTACAGGAATCATTGGCTTTGACAGTACACAGGCAAGAGCATTTGGGAACATGTTCCCTGCACCACTCATTACTGACCTGTGATTCATCCTCTCCTGCTCTGAAAGAACCTCTGACCTTTCCCTCTTTATTTTCTTCTTGTCATATCCTTACAGAGAGTGCTTTAAAGAGCGCCAAACAAACTGGGTGGTACAATACCTGCAGCCTAAATCATAGTTCCCAAATTTCCCTTCCTTGCAGCCATGTGTGTCACCATACCCTGGTGGATGATTTCATTTCGGTAGCACCCTGAGCTTTTCCTTGGGGGCTGCAGGTAATCCTGATGCCTCAGGGAGCCTGGGAAGCTCATACTGTTCCTGCCAGCAACTCTGCTACATTTTATCATTTTATTGATGCAGCCTATGGAGATAATGGCTTTACGAAAAGAGTATTTCCTTGCTGTGCTGGGATGCAGTGAGCAGGAAAGATCTGTTTAATCTTAGTGTTTAAATCCAAGGGGGTGCTTTCCCTTTTAGGACGGGACAGATTAGGATTGCCTATTTTTGCTATCACATGTCCTAGCAGAAGGCTTGAGTGTGGCAGCCCCCTGCATCCCCTCCTTGTCGTCACCACCCTGCAGGGTGGCTGTGAGCTGTCTCTGTCCCTGCCTCAATTTCCCTATCTATGAATGGGGATTATTGTCCTGAAGAACCTTGGGACTTACTGGTGAAAATGTAATGTAAGCCCTGCAGCGTGCTACGGGGTCTGCCTGTTCCCATGCTTCCAACTTCATTAGAAAGCTCTGAAAACTGCATTTGCCATCTGCATTTCAACGATACGCTGAGCTTCTCCAAAGCAAGGAACCCTTATCCCATGTGTTCTTTGAGCAAGGTCTGCCTCCTAAAAAAGTCCAGGAATCTCTTCAGTTTTGGCTGCAATACATCACTTCGAGCCATTTGCAGATCTTTCCCTCTGCTTGTGTTCCTCCCTGCAGCCACCAAGGAGTCTGTACACCTCAGAAAGCTGTTGAAGGGGACACGAAGTGTTCTGTCTGGTGTCGCATGGACCCTGTCACCGGTCCCTGTGTGGATTGCTGCTCCAAACCAAGCGTTGAGGGAAGGCCACCATGCTAGGATGTCTTTGAGCAAGGATCACTGCATGTGGTGCCCTGCAGGATGACATGTTCCCCGCTTGTCCCTAGCACCCATGCTGAGACACCAGGGAGGTCACACATCCAGTCCATGCCCGGCATGTGTCACAGGGCAGGAGGGAAGCCACAGAAGCAGCAAGGGAGCCCAGTGGAGGAAGCAGTCAGGTCTATTGTTTGGATTTTCACCAGAGGGTCGGTCACTATCACATTTGACAGCCTGTCAGAGACCAAGTTACCATAGCAGGATGGGGTGGTTATGCCTCCTTCCCAGACTGGAATACAGGCAAAGCTGCTGACCCTGTGAGAACAAACACAAGATAGATCCCAGATGCAAGATGCGAGACCAAGAAGCAAGAGATTTAAGGTCTGATACCTCCTAACTCACCAAGGGTAGCTGGAACAAGTTTCTATGCCCAGACAGGATGCAAGATTTTGAATGCTGATCAGCCCTTCTGGTCCCTGAGTCATTACCACTTGGTCATAACTTGGAATACATGGGCCAATTTGAGAAGCTCAGGTAGCCCTGGTGGAGCTGGGAGGTCCAGTCTGGTACAGAAATCTGTCCAGCTGAGCTTAATGAGAAATCTTGCAGCCTTTGTTTCAATCTTGACACTGCTGGTGCTCCTCAGTGGATGGAAGCCCCAATCCAAAGGTCAGAGAAATCAGTGACAGAATTTCCATTTTTTTCTGAAGAACTTCAGACTTAAAAGGATTGTTTCATGGTCCATTTTCTGTCCTTCCTCCCCCTGCCCCCAACATATCTTGTCCCTCAATAATGCTGGTAACATGGTTTTGGCAGCTGTTGACTGACCATATTCCCAGTTCTGGGAAGAAGCACCCAACTCCAGATATCTAGGGTACATCTAACCTTACTTTGCACCTCCTCAGCCTCCTTCTTGTTCTACTTCCTGCCTCTTCTCCTCCTGCACCCAGTGCTTTTTATATCTCGTGTAAGCAGGTTGGCTCTAAACACACCCGAAATGCAGCAGCAGGCAGATTCCGCCCATACCTTTGCACAACAAGGCTGCAGGAGAGTGAAGAGAGCAGGAGCCAAAAGTGAAAAGCAATCTGGATAGGTGGGCAGAGTTTTGTGCTTTGGAAGTGTATTTTATTTTTCACTTGTTTTGTTTTGTTTTGTAGCTTTGAGGATCCTTTCCTTGAAGCTTGTCACACGAGGTACAGTTTGCTCTTGGCAGCAGGGTAGGAGACTGTGGGGATGAATTCCCACTAAGTGCCCCAGAAGTGCTCAGACAGTCTCCGTACCCACAAATAGACACACAAACCATTTTATGCACAATGAAAGAAGCTGCACCGAGAACTACAATGCCTAACCTAGTTTTTATTCATCCTATTTTGATCAAGGCCTCTAAAAGGTTTCTGGCTCTTTTAAAACTAAGGAAAATGTGGATAGATGCCCAGACGCTATCCTGCTGACAGTGCACTTCTCTGACACATGTACCATGCGCTGCTGAAACACTGATAGTGGTTTTTCACGGAGGTCTGCAATCTATTAGACAGCACTTACTGGTACGTTTCGATGTATCCGCCGATCCAAGGCGGAGCAGACCATAAAAAATTAAGAAATATTTGGCCACATGGCAATGATCCTTTTAACCATCAGTGTGCATGTATTACACCGTGCATGGATATAAATAATACACATGTACACACACACACAAAATCAGTGGCAGTGATCCTGATAAATTGATTGTGCAGCTTTGATCACCTTTGCTGTGCTCAGCCACACTATTTCATCTCCTAAGGGTGCTTCTCTCACTCCTAAACCTCCCATGAGGCTGTCAGCAGGAGACAGTCATTGAAGTAAGATCAACCTGACACAAAACTGCTTCACTTCTTCCCCCACATTGGGAAATTCCTCTCCCACCCACCCCATACAACTACACATAGAAAAGCAGACTAGACAATACTGAATCCTGGACCAAAAATGAGGTTGGGGTCCAATTTTTGTTTGACCATGCAGGACAGAAAAAGGGAATTTTATAGGACAGGAAAAGGTAAATTCTAAGCCTTCTTCAAGGACCACTGACATCATCTTTGACTGTCAAACTGAGACAGAGCAGACCTTGAAGTCATGATGTTTTTAGCTCCAGAAAATATAATTTACATGATTACTAGAGATGTTGAAAATTCATTAATTGGATGTTTTCCCCAGTTTTACTCCTGGGAAGTTGAACTTACAGAAAGAAAGATTTAACTTAACAAAAAAGGGCCTGTAAGGAATATTTTATGTTAATATTATCTTCTCCAACTGCACCAGAGATTTTCTTTTTGAAGGAAGATGCACAAAATGCATGTTAAGAGTTGAGTGACATAAAGTGGTTTGGCCCCTTTTAGGTTTCCTTCCACAATTAGTTTATGATAGAATTGTTAATGTTGGAAAACACCACTAAGTTCATCAAGTCCAACTATTAATCCAGCACCACCATGTTCACCACTAAACCATCTCCCCAAATGCCACATCCCTTTGAATACTTCCAGGCATGGCAATTCCACCACTTATCTGAGCAGCCTATTTCGATGTCTGACCACCCTTTCAGTGAAGAAGTTTTTCCTAATATCCAATCTAAGCCTCCCCTGGCAGAACTTCCTCTTACTCTGTCACTTGTTACCTGGGAGAAGAGACTGACCCACACCTCCTTTCAGGCAGTTGCAGAGAGCAATAAAGTCTCCCTGAGCCTCCTTTTCTCCAGACTAAACACCCCCAGCTCCCTCAGCTGGTCCTCATAGGAGTGGTCTTGGTTATTGTCTTAACCAAGAGTTTCCACAGATTTGTTGAGATTTTGGATCCAGGCATTGCTCTGCCATGTACGATACATGGCATCAAGCATTTGTGCAGTAAAATCTTTATGCTGTGCCTTATGCTGCAGGTGGAGTGGATTTCAGGTAGTGTCTGAGCACAGGTTTGAAAGGCTCCTCAGAGCCTTGTTCACAGAATTACCCACTATTAACCCCCATGATTTAGAAAGCAGTTCATCTAAGCACCTAAAAGACTCCTGAACAAAGATCCATTAAGCTTGGAAGACCCTTCTGGCTTATTTTTCTCTAGAAGTGTGCTTGCAAGGACTAAGATGATGTCAATGTGATAATGGCCTTTCCTATTTCTACCAGCACTCAGATGCGACTGCAGAAGTGATTTTAATATTGTGTCTGCTTCATTAGTTCACCTACTGGGAGTTGCCTTGCTGAGATCACTGTTTTTTCCCGTTCTGTATTTATAGCTTTGTGTGCAACTCTCAGCATACAGATTACCAGAGTCCCAATCATTGCATTTTGTAGTTCCTCATGACCTTGTTTTGCTAATCATGAAAAACTAGTCTCAAGCAACAGGGCAGGAGAGAAATTTTATTTCTCTCTTTCTCTTCCATAACTATGTGTTTCAAGTGCTTAGACACACACACAGTAGTGCAAATGTTGTCATTTCCAACAGGAGGCTGTCAGCATGTAAGACCTTTAGAAATGTTTGAAGTCAAAACCGGTTCAACTTATCCTTAGCTCAAGAGGTAACAGAGGACAGGAGAACTGCTGTTTACAGAGGGACATGCTGTTTACATGGAGCCCATGCCTAGGTTTAGGACTGTGGACCCAATTCTCTCCATCCCTCCTCCACACTGTGGGTGCTTAGCATACAGAGCTCAATCTGCTGGTTATTCTTGAGTATCTGCTGTCTTAAAGCACTAAAGCTTTTTGTTCAGGAGACAAGTGATTTTGCATTATTGTCAACCATTGCCTTTTAAGAGAATGTCTGATTTTTAAAGTTGAAGCTTGCAGTCAAAGTGAGGAGCTCTAAAGTCTTGGATGCCAGCAAGTAAATGAAGACAGACATACATTTCCTATTAAAAAGAATGGAATGATATAACTCTTGGCTGAGGGCCATGGAACGGCTGTCGGTGTTATTTCCGTGTGCTAGGGCCAGGACTGAACGCATAGGGCATGTCTGTGCTCCGAAATGAGCTAGTGAAGGCTTCAGCAGTGTGTCGGCTCAGCACGCCCGGCCCAGCCCTGAATTGGGGTCCAGATGAACTGGATGATGACTAGCTGTGCTAATGGACTTGATGGCTCCTGGGACAGTATGTCATTGCCGTGCCTGCACCCTACCCTCTGCCCATGGCACGCTGGGCAAGACTTGGAGGCATCTGGAGCACTGGGAAGTCTCTGCATGAAGGCCCATCAGGAGATGAAGGAATCTACTATAGGGTTCCTTTTCCATTTTGTTTTGCTGAAGGATTATTTCTTGTATCTTGTTTCTTTTAAGAGAGGGCTTTGGTTTAACCACAGAAATGGATATTTCCCCAAATGCTTGCCTTTTGTTGAATAGTTTCCCTTTTTCATACCTCCTTTATAAGATGCTTGGATCCATTTTTGTGTGCTCAGCAAATTATTCCCACCAGCTGAAAAGGAAAAGGAAAAAAGTTTCAAATGACAACTCCAATTTGACTCATTTGGCTGACTGTTGGACTATATGAAATTGTTCTGTCTATGTGAGGCAGGTTCTTGGACAAGAAGACACGGATAGGAATTGAGGAAAATGCAGTTGTACAAAAGGTTTTGCTTGTAATGTTCAAGAATAGATTAAAACAATAGCATATTGTGAAAATGGTGTACTGTAAGACAAGTAATGCCAAAAAAGATGCCTAAAGCAGATGGGATTGATCACCTTCTGATTTTACTTCTTGTTCTTCATCAGTGGTCCAGACGACCTAGACAACTATCTTACATTGAGTACTAAGTCATCATTAGGTTGCCCGAAACCAGCATTTTGTGCCATTTGAGACCCTTGAGGGCATGTGAGACACCTGCACGAGGCTGGTGGATATGAGTGCCCCAATGAGTGATGGCTGGAAGGCAGGTAAAACAGTCAGGGACACATCACATGGCGCAAGATATTTATGATGGGCGATGAAATAGCCTCGAGGGTGGGGTGCAGCTGCTGATTCAGACACCTGCTTTTAGATATTGACTACAAGATTTGGGCGTCCAAACTCTCACTGTGATCAGGGAAGATCTAATCACTGTAATCAATGGAGCCTAGAGAGAGATTCAGGTGGGCATATACAGATAGCTACTTACAGGAAACATGAATCAGTCTCTAGTCTCCATTGGCTGGGGTAAGACTTGGTTGCCTAGTCGTGACATGTAGTGCTATATGAGATGATTTACACTATCAAGATACCCATACAGGGTGGGTAGATTTGAGCTTGACCTGAGACCTTCTGGAGAAGAAGATGGAGGATAGGCAGGATGCCCTGGGACGTACCAAATACCTGCACCATGTGAATCAAATCTCAAGATCTCAGTGGGTATGGAGGAACTTTGACACACAGCTCACATGTGCACCTTATTTGGCAGACACCGTCATAAAGCTGTCTCAATCTGCAACTCCTCTCACTTCTTACTTTTAGATGGAAAAAAAAAAATTTTTTTCCACTTTAAAAATGGATCTTTACCCTAAAGACCTCACATTAGTTCACAGGATCCCCTGAGTTTCTAACTTCTCATGCTTTTAAGGGCTTTGAGAAGGAGTAGAGTTATTACATTATCAGCCAGGTCTTACCTTAGGAGTTAGCTGCAATTCAGGATACAGTTACAAACCCAGTGCTCACACAATTGGAGAACACTCATCTGCTGGTTTTCTCAATTAAGAGTCTGCAAAGTTTAGAAGTTATATCAAGTGTCTGATCTCTTGCACAACACAGGGTGTATTACAAGTTCTGGTCACTCACTGAAGCCAGAACATTTAAATCTGTGATTTCTATGAATCAACCAGAACTAAGGCATGACTTCTGTGGAAAAACATGAGCGCTAAGTTTGAATTTTCCTTTGACAAAGGATTCTCCATAGCAATTAGTGACCTAATCTGTTGATTACCCTTTCACTATTAAATCTTTCTACTCTGGGTGTGCCAAATGCCAGCTTATAGACATTGGATCATGTTGTAGGTTTGCCAATGAGAGTAGCCAACACTTTGTTGTTTCAATACCTGTGCGAGGCACTCAGCATTTTTATGTTTGTTCAATCACTTTGGCTTCATTTGCTTTTGGCTGCAAGTTTTTATTTACCCACGCGTGGCCTTAATCATTGTTTTCCTTAGCATTCCCTGCTTTTATATAAAACCAATAGTCTTTGTTGTTAGATATTTACTCTGTCAGTGATGTACTGTCCTCATTAGTTGCTATTGTGCATATATTTATGCTATCAACTTTATTAAATAACTCTTTTTTCCACGTCATGGTCAAAAATGCTAAATAACAGATAGTCAAGGAAAGTTTTGTGGGATCTTGTCTGAGGATGTTTCCCTGGTTACCCTTGGATTTGAAATTTTTCATTCCTAGCATTTAACCCTTGTCCAACCATGTGCTGTTCTGTTTTTCCCATTGTTTGATCCTGTGAGTCAAAGTGCCATGTATAAGGCCATTCTGATGCTTTCTGGGAATCTCTTAGATGAGCATTACAGCCTTTATCAACTCAACCTGTGATTCCATCAATAAAAGTTAGCAAGTTATATCATGTCACAATATTTTATGTACCAGTATCCTGACAGAAGGAATCCCTTCTCTATCCAGTGCCTTTTCTTTTCCTCTCCAATGAGGAGAGTGTCCTTCCTTGTCTTCTGGAGGAAGGACACATAGAAGACAGCGGTGGCCCAACACCTTGTCATGCACAAGTTGAATTGGGTGGCAGTGGAGAGCTGCATCCTCACAGGGTTTTGCTGGGGCTGCTTGCTCTTCTTGCTTCCCAAGGAATGCTGCTGAAACACAGCTCAGCTCAGCAGCTCAGTGGGACTATACCCTGCCCATGGGAGCTGGACCAGGGGGCACTGCTACAGCTCACTCAGCCCCAGTGCTGCACTTTCCCCTTCTGTCAGGTAATCACAGCAAATCCGACCCACCTCTTGTACTCTGATGTTGCACTGAGTTAATTATTGCTTAAGCAGCCTTTGGAAATGCAGAGCATTGTAAAGGCGTGAAGTGTTACCAGTATTAAATCAGTGTTAGTCCACAGCTCTGCTTAAATTTACAGCTCTGTGCTAAAAGGTGTGAAAAGGATCATCACAAGAGAGACTGGACCTCAGGAGTAGGCTCAGTCTTTAGGACATGAGGCGTAGTAGCACTTTGGTCATGTAGTTTGAATAATTTCAGGGTTATGGAAGATGTGGGACTGAAAGGTTACAAAATATTCACATTATTATACTACCTCCCTGCACCGTTTCAGCTCACAGATAGAAAAATCACTTAAGTTGAGGGAATGATATCAAGCTTAATTTGACACAGAGCATTGGTTAAAATAACAGTAATGTACCGTATGTACAGCAAATTACTAGGACCTGGAAGGAGGAAGGGAAAAATCAAAGGGATATATATTATTAGTGCAATTGATTATGATGTGTAAAATTCATAGCTAGGTTTAAAATCCTAAGAAATGTATTTTTGGTTCTGTGAGCCATCTGGGCAACTGGGTATTTAACAAATCATAGATAGTATCAGAATGCAGTGCTGCTACAGTCATCTGCTTGTGCTCACATGGTTTTGTCATAAGGCTCCTGCTATTTTGCGAATCCTCGCTGGATCAGCAGTGAACATCATTATCTTCAGCTTCTGTTTACTGCAGCTTCTGAATATTGTAAATTTTGCAAGCTTACAGGAATGGTGCCAGAGGCTCTCAGAGTCTGGACTTGGTTAAAATTTGTGGTGCAAAGAAGAGAGAAAGGAGTGGGGAGTGGAAATGAAGATCTCTATCTGGGGTAAATTAAGATAGTGCTACTCCAATCTGTGGCAGCTCAAGACCACTTTAAGGAAAAAGCATATGCTGAGAGCTCATGGAGGTTAACTCAGACACTCCCTGCTGAGTAGCCAGCCAGGTGATATTTTCATCTTTTTGTTTTGTTTAGCTGACAAACCTGAATTAAGTTCATGGTTGTATTCTGGTTTTGTTTCTAGCTCTCCACAAGTAGTGATAGAACAGTGACAAGAAAAAGAAGTCTCCTTGTAAACCAGCTACTTGCTTCTTCCAGATAAAAGTTTAGACTACCCATTTGAGGTGGGGTAAGGTAAGAAAGGGTGATTCTAAGGCTGGAGATTTATTTCCTGACTTTAGAAGGAAAGAATTAATTGGCAAAGTTTTCAGGAATTTCAACTATTGCAAACCCTGGGATATCCTTACCTAGATTTTGGGTTTCAGTCTCTATGTCCTTTAAGGAAAAAACATGAAAATGTTAAAGTGGGCTGAGACCCTGTGTTCTGCCCTTCTTCTGGCTTCTTTTAAGTACATTCACAATAAACTTCATGTTATGAAGGGCAACCCAAATTTTCAAAGATTTTAAGACAGTTTAGGGAAATGTCTCAGTTCTGGTATCACAGAATGTCAGCCTTCACCTTCCAGGTGTGTGTATTGGGGGCTTAGGTGGTTACAGCTTGGGAAGTATTTGCTACTTAATGAATTTTGTGCATTTCTTGAACAGCTGTGCACCTCACCTCCTGTGCCACCACGAGGAACAGTCTCTTTAGATGGCTAGCCTCACCAGGCTTGCAAAGTTGAGCTTGATAGCCAGCATTCACAAACTCTTTCCTTATTAACGTTGAGGATTTAGTCCATCATCCCAGGGGATGCAGACTCAGGAAGACTATCCAGCATTTTCAGCAATTGCAGTAAGTATTTTCTTGAGGTCAGCAACTGCTTGCCTGAAAATGAGTTTTAGGATTACAGCTGGAATGCTTCAAATGGGATTGAAAAAATGCATCACTCTGTTTCCCTATGTTTCCTAAGGTGTTATCCCAATGAAAATGACAACCGAATCTGGAGTGATTTGTTGAGCCTGGATCTCAAAGCGCCTCTGAGCTTGTATAGCATTCAGCTGGGGGTCTGTGTTTGGGGCAATTTACTATCAGGATTACTTCCCACTAGTTTGTTGTACCTAAAACCTGATGCTGGTTTCAGCAGTCAGCAAAAGAAACCTTTTCCCGAGTTATTTTATTGGCATTGCATAGATTTTCATTTTACTATTCTTTTTTTTTTTCTTTTTAATTTCTACTATTCAAATACCCTATTAGGTGTTTCTAAATGTAGAGCTTTTATACATCATCACGGATTTGTTAACAAGTGTGCGCATCTGGCCTAAATTAGACCACCTATGAAGGTGGCCTACAAAATCTAGATATTACCAGAGGAAACAGTGGAAAAGGCAGTTTAGTACCAAGAAGAGAAACATTTTAAAGCCAGCCCACCAGCGAAGAGACCCTGGCAGTCCATAAAGGACTTTTCAACAGAAAGTGGAAAGTGAATATGAAGGACAGATATTGATCCCAATTCCATCAAAGGTAATTAACTGTGTTGACCTCAGGGTACTTGCTCTAGCCTTACAGTTGTGGAGTGGGATAAGACATAGACAGAGAGTAAGATCCAGTTCTGAGACCCTGTGAAGCCATCGAAGAGATGTGCTTAAATTTCACCTGCAGGAAGAGAAACCCACTATAAAACTAAAATACTTCAAGAAATTTTTGGAGAACATTGAAAGCCTAGGTCTCTGCTAGAAGTAGCAGGCTGCAACAAATGTAAAACTTTGTGGCTACACATAATAATCCAAAAAATAAAGGAAATGAAAGTAAGGATGCATACAGTTAAAGTATTTCCTATTTCCTCTCTACAGAGCTGAGAAGTATCGATGCTTACCTCACACACCAGAGCAGAAGGACCACATGCTGTCCTGTATAAACACTGCCGGTCCAAGTTTGATTTTATGGAGTTCAGGTTTGGCTCAAGGAATTAAGACTGCTTGCAGCCCTATGCACTCCCACTTGGCTTCATCACCATTGCGCAAAACTAAATGGGAATAACAACCCTTACAAACAGGGTTTATCTCTGCACTACTGAAAAACAAAAAGGAGTGTATTATATTGTGGCAACCTGAGAACAGGAACTGAGGATCTGAGCATAAAGTGCCAATGTTTTTGCAGACTGCAGTTAGAGATCCTGTTACATGTCTGGTATTCCTTCAGCTAAAACATCACAGAGGATCTGGTGCTTGGTGCTTAGCTGTTACTATTTGCTTTTAACACTATTTAAGTGGTGAAAAGTTTGGAATAAGATTTGAGGTTGGTGCATTCTTCCACCCTGCAGGATGAACAGAATGGTCCAGCATCCTTCGGGGGAAGCACAATAAATGTGAGGTCTTTTCTGGATCCTCTTTGATCTGAGGGTGTCTGGATGGGTGCCTCATCCTACTGACTCAGGTTATTGTGGTACTCTTGCATCCTCCATAAGGTCCTCTGCTAAAGCCTCAGGACAGCAGTGAGGTGACGGCAGTGAAGAGGCAGCAGTCACTGACATGGCAGTTTAAAGGTGAGATGGGGCTGTAGGTCATTAGCATCACCCAGTTTGGGTAGCCCTGCTTGCCATTTGTATGAATACTTGGTGTCTCACACTTTGGGATTTTGGCACCGATGAGGGAACAACAGTGAAAGACCGACTTAAGCTGCTTCAGTGGAAGGTGCAAGAAATCCTGTTAGGAAGAATTGACTGTGAGAAGAGTTTATTTCTAAACTTTCTGAGACAGTAGTTTGTTTATACCAACTCTCTGATTGGTCAAAGGGATATCCCAAGCATAGAAGGTTAATGAGTTAATGTGGTGGAGACATGTTGGCACCTGAAGAGTGTTATCATCTTGTCTATCCACTTTGGACTGTCCAGTCCAAGCTCTGTGGTACAGCTACAAACAAAGCTGAAGGACTGATCTTGTACTCCTGGGTCAAGGACAGGAGCCAGTCAGACATGAAAACATATGGATTACACTGACTGGCTCATTGTCTCATGCTGGTGCACTGTCCTGAACAAGAGGCACTTCACCTTGTTCTCCTCCAAAGCCCCAGATCCCTCTGGCAAAGAAGGCACCATGCAGGCGACTCTTAGTCCTTTCCTCACACAGTGGTCTTTATCTCTGCTTCAGACAGAGTGGCACATGTTTGTTTGCCATAAATAGTGGATAAGACAGAGGCAGCTGGGTGAAGGACAGTGCTGGAAGGACATTCCAGCTCAGAACCAGCTTAGGTATCTAGTTTTTCTCCACTGAAGGATCCCCCAAATCCTGTTGTACCACTCAGGTCACAAAACCAGCCCCATCTATATTCACGATCTGATTTCTGTCCAGCAATTGCTCGAGAGGTTTGTCAATGTAAGACTATGCTAGAAGTAATCCAGAAGAGCAGCACAGGGCTACTAGAGAAGAAGTCACAGATGCCTGTGCTCCCCATTGCAGGCAGAAGAAAAATCCCCCTTCTGCCCTTGCTACTGAGGTTCCCTTTCCACCACAGCATGAGTAATGCATCCCCTTGCCAGGTAAGCAACACCTTTAGCTACTTGATACAAAATATATTTTTTTTTCAAGGATTAAACCAAAAATAAAAAGCTAATTGCTAATTGCTTCCCAGGCTTTGCTATTTGCATTTTCAAGACTGGGAGAACTGATGCTGTGGGTCTCAAATGTGGGGCTGTTCTTCTGAGGGCCCATCTGACTCTGCTCTGCACCTTCTCCTCCCTTTCTGCAGACTGCAGCAGCACCTGTTGCTGCATGGAGCAATCCCTGATGTCGGGTTCTGAGGTGAAGGTCAGCTAATTGGGCTTGTCTACCACTTTTTCAAATAGTCTGGTCTGTCGCGTGTCCCAGGTCACTGAGCAATCACCTCGCGACCTCCGTTTTGAGGCCAGTTACTTACATCTGGATAAAGCACACCTTGAGTATTCTGAATCTCTTTTCATTCTTCTGAGCAGTGGTTTTCATGTCCTGCTGAGCACAGTAGCCAGCTGAGACCCCCCATTTTTCTTGGCAAGGGTCCTTACCCATTCCAGTCAGAGCTACCTCTCAATTTTCTTCTTGATAAATTGTGCAGCACAAGACTGACATAATTCTCCTTGCAGGAATTTCTCCTTACCCTCACATTGTTTATGTTAGTATTTTTTGCCACCTCTACAATTTTTTTCAAAAGCCCTTTAAAAAAGCTGACATTTAACTAGAACACAGTTTTATGGTACTTATCTCATCAAATCCGAATGAAGAGGTAAAATCACCTTCCTTGTTGTAATCACCATTCTCTTGTTTAAATATCCAAAGGTCGTTTAACCCCTCTTGCTACATGCTTTGGAGAGATGCTCCTCTGTTCTGGTCCTAAATGCTTTGAATCATCTGAGCTTTGCTCCGTATACCAGCAGATACAAATCAGGCCTTATTAAAGCATATTTTGTTTGAATGGATCCTAATTGCTTTGTATAATGGTCTCATTATTTACTCTTCTGCTTGTATTGGACGACCCACATGCCATATCAGCGGTGCCTTTATGGTTCATTCCAGACAGCTGATGGGCCACTAGCTGAACATCCATCCTGCTTTCCTGGTGGTGTCTGTCAGCTGTTGGCAGACCTGGATAAAGCCGTTGAGGTTACCAGCAGAGCGGTCTCACTAATGAACCTCTCCAAATTAATTCACAGGCTTACACCCTTTGGGAAGGGCTGCAAAACTTTCTAGCTCCCCAAGGCCTTTCCATCCCAACACTGAACCTTCTTGCTTCAAAAAAACCAAAACCCTTCCCTGTGTTGAATTTTCACCCTGGAAACATTAATTGTATTGGTTGTTTATTGATTTTAAGTGAAATACAGTCAGAAAAGGACAGATGTCTGCAGCTGAAAGCTCTAAATATGAAGAGGCAAAATCTGACCCAAGTTGTGAGAAGAAATGCACTTGTCCCTGCTGTTTGTCACCACTGTTGTGTTTGTTGGAGTGGATCATGCCCGGCTCTTGACCACAGAAACATGGCATGCAGAGAACTTCTCACAGCCCTCCCTTGCTGGTAGGAAGGGAAGGAGCCCAGCAAGCAGCTGGATATGCTCTGTGCCTAAAGGAGCCTCCCAGGTTAAGCAGGAGACAAAGTGAACACATCAGGGGTACAGTAAAACCCCAAGGATGATGTGAAGCTCTATAAAAGCAACATGGGTGCATCAGCTGATCCAACATGGCTGATGTTCTGCACCTCAGATCTGGAATAAAAGAGGACTCTTCCTGCGACAAAGAAGCTTGTGCTAAGCAGCAACTATTTTAGTAGTAAAAGACCAGTTTCTGGAAGCTTCTCCCTGCAGAATGGAGTTCTCCTTCCTCTCTGCCTCTGCTGATCATTGCTCCTGTGTGCAAGGGAGTGGGCAGGTGAGCGTGGGTGGCTGATGTGCAGACTGAGCACATCTTTGCAAATTATCTGCAGGCTTCAGGTAAAATGTAGATCAGAAAGTATCACATAGCAGGAGCTCCTTTTCATATTTAGATAAGCAAGGCTTGATGTGGGATTTTATGAGGTTTCTGTACTGTTACTGTAGCACCTGGTTCCCCCTAAGAAAACACTGAAAACCAAAAGTCAAACCTCCCTGGTGGGGTCTTGAAATGTCTATATCAGGCTGGGGCCATTTTGGTCCTTCCAGACTGTATGCCAGCCCAAAGACCAGAGAAGACAATGACAATTGCCATTGATTGTCAGCAAACATTGCCTTAAGTCATATTAGATCTGTGACCAGAACTTACCCATGGGAAAAGTATGGCTTACTTTCTCCTTCATCCAAATGCTAGTTAGCTTCATTCTCTCTTCTGGTGTAAGGGAAACTTAAGTCAACAATATATCAGGTATTAATGTGTGCCCCTCCTTATATTCCAGGTAGAACACCATGTCTTGGAAATCCCAGTGACCTACACCATATGTTATGGACAAGCAACTTCTGGTTTCCATTAAATACTTATCTGTATGACAGTTCTTGGTGGTCTGTGAATTAGTAGCAAAGAACTGTGTAAGCTTTATGGCATTTTCTATAGCTGAGAGAAATGACTTGCTGATTAAATGTTTTGAAGGATGACATTATTCCCAGATCTCAGATTCTTTGGACTCAGTGATCCAAGAAACTGCACCCAGAAGCACTGCTCATGACAACAGAAACATGATCTGAGAAACTGGGAGACCATACAGGATTTCAAAGCAAGGTCCAAGCACAAAAGAGGAAGAAAACATAAGACAGGCAAAGCGAGGCGTGAAGCTGTTGTTTCTTGGTAAAATGAGGCCCTGTCTGGAGTGTGGGGGTTGGGTTGGGACCCAAAGGTCTCTGGGTCTGCTGCAGATTGCCTGGGTGACCTTGGGCAAGTCGCTGCCCCTCTGCTTCCCTTCCTTGTTCAAAGAGCCAGAGCTATCTTTTACAAATATTTGCCTAGGTAGTGCCTACCACTAAGAGTCAAATGTCAAAGTTGCCCCTTATTCTTCTTCAGGCTTAAAGTTTGTAGGTGTTATTTCTTCTTCCCGAGGGTGGTGCACAAGACTCGTGCACAGGCAGCACCAGGGGATACTAAAAAGGCATCACATATCAATGACTGTGCAGGCTACACTTCACAGGTTTTTGTGGTCTTCTCTCTGAGATACCAGAGTGCTCCCTCTGCAAGCAGGAGGTCAAACAAGCCTTCACCAGTGGCTGGGGTCTGGGTGGGAGCTGCCTCTCACCAAATCACAGATTCCTCTGGGGCGTGCTGGGCTGTGCTTGCTCTTCCAGCCAGGCTGGAAAGCTATACCCAGCATTCACTCCTCAGCACTTGGCACCTCACTCCAAAGCAGACCCTTTCCCCTGAGGAGCCCCAGCACTGTGCAGTATCCGCCAGTGGTATTTTGCCTGAGCAGGGGCAGCCAGGATCAGGCCACATGATGCCAGCATGAGGGAACAGCTTTCCTGTGATCTGGGAAACTGATCTGGGCATGCTACTGGCCGAAATGCTTCTCTGAGAGGGAAAGAGTATCATGTGTCCTCTTAGGAAGGATAGAAATGTTGTCCAGTTGTCAATCAGATGAGATGGATCGTTTGCCCCTTCTGCTTTGACTCACCATGTGAAAGACAGAAACCAAATGGTCTGCAGGAACTCTGAAAGAGAGGGATGAGACTCACTTGTGTGTAACATCCATGCATAAAACTCATCTTTATTGGGAGCTATCTTCAGAAATCTTGTGCATCAGACAAGACCACAGAATCACTTGCACTAAAGAGGCTCTTCTTCCTAATGGCAGCATTTGAATGGCCTGATTTTCCGGTGTACGGAGTACCCAGTGACCTCCTGGCAGATGCTCAACAATTCTGAGAAACAAGACCCCTTAGCCAAGCGGGTTTCCATTTTTGGAACACATAAAAAAATCACAGTCCACCTTGCCCAAAAATCAGCATAGCGCTCCAGCTATGTAAGCTCCACCTTACTAATTCAAAACTGCATTGCATCATCCATCTCAACCCCGAACCCTGACATCTGATTTGAGGAGCTGCAGATCATTTGGGACATAACACAGGGATTGTTACAGCTTCTACCTACCTCCTGTGTCTGTCATCCTTCCTACATGTCCAGAGATAATTTACTTATCCTAAGATGTGTCTCTAAGCTGTATGGCAGCACAGTGGTGAGGTACAGCCTCTCTCATCCTCACAGTGTTAGGCAATGCAGAAGGTACCCAGATGCACTTGGCACTCAAAGCCTGATCCTTTTCTTGTTGTATGCCAGACTTACCCCATTATAAATCCACATGGGGTTGATCTTGATTTATAGCAGAGCAAATGTTATCAAAGTCAAGCTTCTGATCTGTCTTGCTTGTGGATATAAGATTTGAGTTTGCAACTCCTTGTGAACTCTGTTATCTGAAAATTTACTCGTCCCTCTTCTTGTTTTTTTCTGTGCATTTTTTCCCCCACCACACATTAATCCAGCAGCTTGTCATTTTCTTTTAAATGCTGAAAATGACCTTGCTTATTTTGATGGGCTCTGGAACAATAGTACTTGCTGTATTGCACTCATACTCCATCCTGGGGCTGTGAGTCATTATGGTTATGAAAGACAGAACATTGAGTCACCGACTGTCAAAAATCTCTGCTGTGAGAGATGGAGCTTTTCAAGAACCCCTTTCCTGGTAATCATTACTTTTCTGTGTTTCTACTGCCATAGGACCCTGATCCCAAGTCAGAGCTGAGGATCTAGTCATTAAGTGCAGGGCAAACACACTCATCTTACCATAGTCCTTGCCCTGATGAGTAAGTGTGGGATTGATTCGGGGCTATCTACATCTGGAGAAACTTCCACCTAAGCCTTAACAGATATTTTTTAATTAAGACTTGCAACAGTTGTATCTATTAGCCGAGAGTCAGCATGTAGGGCACTAATTTGGCTGGTCACTACAAAACTAGGGCTTGGCTGGTGCTGCCAAAGTCCCCGTCGTATTCCCTGTGGGACCTTGCATAAGTTGTCCGTAGGTGTTGGGCTTCTGAATACCCATGAAGGATGGCTTTTGGCTTAGATGTGCCTCAGAATTATCTCTGTAGGGGTATCTTAACACTGTGCCTTTCACATCCTGGATGAGAAGAGAAAATACCACAACCTGACATGCTCAATGGTAGGGAAAGCCTGAAAGTGAAAGTGTTTCTGGCACATGGAAACTTAACCCACGTTACAGGGCACCAGGCTTTGTCTCCTGCCGGCTCTGCCCCGGTTCCACTTGTTCAAATGAACTTTTTGGGGAGAACACATCCTGCAAGGCGATATAATTTGCCGGTGTTAGCAGCAGATCTGGGTCTCAGACTGCTCTCCCTGTGTTCACTGTATCATTACCATTCACCTTTCCTAATGCAAAGCACCTCTTTTACTCAGTCTTGGCTGCTGTGCCCTGAGGGCCATGCCCAAACCTTATGAAGGCCTTACTTCTCCCCCAACCCAGATCCCAGGATCAAGGTGGTTTCGGGTTGGAGCATGGCACCCCAAGCGCAGGAGTGTCCCTCCTCCAAGCCCTTCTGCATGTTCCAGCAGTGACACCAGCTGCGGTTTGTTACAAAGACATATCATACTGCTTGCAGCACTTCCCACCCCATCCACTCCACGGCCAAGCTGAGGTTTACATTACTGCTTGACGGATCCAGTTCTGTGCTTAATCCTTCCTGCAGAGATCCTTGTCCCAACAGGCCAAGCACAAGCTTCAGTGATGCCCGCTTTGAGGTTTATACAGGTCTCACTGGCAGTGCAGACTCCGGGTCTGAAGCACTAAGCCATATGGGTTTCCCCAGATGGATTTTGTGTTAAGTCAGTTTTGCATTTGTGCCCTGGGAGCTGATGATGCAGAGAGGAAAAAAAAGCTTTCAGTACCTGCTTCAGCATGGCATTGGTCTTCAGCAGCCAAGGAGCCAGAGGGCAGTGTCTCAGCTTTGCCATGGTTCCACCGACACTGGTGTCAAATGGCAGAAATTCCCGTTGTGTGATGGACACACAGTTTTCTCTATGGGGCATCACAGGTGAGAGTTCATCAGCTTCTTTAAGGCACCGCATTCGAGCCCTGTCGGTTTTTAATGACTTGTGTTAATGTAATTTTTTTTTTTTTTTTTGCAAAGGGAAATGCATTTTAACGAGTTGTGTTTGCCCTCTCTGGGGTCAAATAAGTAATCCCTGACATTTCCAGCAGGACCCAATAAGTGAGCACAAGAGCCACATGTTAATTAGACCTGTTTCTTTTTCAGTATTCTGAGTGTGCTGCAGCCCCTAACCTTCACATCTAGCTGGTGAATGTCTCACCCCACTGCACTGAGCTCAAGCTTTTTCTCATGTCCACTCATGGAAGCCTTGCTCAGTCAAAGTCCTTGGTAATTTAAGGATTATTACGCAAGTACACATTGCTCTGTCACTGAAGGATGGCTTGAAATATTGTAGCCAGTAAAGTCTGACTGAATTATTTGAAATTAATGATCCAAAGGGCTGGAATGAGAAGTGCTGCCCTGCCTGGGTAGGCAGGGAGGGCTTCCTTCGGGAAGATGGGTTTCGTTGCTTGGCTCTTCTGTGTCTGTCTTGGGTCTACTTTCCTTTTTCAAGTGAGTGAATCAGGAGCAAGGTGTACAGGTTGAGAAGTTCAGAGCTCCTTTTTTCCACCCCAGTCTCGAGAAATAGGTCCTCTCAAATTGTCTTGAGTTGTACACCTGGAAGCAAAGTCAAGAGAGGATCGCTGGTCACTTTTGAAAGTACCAATTGCATTTAGTGGAGGTGAAAGGTAATTGTTTAACTCTCTGTGTAGCTATCTCTGCTTGGTGTTCAGAATACGAAAATGCTATTTCTTGCCCTCTAGGTTAGAATGAAGGATGAAGTGCTGTAAAATAAACCTTCTCACAGTGTCTCACAGTGGTAAAGGACTGCTCATTTTGGAAGTTTATAGTGAAGATGGCAGAAGTTGCAGGTGGTAGGCATGTTATGGCAAAGGTTTCTTCAGATTCTAACTGGGCAGCAAATTAAATTGAAAAACACAGTGACTGGAGGTACTAGGCCTGTAATTAAGTGGATGGGTGGATGCATGGCTTATCTGCTAACATATGAACATTAAAGAATCCCCTAAAACCACATTAAAAAGCTTATACGGTTAAACTTAATTGCTCTTCTTCTTGTCTTGCAGTTGATGAAATTAAAGGAAATTTTGGCTTTACGAAAAAATAAAGAGGGTAATTCAGGAAGAGAAGCATCTGGCAGTGCTCTGAAGTTTTATTGCAAAACATATAAGAAATATTCATCTCTAGCTGTATAAATAGATTATTTTAATACAGGGAAGCAAAACATATAAATGTTTTGCAGTAAGTAGGGTCTTGTTTTGCGTAATGTAATTCCCATGAGTAATTGCAGTGAGACCACTGGCTTTGTCAGGGCTTCTGACATGAATATTATTTTGCACCAACTTGCGTCATTCCAAATAATTTTACTCGAGCTGGCCTATTTGTAATTATTCACCTGGCCTGCTGAACCTTAGCATTTGATTGCCTGTCTGATATTTACCACTTGTTCTCTCCTGTCCCGTGCAGGGATAGGCCAGGACTTTGCTTCCGTGCGGGACAAGATGTGCAGGCGATGGACAGGGCTGGTGATGTGCCTGGAAGTTTCAGGCTGAGCCAAAAGCAGAAGGCAGCTGTTGACAAGCTCAGTGAGGAGCTGCTGGTTTATGATTGGGGATTTGAAATTAAGCTCTAAGCTTCAGGAAGTGTCATGTGCTTACTTACAATGCAGTGCTCCGTAAAAATCACAAGAACCACAAAGCAAAGGAGGAAAAAATCAAAGCAAGGCACAAGGTGGTTGTTGCTCACTTTACTCATCCTAACTAAAAAAAAGGATACTTTTCCTATTTGTTCAGTTTCTTTTCTCAATTTCTTATCCCACAGAAAAGACGTATTAACCTTTTTTTGATTGCATTGCCTTTAAAATCTCATAGACACTGGCTGCCTTCTTATTTTACTACCTTTTCTACGTTTTCTACCATACTAGCCCCCATTTGCTGGAAGAGTATAATTGCAAGCAATAAAAATGCACCAAAACAACAACAAAAAAAAATGCCCAACAAACAAACAAAAAAGTGCAGCTTTAGCTTTAGTGCTTTGTTCATGCTAGCCTTTAGGAACCAGAAACCTGCAATACACAGAAGGCTGCTAAACTTTTTCTCCAGACTGTAACACAGGAAAACAACTTCCCATGCTACAAGGAGTGTTGGAAACGCATGCTTCCCTCTTCTACTTTTTATGGCACACCATTTAAGAGTCCTAAGCCTGCATCAAATTCTCCGTGACCCAGCTCTAAGCGTTCCACTTAGTTAGCCTAAACCTCTTTACATTCCTCAACTCTGATCTGCTAATCCCCCATAAATCACCACCGTTTCTCAACAAACTCAAGCCAGTGTTAAGATTTATGTGGAAAGGATTTGTCATTTCCCACCAACCTTAACCTGAATTAAGACGGGTGGGTGCCGGGGGGCGACAGAAGAAGGAGGAGCTGTCGCATGAGGGGTACAGTTTTGCACGAGAGAGCAAATTCATCTTGTTTTGCAGATCATCAGGGATTTCAAGCTGCAAACAGGAATGTTTCCGAGGCTGTTACCATCAGGACAATCCCAGCAGGGAAGGGTCTGGAGAAGAACTGAGTTTCAACAACTTCTGGGCTCTGCATACACTGGGTGCCTGTGCCAGACCACTGTCAGGGGCTGTTGGGGTGTGGCTGGGGATGACCCAGAGCCCCATGGGCACACACAGCCTGTGTGGCATGCAGAGAACATGAGGGTCTCAGTCCTTTGGTGCTTGGCCCCCAGGTGTGTAATGGGTAGGAAGTATGTCTAGTTTCTTTGTGGGGAAAAAAACAAGTGGCAACAAACCCTCTGTGTCCCTCCATTGGGCCTGTCTTGTTTTCCTCAGTTTAGGTGGTCACACTTCAAGTAACTCCCTGTACTGCAAACACAGAGCTTTTGTTCCAGGCTGTTACAGGTTGCCTCTCCTCTGGTGGTGCCATGTTTTCTTTTCACATCCTGTGAGCAAGGGTTCAGCAGTGCAGTCCCTAACTGTACCCCCTGTGTGGGACTGGGACCTCAGCCCCTTCCCACGAGGTTGTTTAGACTCTCCACATGCATCTGTTGCAGGGCAGAGCATTTACAGCTGTATTGCCTCTCTTCACATCTAGGTTTTTTTTGCTTGTTTGCTGTAGAATACAGTCTCTACTCTTGTTCCTCATACCCAAACCATCACCCCTTCCTAGAGGCTGACAGTCACCTTCTCTGTGGCCACCAAGTCCTGACCCCAGCAGTATCTGCTCTGGCAGAACCGGTCCCTGTGCTCCTCCTGGAGGCCACAAACCCTCCCTTGGCCCCTTACTTCAGGGACTGAGCTGGGCTTCCACACGAGTTCTCCAGGACCCGGTCCAGCCCAGCTCTATGGAGTTCTGCTGGTCCTTACACTCACCTTTCTCACCCTGCAATCCCTGTGAAGGTTTGCTCCATGAACAGAGCCATCATCAGAGAGTTATGTGGCCATAAAGATTAGCCAGGGTGTCCTAAGCAGAGGCATCTCTGCCATACTGTGTTCACATGGATGCTGGCAGTCAAACTCCTACCAACAAATGCTCCCAGCAGTCACATGGATGGGTTTGGTGAGTGATAAACTGCGTATTTTGGATGAACATTAAGCATTCCTGAAAAATGAATAGGACCATTCAGGGCCTATCTCCACAGGCATAAAGAGTGTGTCTAGGGAAAGGACTTTGATGCTGGTTGAAGTTGCATCCATGGAGTGGGAGTTGAGCTGGCTGGGTTGGAGCTGGCACGATGATGTGGGGACATGGCATTAAGCAATATATCAGCAGTCACCAGCTGTTTTTCCCAAGACAGAACGTGTGTCTTACCCCATGAAGGGTATGAAAAATAAAAATAAAAATTTTAAAAAAATATAATACTAACAACAACAATAATAATAATAATAATAATAGTAAAAAGCCACCTTGTGCATGAATCACCTGGGACGAGTATGTTCCTTTTGGCAGTGTGTTGTGCTGTGTCCTTTGACTGACCTGGGCTGACCTTTACACCTGGATCAAATAAAATTATGGCTATTGATCAGGATTTTTGTTGATCTGACTGAGTGGACTTTGAACGAAAACCCAGACATGTTCCCCTGAAAATTTTGTGACTTTAAAATCTTGATCTTGACCCACAGTGGTAGTCAAAAGATACATGCAGGTGAAAGGGAAGAAAAGGCACCTGTAAGGCAGGTTTTCCTTTCTCTTTTTTTAGATTTCGTATCATGTTTCCCTTGTTTCTGTGTGTGTCATCTCTTCTCCACTCTTCCTCAATTCTTTTCTTTTTTAATTTCTCTGTCCCTTGTCTTTGATGTTTTCCTCCCTACCTCATATTCCCTATTTGCCCTCCTCCTTTCTGCTTTGAAGAGCATCGCTCCAGCATCAGTGCATTGGTACCTGCTGGACTTGCATAGGCCCAGGTGGCCAGTGAAACACCAGGACACTGCCTTGATGCCTGGTATTGCTCTGCCTCCCCACAACTAGCTCTAGTGAGGCCCTGGGACTTCTGCCAAGCGAGACCAGTGCCCCTAATTCCACAGGGCCCTGCTGCAGCATCCCGTATCCCATGGTAACACATGCTTCAGTGTTCTCTGCTTCAGCTCAAATACTTGAGAGAGGAGCCTCAGTTTTTAACTCCAGCCTGTCTGCTACTGCTCACCACTTTCCCAATCTGTAGAAGGCCATGCAACTTTCTCTGCCCTTGTTCTCTTGGAGGAAGAGCTCGGTTCAGAAAGAGAAGGTCCTGGCTTCTTCCCAGGACTTAAGTGTCAGGTAGCTTTTGTTCATTTGCTGAACCACCCCACCCTGACTGGTAGTGAAGTTGCTCAGTGCAATTACATAGTTGCAATAGTTGCCCAAAACAGGCTGTTTTGGGGTGAGGGCTTAGCAAGGGCTCCTGGCAAGGCTGCGGGCCTACAGCATTAATGCAGATTATTTTAGCAATGAAGCTGTTATGGCTCTTTTTCTACTCCTCATGCAGCAGGCCAGCTCTAATTCCGCCTGAGTTCTTACCTGAAAGCAGAATTTCACACCCAGATCTAGAATTTTAGTTGCTTCTAGTTAAACACTCAGAACCATTCTGGTTTTGAGCTGTAAGCTGATGACAGGACATTTAAGAAATGCATGAGCATTCAGCATTCGTTCTGCTTGAGGAGCTGTTTCTCCTGGCTCTTTGTCTAGATCAGATTAGAAAAATGCAGCTTAGCTACCCTTTCCATACCATTCTTGCCCTGTTCCCCTGGCTTTGTCAGGTCAGCTTTTCAGCTGAAGCCCTGTTCTAGTTCTGCCAAATCACTTCATTCTCATTCTAATCCCATGAATCTCAGTTTTTCACTTCTAGTTTTTGTTAACAGGGACAAGATTGTTGGGATCCAAGTGAAAATGCTTGGATAAAACTAGATGCAGAGGGGTGAGAAGAAGCAGAAACACCAGTGAGGAGGGCAAACAACGCAGTGAAGAGGAGCTAGAGAAGCACTCATGAGAAAGCACTTTTGGGCTGATGGCTGGCCAGACCAGGGCTGGAAACTCTGAGCACAGAAGCTTGTTCAGTTTCTTCTGTGTGTTGGGAAATAGCAGCCTTTTTTGTTCCTGGTAAATAAGCAGCGTGTGTCACATATTGTGTAACTCCATCATCCATTTGTTCTAAAGGAAAAGAAAAAGACAATAACCAGAAAATTGCAAGCTGCTTTGTCTGTAGCATAAGATAACTGCATGGTACACCAGGCTGACAAGCCTTTTAAAATATAACAGGTTTAAACCTGTTTTGCAGTAGGCAAGGACCTCAGTGTGTGAAAGAAACCTCTGGATTTTGGTCCAAGTTTACCCGTTCCACCTCCAGTGTGATACCCTACACAATACTGTACCTGGCAGCCCAGACACGGTGTCCTATGAGCGGCAGTGTGACTTACAGAGGGCAGCATTGCTGCCTGCTCCTCCCTCACTCCCTTTCCTTCTACTTGGCTGTTCAGTGGCAGTGGTGGGGACAGCATGTCACCCATGGGTTACACAGTACCTGTGGTAACATTAAGTGGCTCCAGAAACCTGACTTGTGAGAGCAATCATAGTATGAACCAGGTCCGTAGGGATTTCCAAAGGAGGACCAAGGCACCTTACCCTTCTCAAGGCCAAGTGATACCAGAGTGGAGCCAGCTGAGCTCCTTGTCCCCACCTCTTTATTAGTAAAGATGTCGAAGTTCTATTATATATATGTTACTGCAGCTCCTTTAGATTTAATTTAAGCTACATGACCTTGCATTTAGAGCGCCTGCCCTTGTCTATAATCTAATCAACTCAGTCAAGAGGAATAGTTGGACAGGGATGAATGTAGGCCCAGGAGCCAGAAATTAGATTGTGTGCAATTGCATCTGTGGATTTATAGCAGAAATTTACTGCAGAAAGTGGGGATTTTTATCTTCTCAAGAGCCCAGCAGGAGGGAAAGTTAATGGCTGACACATTTATTGCATGGAATCTGCAAAGACCTATGGAGTTGTCATTAGGTGGATGGAAAAGGCATCCATGAGTCAATAAATTGGTTAGTACACAAGTGGAAGAAAAATCTTGCTAAAGCCATTCCCTCTTCATTGATGGGACAGTGTTGTGATGGAAGCCGTAAACAGGAGTGTAGGAAAACATAGGGGTTTTTTTACCTTCTGAGGCCACTTCAAGCAAGTGCTTTCCAAAACGCAGTTTGCATTCTGCTGCTGGCATTGCTCAAAACCATTTTAGTTCCTTCAACCCAGCCAGAGGCTGCTCAGCTCCCACCCTGGGCTCCCCTCCTCCCTCTACCTTATCAGTGTTATGCCTGGCCCTCACATATGATCAACATCCAGGGCTTTGTTTCCTGCATGGCAGAAATGATGCATTTGCCCTGACACGGGCCACAGGAAGGACGCACATGCCCGTCATGATCTCAAATGGCCACTTCACTCTTGTTTACTTTCCCCGCCTGTTGTCCTAGGTGCTGTAAAAAATCACCCAAAAACCCCCCAGATCCTGTGCCAGGAACTGTAATGTAAGGCCAGAGAGTAGGGAACTTGCATGGGTGGATGGGGAGATGCTAAGAACTAGATGATCTTATTTATTTTAACTTACTTCATGTAGACAAAAGACATTTGGGTTTGTGTATGAGCTCCACGAGAAGTTTGTTTGTGCTGGCATGGGAGCCTCAAATCATTACATTCACATTTCCAGCTCTGGATAGTAACATTTTGAATATAAAATTAAGCAAATATTTTACTTTAAGTCACAAAGCCCAAGTCTATTCACACTGGATTTTGGGAAACCTTTATAAAAACAACATAACGCAAGATTGCATCTAAACGGCTTGGCAGCCTGCCTGTAATGGCAACCAGGAGGTTTATTGTTGTGAATTAGTTATTTAGGAGAAGCTGAAAGTGTGACAAAATAATGACAAGAGGGGTTTTTATTTGTAGAAAGTCAAAGCTGATAGTTCTCAGCAGGAACACGCTGTACAATGTTAGAGCAGAGACTGCACCAAGAGGGATGCAAACATAAGAACCTGACTGGCGAGAAGTGAGAACAAGGGCAAAAAACATGATGGGGACAAACCAGAAGAGTGGTCAGTGCCTGAAAGACTTGTAGTGATAAGGGATTTCTTTATTCTATTCCTTGAAAATCTTTCCTACTACACTGTAATTCCATGAAGGAAAAAACACAGACAGCTGAAGAAATGGACCATGGAAAGACTTCCTCTGTTCCAGGTATGCCGAGCACGGCTTCGCTTGCGAACCCTGAGGGCATTGTTAGTGCAAGCCCTATTCCTTGTGAAGGAAGCCAGCCTGAGAAATAATGAGCAAGAATGAAGGGGCTGTTGGCACAATATTATGATTATTTGAGGAAATAATGTGATATGAAGATTAGCACAGGATAATAGCTATTGCATATAGCGGTGTTTTATGGTCCATTCTGCGTTGCTTAACATTATTACTCATTCTGTGTCAGGCACTGTTAAACTGAATTTTAAAAAGAGGCCCTTTGCCTTGCTCTGGTGTTGGCGGCTTTGGTGTATTGTTAAGCCTTACAGTCTACGTGTCTCCGTGCATAATGTAACACTTACTGGTTTGAACTGTAATTCCCTTTTATAATCTTTTACTACTGTGAGACATTGTCCCTTAAGAAATTCCCATAACCTCAAACTTGATTTTCTCATAAAAACAAACCGAAACAATTCTTTCCTGCACTTTTTAAGTTAGTGTAGACTGTTGCCTCTCTGCAGAGGACATGGACATTTTCCTTTGATGTCTGGGGTAGGAAGGAATTCATTTGTGGCTCAGCAGCAGGATCGGGTGACATCAGTCCTTGTGCAGGTTTCCGGGGTCCTGCAGAGGCTGATATTACTGACTCTTGCTGCCCGCTCTCTGCTGCAAGGACTCAAATGGAACCCCATGCTAAGACCAGCCTCATGAGATGGCGCCGGTCCATTGCAGAGCCAGATATGACACGGCCAGACACAATTCTGGCCCTGTGCAATTCAAGGGCAGGTACTTGGGAGGTATCAAGTTTGGTTAGAAACTTCAAGCTATTGATCCTTGCCACATAGCTATGAAGTTCTTGCCAGCTTTTGACAAGGGCGTGTAGCGATAGGACAAGGGGTAATGGCTTTAAAGTAAAAGGGTAGAGCACCACCATGGGCCACATCCTGACACTGTCACAGTCCCTGTGTACAGATCTGAAGGTGAGTGAGGAGACAGAGCAGGTCCTATGCTGTCCAGATCAGCCCTAGTGGCAGGTGTAGGTCTCTCATCAGGAATTTTGGGCCATCATTTCATCAGAGATGGGTGTTATCTGGATGATCTGGCCTTTTGGGAAGACTATACTGCAGATTTAGGATGGTCCCTGCAGTGCCTGAACTCAGCCCTGCATCAAATGCACGGGGTCGTAGGACAGCTCGGGGTTGAATCAGTCCTCAGCACTGGCCTGCCTTAGCTACAAACTGACAGGTGGACCTCTGTGCCAACATTTCCTGGTTCAGGCCCAGCTGCAATAGTGTGTGCTTGGACATGACTGCAGTGGGGATTTAGATTCACTGCCCCAAACTGCCTGAAAACTACAGTTTAGGTTTAGCGTTGATTTTGTAAGCTAAGGGCCAAGGGATGAGCATCAAGGTCTGATTTTTGCTTGGGCTGTCAGAGTTCATGTAGGCCTGGGTTCAAGAAGAAGTGTCCTCTCCTTTGACTGCAGAGTGGTGGCATTACTCTCCTCCAGCATCCCAAGGGGATGGTGACAAACATGCACATTTGTGAGAGGCTGTCCCCAGAGAATTTTGTCCCCATTTTCAGCAGTCAGCTGTTTTCTGCCAGTTCCCAAGGGACAATGTGGGGGTAATCCCGCTTGCTACCACTCTTATTTTTCCTTGCAGACCCACATTCCAGGAACATCCCCATGCAGAACAAAGCTGAAATTGCACTGCTTTCTCTGCTGCTGCCCTGGGATGAGGTGCAAGGCATACCTAATGTCCAGTGACTCAGGAGCTAAGTTTGGCTCCATTCCCCTTTGCAAAATCTGTGTCAAGGGAAGATTTTTCTGAGCACATCAGGTTTATTAGTCTAAAAAAAATGTAAGGAGACAGGCTGTTTATGTTTGTGAGTGCCACCAACAGAAACCATGTGAATTCCCTATTTACCTCTCTGCTGGGGGACTGTATTCCCAGTCCCCATCTGACAGCTGGCAAATGTTTGGTGGAGAGAGGACATGCATTATTACAAGTCTCAGCACCGTGAGTGTGGACACAGCAATAGGTCCCAGGTCACCCCACATCTCTCCACACTGCTCTGAGGCAGCCTAAAACTGCAGCTGGATCTGCAGAGGGAGCAGGGGCAGAGACAGAATTTTATTTGTTTGGGAAGCACTCAAACACCATGGAGATGAAGGCCACATAAGCACCTAGGTAAATAGAAAAGGCTTTGCTAACAGCGAGCAGTAATGCCTAATGAGTCATCCTGCTGCCCTGCAGTGTTGTTATCACTTTAGTGTTGTGCAATCAAAAGCTATGAAGTTGGCAATAAAAATAATGCACGATGAAATGAATATCTGCCTGGTTATGCAGAAGGCAGCCGTTTTCTATAGATACTCAATGAAACATAGGGGGTTGCTTTCAAAGTCAAATTCCAGATTATCCAATTTCTTTGAGCTTCCAGAAGGCTCAGATCTTGATTGAGATGCCTCCGTATGGACCTCTCTTTAATTAAAACTGTATCAACTATTTAACTGAAGAGTGTCTCCTGGTTTTTCATGACAACATGCCTCTCAGGGTTAAAGAGTCACAGAAAGAGACCACCTAATTCATTCACCACTGCAGTGTGAATAGCTGGAGACTGCTGTAGGCTAGAAGCTCCTCTCCTCCACATAGTGAGCTGTCACTCAATATATGGAAGCAGCCATAGGGGATGGTTTTCCTGTATCTGATGCTGAAAATATATAATGTAAGGTAGGTATTAAAGAATAAAATTTTTAGCTAAAATGGGGTGTCTCTTCCTCCACCCTTTCACTATTTTAAGTGCTGACCCTGAGGTGAACTTTAAAAGAGTCTCTGCCCTTACCCACTTGCCTTTGTATACTGGGGTTTTGGACAGTGTTCATCATGAAAGAGCCTGTTTCTGTCAAAGAAGCTGTGCTTCCTGCATATTTCTGTTTCTCACTAAAAGTTTTCTTTTCCTGTGGGATTCTTGAGCTGTGCTTGAAGTTCAGGTATTCAGTTTTGTTCAAGGTAAACATGCCAGCAGTGGGAACAGATTTCAGCCTCAAACTCTTGGAGATTCAGCCACCATTTACTTTAATAAATGTCAATTTCAGTAAAGAGAAGGAGAAGCCAATCCCAAATCTCTGGGTTGAAACTGTAGAAGACCTCATTTGTATCCAGCCTTCACAGTGCAGTCCTGCACTTACACGAGCTGGCTTTTCTTGCTACTGCACTTAGATCCAGATCTGAATTCAGGCCTAATACCTGTGGTTTGGGCCCATCTCATATTATTAGTCATCTCCTCATCATATCACTACTTCTGGTCGGTCACTCCCATTTGGAGAAAGGATTTCTCATATCAGTTTGCATTTCTTATCCCAGAAACTCTACCCCAGCCATGGCTCCAACTTAAGTTCCTGCCAAGGACTATTCACGTCCCTTTGGGCTGCTCCCTTCTAGATATTGTGGAATCATAGAATATCCTGAATAGCAAGGGGCCCATAAGGATCACCAGTTTCAAATCCCGGCCCTGCAGAGAACAGCCCCAAGAATTATACCACGTGCCTTACAGTGTTGTCCAAACACTTACTGAACTCTAAAATACACTGTCCTATTCTCCAGGAGCCATCTCCAGTTATCTTTAGCAGGGTAGTTCTGGATGTATGCAAGAACAGGGTGGGGTCTCAGCTCCTTTTCTCTACTTGACAAGTTACCCCATCACTAAGGATGGAGATTTCCTTCTCTCTCTACCCAGGCAGGGTCCCACTCTTTCATTCCCTTTTACCTATTCTTTTTCAGCTCAGGTCTGTGAGGATCCTCCATTTGCTGCTCCATGTCTCCATGCTACACAGGAGCTCACCTCTTTCCTCCTCCATACCCACTGCTCCCCTAACTGCTGGCGGGTAGTTGAAGAGTGGATTGGGGAGCAGAAATTTTTCATTTCTTGATCTGTCTTTTGGAATTGAAAAATATGTAACAAATATTTAGTAAGCCACAGAAGAATTCTCTGCAGACTGGTAGAATTACATATTAGATGTGAAATGAATCTCGGGTCATGTAGAGAAGGTTTTAAGTGTCCATTAAAAAACACAGATGTTCCTCCAGCAAGGCTGGGTATCACTGGGTTCTTTATCAGCAGATAGAAAACACATGTTCCTTTCTATTAGCAGGAAGTCATAAGATCCTTTTTTTTTTTTTGGTCTCTAGTAGCTGAAAGAGCAGCATTTCTTTGTGTTTACAGCTCCCAAGTACAACCTATAACTGGCTCCAGGACTCTAACCCAGAGAGTGGGTGAGAGGAGGTCATTACTTGTCACAGAACACTCAATGAATCCTTTCAGCAGCACAGAAGGACAAGAAGACACTTCAGCAAAATCTGCCTTGGCTTCATGTAAGTTTGGTGGAACAACCATAATGCCTTTCCTTTTTAGTTTTGGTTCTTCTAGCCATTTCTTTTTTCTTTTGGCTTTAATTAAATATCAACAATAAAGTATAAAAAAAGCTCCTAGAAATAGACTTTTAAGATATCGGGAAATAATTTCAACAAGAAAGTCAATTGCAAAGAGGTTGTCTTTAACCTCAGACAGACAAAATTAACTGCATGATGATGTAGTCAGTGAATGGATGTTTGAATGTTTTACGTTTAATTGGGCTCCATTGAAAGTCCCTGGAACTAATTTAATCTACCTTTGACTATTTGAAAATTAGAAGTTTGGTGTAAAATTTCTGAGACTTTTAGGGTCTGATTCTGGTCAATGGAGAAAGGCATTTTGGAAGGACAGTTCAGTTTAGATGTCACAGAGCCTACTTAAGCTTCTCTCTGAAGGTAACTACAGATTGTCTAGAGAAGAATCCAAAATTACTGCTCTAGCCTTGATCCTTAGTTTTTAGATGGCTTGAATTTAGTGTAATAAATCCTATTCGAATTACCCAGACCTGCAGTGACCAAGGTTTCTGTTGCCTTACGACTCATTTGGTGACGTTGAATTGGCGTCCCAGTGGATCATACCATAAAAGTCCTTCCTGGCTGCTGGTCCCATCTGAGCTGCATGTACACTGAACTAGCTCTTTGTCTGTGAATGGGACAGTGTGGTCCAGGCAGCAGAGATGCAAACCAGGCACACCAGGTGGTCAGTGGTCAGGATTAGTTGCCTGGGGTGAATCTTTGAGGATGGGCAGATATGGCCAGTGTCTGCACACTTCAGTGATGTCTGTGTTTTGTAAAGATGATGAGATAGTTTTTACCACGGAATGTAACAGTTTCCAGATCTGTCTACCTTGTACCTCCCCTGAAGAGAGAGGGAGGTGCTCCAGTCTGGTGGCTTTTGCTAGGTTTGTTTGCAGCTCTGATGCTATGAATGACCATAAACACAGTTGTAGGGTGTTTGTGGCAGAGCTGTGTACTGTGCAGTGATCCCTCAAGTGTGAATTTTGAAGCCTAATCTGGTGCTTGTGGCAGAACTGTGAACTGTGCAGTGATCCCCCAAGTGTGAATTTTGAAGCCTAACCTGTTGCTGGGATTGCTTGTACACCATTACATGGCCTGCATTGGTGAGGTCCCACGGGCAATATGTGACACCTGTAGGGGATGGACAAGTACAGACATGTGCAAACAAAACAGGCAAAAATATCTCCTGAAGGTGTGAGGGAGCCTGTGTCCTGGATGCTTCAGCCCTTTGAGGAAGATCCACCTTAAGTTTTGCTCTCATATCTCACAGGAAGCTTGCAGGGTCATCATCTCCTCCCACTGCCAGTTGTGCCTCAGCCCCGGGACAGCATCCTACACCCAGGCAGCCCTCTTGGGTGACCTGCAGCTGGCTGAGTCTGGCAGAGCAGGGGCAGGGTACAGGTCTGCGCTGGAGCCAAAGGAAGCATCACTTGCAGGGACACAAGTTGCTGCAAACTGCTCAGCCACAGCCTTGCACCTCAGCCCCATCCCTATCATGTGCTCAGACACTCCTGCCTGTGCCCCATATGCTGAGGACATGAATGTTTGACCTTGCAGGATGCCGTTTCTTTCACTGCAGAAGAAGCTATTTCAGAAGCCTTCTGATTAAACATCATAGCTGGCACGGTCATCCCAGACACCAGAGCAGGGGACAGACAACTCTTAATGGGGAGATACTCCCAGCTCTTCCCATATTACAAATTCGAGATGGAATGTTCACCTTTGTGCAATGTGGGCTGATGGAGTGAGCTTTCCTTGGTCACTGTGCAGCCAATGTGCACAGGCTCGGGCATCTGTGAGGCTGCTCTCTGTGCATCTCTGCAGCTGCCCTTCTGTGGCACAAAGCCCACACCCTCCTCAAATAAACAGCTTTTTAAAGAAAGCTGGAACAAAACTACCAGAGAGAGGCATCAAAGGAAGCAGTGAGTAGAAACAGAGGCTGTAAGAGAGACGAACCCACTAACCACCATAAGTAGATAAAAGGAGATGCTTTCTTCATACTGTCAACTGAGTAAATAGCTCCATTGTCACTGGGGTATTATTTGTGTAATCCCTTGGAGTGAATACTGTTTCAAATCTGCTTGTTTTCACATGCAACCACACTTCCTGCTGCTGCTCTCAGCACTGCAGTGCCCGGGCCTGCCAGCAGCCCCGCTTCAAAAGTGGTAAGTTCTTCCAAACTGTGTTTTTCCCCTGACAAGTTCAGGGACAGCCAGGCAGCAGGAGGTTATCTGTAAGGACCCAGCCAGTTTGGCCACGCTCCTGCAGTACCATGAAGCTGAGCCAGCAGATGCCAGCTCCTCTGCTATGCCCTTGAGGATGTGGTGCAGGGGGGCGTTCCTGGTCCCCTGGCAGCCGGAAGTCTATCCTGGAAGCTGTCACTTTGGCCATGCCGTCCCGTGCTGCTTGGAACTGCCCTGCAGCAGGCAGATGTTCAGAGGAAAACCCACTGCTGCTGAGGGGTTCTGCTCCAGCTTGGGGTTTCCTTTGTTTCCCTCTGAAGTGATGCCTCCTCTTCCTGCCTCCTACCTACAGAAAACAAGATCCCATCAGTGAGGAATCTGGTCCATTCCTGTATCATGCCTACTCCACACCGTGGGGCACAGCACTGGAGGACACAGAAGGTCCTAAATGCTGAGCTGTGACTTCATCGAAAACCAAAGCCTTGATTGCAGAGGCACAAATCTGAATGGAAGCCTCTGACTCCAACACCAGCATGCACCTTTTAACTCAGTCAATTTGGTGTCAATGACAGACACACGAGAAAATTTGCACAAATTTGATAAAGGATCTATTTAATTGTATGTTGTCAAGCTGGAGTAGACACCTTGTGTGACTAGGACTTAATTTATATTGACTTACCTGAACCTACTGAGGATACAAAAAGATGTGTACCACTGCTTGATAGAAACCAGTTTTAGAAAGGTGAAAAGTTTAAACATTGTAAATAAACATTTAAAAAGAGAAAAGAGAAAAAAAACCCCAACAAGCAAACCATTACACATTTTCATGTAGATGTGAGTAGGTGCTAAGGTGACGCACCAACACTTGTCCCATTAAATTTGCGGAGGGATAATAGGATTTGTCCGTGTATCTTCAGATTGGGGCACAGCAGCAGATGTCACCTCCTGTGAGAACAGGTGGAATTTTCATGTTACATGAAAGGGAGTTAAGGAAATCATGGAAAGACTTGGGAGTATCTGTCCCCTTCCAGCTCCCACCAGCACGACACAGCCCTGGCTTCATGTTGGCATGGGGTCTCTGGCAGGAGCATGCTACCCAAATGTGGGAAACCAGAGCAAGTACTTCACCCTCGTGGGGCAGCAGCCATGCTTTGTGTGCTCTGCCCAGGATATACACCTCTTCCAGGGCTTGGAAAGGACCCCAGGCGATTGCTGTAATGGGTATCTTATGTGGCACTCTTTAAGACAAAAGTTTTCCTGGTACTGTCTTTGGGAAAGCATGTGTGCTCTACCATTCCCCACATCACACCGTGTGGAATAGTTGGCATCTTGCTCCTAAGGGAGTCACCTTTCCTGTCGTGTCTGGGTGACCTCGGAATGGGTTCCTAATTGGATCCATGCATGTGCTCCCCCAAGGCACTCTGACACTCCTCAAACCTATTCACTCGCCTCATGGATCATTAAAACCCTTTGCTACTGACAGTGCTACTCCCAAAAGGTTTCTTTGATGTCTATTTGGATATAAGCCTTAAATTATTTTATAAATAAACATCTGGATGAAATTTAAAATAAATCTTATAAAATCTTCTAAAAATAAATCCTGTTTGCAGGCACAAAACTGCTTTTGAACAAAATTTTAGTTTTCTCCCCCACAAAACCAGAAGTAGAAAAAAAGCCTTTCCACAGCCTCTGTTTTCCATTTAGTACTCAGCTACTAACTCAGAAGTGTCAAGTTCATCCTCTGCACAGGCATGTTGAGAAGGCTTCCTGCTATGTCCCATGGCTTGACTGCTCCAAGAAACAAGTCCAAGCCCTTTTCCCCATTTGATCCATAGCAAGCAACCTGGGATGCTTATGTAGGTGGATATGGGGTCCTGAGCCTCCTCCCCGTTTGCAGTGACAGTAGTCAGCTCCAGGTCTGGCACAAACATCCACCTCCCACCCTCCAAGAACCGTATCCATGCAATCTCACTCGGTGTGAGACTTGTGCTGCTGTCTCCTTCCCCACTGTCTCTCTCAGAGGGGCTCCCTCTTGCATTTGGAGCACAGAGCTGGAACCTCTCGCAGAGTGCTGGAACTGCTCCCTTGCTCTGTGGCTCCATCTGCTCCGCAGCTGGTTTGGCAGATGACAAGTGGCATCTGGTATGTGGGCTTTTGGAGCAGAAGAAAGTGGTCAGTAGGGACAAGCTACGTCAAGGGTCACTAGGCTTAAAAGGAGCCCTGAGAGTGGGCCATTTCTTGACCAAGTGCTGGGGCTCCGTATGGCCCAACAGTCGGAATATATCCTTCAGTCCACAACAGGTCCTACCACTATCTTCTGCACTGGAAAAAAATTTCCTTCAGAGTTTTGTGCAGTCTCTGTGGAGCTCTTGTGATAACATGCCTGAGACAGAAATCCCTTCTGGAGGCATATGGTCTTCATAAGCACCTTGAGATTCACAGAGCTGCCTGGCAAAGAAAAAGGAAAGTGGAGAATGATGGGAACACAGATTTCCACATTTCTGGTGGTCGCTGCCTCACCTCTGAATGTGTCAAACTCAAGCTTGCAGGGAAAACAAGGAAGGATGCTTCATTGCCAAAGGCTTTCTGCATGCATCCCAGTTCCACACACCTCCTCTCCAATGCCAGCTCTCTTGGGAGACCAACAACCAGAAATGCTGCCTCTCTGCTTGCATGGTGTCAATATTCTGAACTGCTGCAAAGACAGCTACCCTGTTTACTTGTGCTCTGCATCTCACATGTCCAGGCACATCTTCCTGATAGTTTTGTTTTCCCTCCTCTGTTATTTTAATCTGGAAAGAAGGAGATCAAGAATTATCCATTTACCAGCTTTTCTACAGAGCATAAGCATTCCTTGGGTTTTCCTTGGGGATCCATTATTCCAGAACACTGTAGCTCTTTCATCCTGTTTCTGCAAATCCTCTTGAAAGAGTGTCTGAGTTAACAGCGTGCCAATATCAAGCTTTCAGGAATAAGGAGCCAGGCCCCCAAAGTCATGAGATTAGCTTTAAAATAGAGAGTTGTTTAGGTTTTTATAAAAACAAGCATTAAAATTTGGCATTCATTTTATTTACTTTTTGTTTTTCAATCTTTGGCATATGCTCAAGTCACACTTTCAAGCTTTTCTCTTGTAACTGTTAAAAACAGAAGCTGGCACTCACAGGAGCTGATTCCCAAGACTCAGGGAGCTGGGACTTATGAAACTGGAATTTGGGGATAATCATTATAAAATTGCAAGAACTGGGACCATTGAGTTAACAGTATGGTAAAAACTGATTGCCAGAAATATCATGACTCTGGCTTTCATTTGGTTTTAAACCTTCTTGGTCTGTGGACTCAATCTGAGTATTACCAAACCTATTAAATAAGCCTAATTCTTTTTATTTAGGGCCATCTTGCACTTTACCAGCTTTATTTCTTTCTCCAAAGCCCCCAGGAAAATGTCTCTCTTCTTCTGCTCTGCACAGTAATGTTTTCAGTAGATGTCAAATCCAGATTATCGAGCAACTCAGTTTAGGTGAAGATAGTTTGACCCCTTCTAACTGAAGGTACCTCTGTGCAAGGGGGTCTCTGAGGTCCTGTTGTAGTTGGTGGAAATGAGGGTTCAAGTCAGTGGCCCACACATAGACAGTTGAGGTGCTTTGAGTAGCCATGTCACAGAATCACAGAATGGTTTGGGTTGGAAAAGACCATCTAGTCCATGAAGATCATCTAGTTCCAGTCCCCCCTGCTGTGTCCAGGGACACCTCCCACTTGACCTGGTTGCTCAGAGCCCCATCCAGCCTGGCTTTGGGCACTTCCTGGAATGGGACACCCATGATTTCTCTAGGCAACCTGTTCCAGAGCCTTACCACTCTCACAGTAAAGAATATCCTCCCCCAACCATTACAATCTATCCAGAAGGCAAAGCTCTTCCATTAGGTCTCTACTTGCCTGTGCGTTCTGATGCTATATTTGGGTATCTCAGCAGACACTTGCCACCAGCAAACAGATTTCCAGGTCAGGAGGTAACTGAACTGGTGAGCTCAGGAGAGTCTGGAGAGCTGCTCCGCTGACAAGAGGGAGGCATTTTGCTTACATGTCTTCAATCTGAATCAAACCTTGCTGTTACACAGGGTCAGTGCTGTAAATTGTATTCCCAAGGTGAGCAGAGCTGAACTGACAGAGCTGTTTGTAGATGAACTGCTCTCAGTGGTGGGCTCTCTCAGTATGGTCATGAGAATAGGAGTGCTGTGCTGTGAGCCTCTATTTATAAAGTCCCATCACTACTTCTGTGAACAAGGGTCCCCAGTCTGCAGTGTTAACTCTTCTAGTTGTAAATTGACTATTTTTTAATTTTCATGCCTAGTTAAATCTGTACCAGTAATGCTTGTGATCCTTTCTTATGTCTAATTATACTTCCTTTGTCACACCTTTACAATAGCATTTCTGGTGACCTGCATTTTAAGGAAGAACCACCAAACCCAGCATTTTCCAACGATTTTGCAACGCTTTTTAGCAGTTATTACAAACCAATTTTTTTCCAGAATCCTTGTGCAAGAAACCTTACAAATCACCCTGCTGCTTGGTATCAAAGATGACAGACACACACAGAGGAGCACTTTTACTGTGCTGACACATATACTCAGTGAAGGTTTTTCCCTTTGCTGAGTGTATTCCCATTGCTATGGGGCACGATTATGCTTTGCTGAAACAGAGCTATTATTGCTGCAACTGTTGCCAACAAGTTCTGCAGTAGCAGTGTGGGTTTTCTGCCTCACCAAATCTAACCCCTGCCTTCCCTCTGATACCAGGAGCATCCACGGCCTATAAGCCCTTCCACAGGCTGGGCTAACTCTGCCCTGAAAGCAGTTGTGTTTTTGAACTCATTCCTTCTCCTGGAAGGCTGTTCCAAAACTTCATGCCTCTGAGGAGAAACCTCATTTCCAGCTCTGCGGTTAGTCTGTTCCCATTTGTTCTTATGCCAATATTCTCTTTTAAATTCAGTGGATCTTTCTGCCCCCATCCCACGTTTACCTGAAACGAATCTATAGTGAGCTTTTGTACTGCTAATCAGCCTGACTGAGGATACGTTTTTGATCGTCTCATAAAAATGGGTCTTCTTTCTGGCAGCAGTCCTCTACACCTCCACGTTTGACTTCATTTTCTTGAACATGACTCGCCAGAAGTCTACACTGTTTCCCAGATAGTAATAATACCTCTCACCTTCTACTAGAAGTGCCCTGGCAGCAGCCTCTGAGCCTTATTTCTCTTTTCCAAAGCCTTACTATGTTTATCACCTATTCCAGTTGATTAGTACACCCATGTTTTTCCCTTAGTATAGGATTTGCAGCTGATTCAGAGAAAATTTGTAGAAGTCTGCAAAGATCCTTCCTTACTCTGAGTGTAGGACCTCCAATTCTGTATAATCACGTTTCTGCCTCTCTTGCTCCTGTTCTCATGGTGATTTTAGTCTTCCTGAATGATACTCCTCTCCTCCTATTGATCAACACTGTTCTTTGACATTGTGGCATTGGGTTATTTCAACAACACTTTCCTTCATTTTTGTTGAAGTTATTGATGAAATATTCAGTAAGAGCAGTTCAAAGGATCTTCTGTGATGAACTCCTGTAATGACCCTCCTCCCCGCAGATGTTGTGTCTTACAGGACTACTCTTTGATCAGCTCTCTCCCCACGTTACTATTCTTTGCCTAATCCCCATTTTTCCCGGTCCAAATAACGAATTCTCTTGTGGCATCACACTAAATAGTAGACTAACTGCAGATCCCTGTGTAAAAACCAGTTGCATCAGAGAAACATATCAAGTTCATCTGGCATGACTTTTACAAATCTGAATGCTTTTTAATCCATTGTCCTTCTACGTCCCTTTTAAAAATTATTATTTCCATGTAGTTTATTTTCGTGCCTGATACACTATTGCTGTGAAGCAAGCAGATTGCAGTCGCCTTTATTACTTTGCTTGTCCCTTCTGAGTGTAGGCACTACATTTGCTCTTATTCTCAGCTTGACTAGTTTGCAAGTCTCCTTTGCTCTGCCCGTGCAGTTTCATATGCTGGCTCTTCCATCTTTTAGATGCAGGTATCACACCATAGATTTTGAGTACCTAATAGGTTATTGAAGCTTTTTTCCTAGATCAGGTATGAACATTTCTGTTCTCATATTCCTGTGTTACCCTTTTTTCCTCCTGTATTCAACAACAGCCTTTTTTAAACTGCAGCAAAATATTAATTTCATTATGTAGCTTTAATATTACTCTCACACAGGTCCATTTGTTTCAATTGTCTTTTCATTTGAAGAACTTGCCTGGTTTTTTTGACAACCTCTGCAAGGTCTATATCAACTATTTTTCTTGTAATTTCCCCTGTATCCTTTCTAACAGTAACATATATTTTCAGTACTCCAGTGAATTGTCTTGCACCTTTTATATAAAGACATTTCAGGCTTCATTGATATTCAAGTCCTTGAGATAATTTAATTTGTTTCCTTCGAAATTAATTTGCCCTTATGAAATTGCAAATTTTATGTTACCTTCATTTCTTTTCTTTTGCATGAAGTTCAGATAAGGCCTCTTTGGTTTTATTCTATCCAAGAATGCATTTATGGACTATGATTTTTGTGACCATTTAACAAGAAAAAAGCTAAAATAGCAATGCTTTTGTTCAATTCAATGATTGTCATTAAAAAAACCCTGCTGGTTGTCACTGCCTGGAATACCCAGACACCATCATTACTCATAGCATTAGTTCTTCAATCTCTATGTATGTGCAAAAAGTGAAAATTTCACATAACACGAATGATCCTGGTAGTATTTATCTCTCTACTAGTTTCCAAAAATCTTTGTTTGCAATGTTAGTGTTAGCAGACAACTGGAAACTGATTAATATTACCAGTGGGAAATATTTTTTGTGTTCTGGTGAGGATGCGGGTAGATGCCTAGGCCTTTGATGGATTTCTCAGCCATTTGAAATTAATAATGGGCAAAAAACAGTATGACTACTGCAGTCTGTATTGTCAAGATACAGGCTGGAGGAAGTCAAGAGATCTGTGCTTGGTGGTGAGTGGATGACAAATTAAAAGGACTCTTGTGGGTATGTTAGACTCACAAGCACCTACAGATGATGTTCCTTGGTGCTTTGATGAGGTAAACCCACTGTTTCTTCTGCTCTGTAGCGTTATAGGTGTGCTGGACTGCTCTGAGACAGACCTGCAGTACTGAGTCATGCTGCACATAAAACGCTCCATCATTCAACTCATTTAAGATATGAGAAGTTTCAAGCAGTCAGGGGCACATGGAACAAAAGCAGAGATTTACACCAACTCACCCTGCTGGGTGTGAGCCTGCCTTCGCTTGCAGTACATGGACACAGTCCCACTGGAATCATGTAATAGAAAATTACATAATTAGGGAATTAATCCCCCTAACTGAAAAACTCTTTCAAGAAACTGTCACAGACCTCCCGGTGCCTGAAGGATCAGTTTACTTCCGACGGGAGTTAGGCAGTCCCATCAACATCATGCCTTGGGAAATTTCCCCTGTAAGACTTTGCTGACTGAAGCAACAGTGATCTGTGTGTTTTATCACCCTGTCAGCAGAGAAGTCCCGAGAGCTGTTTCCCAATGTCTGTGCCTGGGCAGAAGCTGCTGGGCTCAGTGCTGTGCCTCCCACCCTGTCCTTGCATCACTGCCATCTGTCCCCAAGGTCCCACTGCCTCCCTGCTCCTCCCTGAAGCTGCCCAGGAGCTCCTGGGTGGAGAAAGAGACAAGAAACAAACAAAGCTGACAAGGACAGAGCAACTTGGTCTTGTGGGTGGCGCCCCTGCCCATGGCAGGAATTAAATGACGTCTAAGGCCCCTTCCAACCCAAATCATACTATGGTTCTATGAAAACAGGTCTCCTGTGGGATAGCACCTGCGCCAGCACAGTGCCACTGGCACATGGGCTTGGGCACACCATGTCCCCTGTCCTACACAGGGCCTTGCTTCAGCCTCTCTCATTCCTCCCAGGGCCTGCTAAGGTCCTGCTGGTCAGTTTTCAAGTCTACTGTACCTCCCAGACCTGCTATTCCCATTTTGTGGGTGTGATGGATTTGCTTATTTCCACTGAAACACACTTATTGCACAGTACAGGAGCTGGACAGCACGGAGCCGAGCCCTCAGCCACAAACAGTGTCAGATCTTCCACTCAGAAATGGGTTCTTTTGTGACATTGAAATATACACATTAATAAAAAAAGAATAAATGAATCCTGGTGTAATGAGTGTATGAAGCACTAAATCAGCAAAAGGACAATACAGGCTTTTGATTTGCATCAAAACACAGATCGTAGCTGGAAACGCAGAAAACAGCGTATGGAGTAGGCAGATCATAACTCATGCTGGAGTAAATAACACAGATATTGTTCCGACCTTGTGTGAAGGTTTGCTGCTTCAGTAAAAAAATTTATTGCTGCTGACCATTTCTTTCAAAGGGGAATGTGATGTGTAGCAGGACATTTTTAGAAGGAGTAGAGGATAAATTCATAAAATAGTCTTCTGCAGTCTTAACGTTCAGGTAGCATTCTATTTAAAGACCTGAAATAAAATGATTGCTACCTCCATTCTGCAGCAGATGTGAGAGTTATTTTTTTCTCAAGTGTTTGCTCGCAGGTGTGGATCCTCTTGTGTTGGGGGCTGTGTGGAAAATGAGTGTGTGCCCATCCTCAGAGGGCCAGTGCATGTGCCAAGACCCAGTGGAGGACAGAGACATGCAGGGAAGCACAGAAAAAGTGACAGTTCTGCTCAGGTCAATGGCACTGGCCACGGCACCCTCAAAACCTTCTACACAAAGGGCAGAGAAAACCATCTCCTTTTTGACGTTCTCTCCCAAATGAATTAAGTGTTTTGAGACACGGTGGTCTTGTGACAATCCTGGGCCTGAGAAAGAGATTTTTGATCGCATGAAGATTATGCCATACTTAACTCAGTGCACTCAGGTCCTGGGACTCTTTCATTGATTTGGCATTGAAGATCAATAAGCACCCAGCCTGGTGTCCACCCTGCTTTGGGAAACAGGGGTGCTGCAAAGGGCCACAGCCCTAGCAGCTGATCAGTCCTTTCACAAAGCAGAACCTTTTAAGGGAAAAAAATACAATTTTTAAGTGGGCACTTTCTGTGAAAGCTTCTGTTGAACTGAAAACCTGAATTTTCTTTGGAAAAAACCTGTAATTAAAAAAATGGGTGACATCTTATTATAAACCCTTAGTCTGCAGCATACTTCCTGACCAAGCCAGTTATACTGACGTGGTCCATTAGTTAAAAATTCTGCTTTTCCTTCCTTAATTTGGAAAGGATAATCATATGCAGTCAGTTGGAAATCAGCCCTTCCCCAGTTCAGTTATACTCTCTTCCTGCGGTAGATACACTTAAGGATGGATCTGTGGTTTGAGCAGGTACATGTAACAGCAGATAGCCCATTCATAAAGAAACAGACTCTTCCCCACAGTCCTGCTGAGGGGTTTCTGAAGAATCCAGCGTCATAAAGTGCCCAAGCACCATAAACTTGGTGATTCCCCCCATATTCATCCCATTGCTTAGAGAAGAACCCAAGAGGAGCTGCTGTGTGAGGCTGCAGCAGGCAGAAGGCGACATAATATGGCAGGGGCCAGTTGTGTGGCTTAGGCAAGAAGATAAATCCCTCAAAAGCCATCAGCTTTTGGGGTGCAGTGATGTGTAGATGGGGTCTTTGCTCACTATTATTATTTTTGCTTTGCTCACTATTTTATTTCCATGCTGCTCTTTTTGCAGCATGGGAAACAGTATCTCCAGAAGTCTCAAGCACCAGAGTTGAGTGGATGGGGGCATCAAGGGAGCAGAATTCAGAAGGTTGCAGCAGGGTGTTAAAAATTAGGGTGCAAAGAATGGGATGAAATAACAGCCATTGAGTGGAAAGTAACAACAAAATGACCCTGCTGAAGCTCAGGAAGTCTCTGGACCCACACAGTGCCCGCTTTTTAGCCTAAACCCTTGCTCCGGGTGCCGCCTTGCACGGCGCTGTAAGCTCCTTAGGTGTAAGCTCTTTGGTGGAGTGAGGGCTGGCACCATGGTGTTCTGTGCCTCCCGGGGGGCCTGGCCCCAGGCACCATGGCGGGACAGGGTGGCAGCAGCACGGCTGCACCAGACCCGCATCAGACACAAGCAGTTCCAGGGCTTGTTTTGTAAAAGCACCATTTTGTTGGTGTTAGCGTGCTGTGTTCCATGAGAACGTGAAGGCAGCTGAAGTGTGGGAGGTGTTGCCTGCCAGGAGAAGCATGTGCCTTGTGCCGGCAGAGCCCCGTGCTCGAAGCCCAGCACTGAGCCTCCATCATCCCCGGGCATGTCTGCAGCATTTGCTGTTTCAAACAGGCAAAGTCAAACTCCTCTGTGAAAATGTCAAGACTATGCTCGGTGAATCCCATCAAGGCGAGCAGCAACAGTGTGTCTCAAACAACAGCACAGCAACAAAAAGCATATTATGAAGTCTAACCTTACTTATTACTATTTTTTTCCATGGATATTTCCCCATCACCTCCAGTTGAACTTGCCCCTCATTCCCAAGCTGGGAGATCTGGCTAATCAGTGTTGTTTGCAAAGCTTTCTTAGCCCTCAACAAACGCTGTTTCTTTGCTGTGTTTGTCAGCGTGGCGAAGCAATTATTGCCGAGATCTGAGATGTGATTACGCGTTTGTGGAGGAGGAGGGGGGTGGAAAGTCGAGGACATAATGTAATAATGAAATCCATTGTCACGAATAAATCTGTAGGAGGATTTAGATGTTTTTCCCTTTTTTCTGACCCACTTGGTCCTCACGTGTCTGGCTGTGCCAAGAGTGCTGTTGACGCTGCAGGAAGGTAGCACAAGGGCAGTGAACAGATCCCTCTCCAGGTTTGGTGAGTGGGATGGATCTTACCTATTTCCAGGAAAAGAAATAAAAATAAAAATGTATTCTGTTTAGTGCAAGTGTGTGTGAAATGCTTTCAGTGGTAAGCTGAAACCCTGCCTGCCATCCTCCCACGGCCTGACCTAGCCATCCCTGCGCTGGCAGTGGGACAATTTTTATGGACAAGTTCTTAATTTCAGAGACAAGTTGTGGGGTGAGAAGAGAAAGGTATTAGGCCCTCCATCCTCATACAGAGCCCAAGGCAATCCAGGGTGTCCTGAGCTAGCAGTGCTGGTGTGCAGTGTCTGTGACACCCACTCCAACTGCAGCAGCAGGTACCTTCCTAATACAGTACCAGATTTCCTCTTCCTTAAAGAAAATGGACTCCTTTCTGTGCTGAATCTTGTCACTTCTGCCCTTATTATTGCCAGATTGCTTTAATTTTAGGTACTTCTCCTATTCTGTCCTTACTTCCCCAGTGTGTCACATTTGTTACTTCATGTTTACTCTGCTTTGTAATTTTAGCCTGATTTCCTAAGGAAATGATGCACCATTCAAATGAAACAATCATGTTGTTTGTGGCTCCATCTACGTCCTATTCATCCTCCAACATCGAAAAAACCACCCCAGAATACTGCTCCACCATAACTGCATCTGATGGAGGAGAAAATATTTCCAAGTTAATTCAGCAGACGGGGTCCTTGTGCTGCCAGAGAAGGGTGTGGTACCCTTCACTGTCTCTCCCTGCTTCCCTGTCAAAGTGCTGCTTGGCTGCTGCTGCAGGAGGAGAAAGCAGGAACAAGACCTTGTTCCTGGGTCTGAATCAACCCTTTTCTCCAGCCAGCACCAGCCACATGAAATCATATTAAGGACCTTAGGTGCATCCCAGTTGCTTGGGGGCAACTCAAGCGGACTGGGGTCGTGGCACCTCAGCATCCCCATCCCACTGGCCTTGGAGATGCAGTCAGAAACCAAAAGGCTTGTGTCCTTGTTGGCAGTCCACAGGGGGAAGGCAAAGCAGGGCAAGGCCAGGCAGGACAATGCAAGGCAAAGCAAGGCAAGTGCTTGAGTGCTTGCAGGGCCAGAGTGCAGCAGCCGCTCTTTTCCTGGGGGTGACGGGTGGGTGGAGGAGCAGAAAGGAACAAACAAGGCTTCCAGATGAGTTCATCCCCTCTCAAATCACACTCATTGAAACACATCTGTGTTTTCAGGGCTGTGTGCAGCAAAAACCGCCTTAGTCAGCTCTTGTTTTCAGTTTTGTGTGTTGGCCATTTGTATGGTTCTTTTTTTTGCCTCTTCAAATCAGATCCTCTGGTGTATAAGGGCTCAGTTCATCCAAAGCTTTATTGAGAAAGCTGCTCCCAACACTTCCTAATCTCATAAACAAGAAAGAAATGACTTAATACTACAGAACAAAACCAGTTTTGCTGAAGTGCAGCAGTGGCACCCTCAAAGAAACACCTTGCATGCACAGGTCTGCAGTGTCTGTCAGGGGGCTGCAGACTGCTGACAGCAGAATGGTGTTTTCTAACCCAGGTAAATTATATTTTATTATGAAATGGCACACCGCAGTAATTTCTGTATTTGGGTAGTACCGCAGGACACACAGCTAGCGTTTGGCAGGGAGATGATTAAATCACCAAGGTGTAGTTGAAGGGTTTGATTGCATTCCACCTCCAGCCATCAGCATCTGCAGCATTTGTGTTGTCAGCTGGCTGGAAGGCTGGCACATCCCTGTGGTCCAGCAGACCAGGGTGATGCTGCCCTCAGGTCACTGCAGGCCTGGCTGTAGAAATATGCATCTTGCCAGCCTGGAGATGCCTGAGCTGATGGACACCTCATTGCCTGCCTGCATGCCACAGATACAGGTTTCATGGCAAGACTCATCACAGCAGATTCTGATCTCAAGGGCATGACTCTAAGTGCATATATAAGAATCCCAAGTTTTGCTTACCAAACCCTATGATTTCTGACTTGTCAAGGAAAGCTCAAAAATATCCTGCACTGTAAAATCGCAGAGCCCCAAGAACAAATACAGAAAAGACATTTTTCACATTAAGTTCATGTATTTTTACCTCCAGAGCTTTCAGCTGACCATACACATTTTTGAAATATCTCACTTGCAATAAGAATGCTGAAGTTTTTCCAGGGACTGCCAATGCAATGATGCACAATTAACAGCACCAGCCCAGCACTGGCTTTGCTAAACTGAAACTAGCAACTTCACTCAGGCTGGTTACCAAAGCTTTCTAGGTACCAAATTCCCACAGCAATCAATTGTCCCTGTGATTTCTCCACACCGTCAGGGAAGTTAGATGCCCTTGGTGGTGGCTCTCGGGGAAAGCTGGTGTCCTGGAGGTGCTGCTCATGGTAGCAAGCAGGGAAAGGAGAACTCCTTCAGCAGAGCAGCAGCTGCAGAGCACAAAGCAGGAGCATTGCCCTGCAGACGTTCATTAACATTCAAAAAACAAATATTGACTCAGTCGTGTTTGTGAGCTTTTCTTTTTACCTTCCCCAGACATCCCAGCTGTACAGAGCATGTGTGAATACTTGAGGAAGATTATCTCTGGCCTCAACTAGCCCCCTGGATAAGATGTATTCTGGTGTTACTCAATGTTGGAAAGCTTGCAGTGCCACCCAGCAAAGGAACTGAAGCAACAGGGTGCAGAAATGGCTGCTCAGAGTGAGCACAGGCGTCTGGACTCCCCACCCTGCCACTGGGCTGCCCAAGGACTGTCCCTTGGGGTGAAGCTGTCTGTGATGAGAAACAGCCCTGATCTGCATACATGAAACACCATGTTGGTTGCACCTGCAGGACACAACATATGGTGATCATGGAGCAATCTGCAGAACATCATTCCGGCAACTTGGGGGAAAAAAGGTGAAGAAATAATAGAAAATTTTCCTGCATCACCTGTGTTTGAGAACTCTGTACTGTGCCCAGTCACTGAGAGTGAATTCAACAAATACAAAGCAGTTATAAATTATTTATCCCAGCCACCAAAGTTTTTGCAGCACGAGGCAACTTTCTATTTTGCTACTAGTCTATTACCTAAATCTAGAAATAATAGTGCATCTCGTTAGGGACTCCAGATTTTAAAAATCCATACTCTTGGATTCTGACCTCCATATTCAACTCATTTAAAAATGCATATTAAAAAATACACCATACCAGCACACTGCTGGAGAGACCTACCCACAAAGGGAAAGCCTTTCAGCATTCACAGACCTTCCAGCATGCCCTGGGAGCTCTCCAGTGAGTCTGTACAATAACATCATAAAAAGCAGGACTGGAACAAACCTTGGGAGTTTGGCTACTGCACTGGCTTACTAATGAGTGGGATTATCTCCCAAGTCACCCCTGATAGGAGTGTGCTCAACCTGTTTGCAAATCCTCTAAGGATGGAAAATCTTTTACCAGGATTATCTTCATTGTTAGAAATGCCTAAACTGAAACCTCTATGCACCTCATCTGATCACTGTGTGTCCTGTTTCTGAGGATGTGAAAAAGGCTTTGTTACATCCCCCAAGGCAGTGTGAGGCTGTGATCCCTCCAGATTTCTCTTCTATAGATTAAATAAGTTTAGCAGTAGCATTTTTGGGATGATCTTAAGGGACACTCTCATGCAGAGATATAAGGGATAAGGAAACGCATTTCCCACAAGGTCATTTAGAAGAAAAAATAAAAATCTTATGTAGAGAAGGAAAAAAGCCCATTTTTGGCCACTCAGAAGGAAGGTTGTATCCAGGAGCTTTTAATAACTCTTCTTGTTGACTGCTTATACATATTCTGCATGAGCAAGAACAAACACAATGGGTGCTTCAAAAAGAAAAAATAAGAAAAAAACCGTGGTTGTTTGTTACCTTGTTACCTTTCATAGAGGAACTGTGAAGCTAAGTGAGTTAAATCCAATGGGAATATAATACCAGCAGACTGAAAAATCCCTTGAGAAAAATATGGACATCATGTAATCACAGAATCATAGGATAGTTTGACTTGGGAGGTAATTTTAAGGATTATCTAGTCCAAGCCCCTGCCATCGGCAGGGACACCTTCCACTACACTAGGTTGCTCAGAACCTCATCCAGCCTGGCCTTAAACACTTCCAGGGATGGGGAAATGGCAATGCTGACTTGACTGACTGACAAGTGACATACTAACTACTGTCAGCAGTGGAGTGTCCTGAGGGGCAGCTTGGGCATATACTTGGTGCAGCAAGGACTAGAGAAAAAGCAGTGAACACAATGTTGAGGGAAAGGGGGAGGTCTCTTGAACAGGGAGGGCCTTTAGTGTTAGCAGCAATAAGAGCTGTCTGGTGGGATGACTTTGAGATAGGATTGAGAAACTCAGATAGGAAGAAAATAAGGAAAGACCAATTGAAAGAAAGCAAAGCAGTTAATTTTTTTTATCCCATGGTAACAAGGGATTATACAGCTCCCAGACACACAGCACATTATCCTGGTTCTCAATAAGAGGGACTTCCCTGGAAAGAGCTGGATGGAAACATCACTGACCTCTGCCTAAAAATGAAATTAATATCACATAAAGAGGAAAATTGAGATAGCTTGACTATGGGTGCAGAGATGGGGGTCTCAATTGCAATATCGACCTGGCAGCAGCTCCATTCACTGAGTCGGTGAACTTGCCTTGACTCTGGTGCATGTTTTCCAGCACTAAGGACAGCTGGCATTGACAGAGGTTGTTAAGCCCCTGGTAGCTGGCCCTGCCAACTCTTCACTTCCAACTGTGTCTTATGTCTCACCCAGCTCTGACACCCTGACCCCAGGAGGGAAAGGGCCCATTTACTGCACCTGGGGGGCCCCTCCCAGCTGTGCTCCTCTGGCAGTTCAGAGGCTCCAGGCTTGATCTGCCAAATGCACTGGCCTTGGGATGCTGTGCTGGACTTGGGATGCCAAACTTGGGATGCTGTGCAGGTCTGCATATTTGGAGAAGGGTGTGAGTCCTGAGCAGGACCAGAGGGTGGGTTGGCTACTATCCTACATGCACTGTGAATGAAACGATGGCAGAGTCCACCGCAGCGCCCACGCCAGCCTCCTTGGAGACACAGTTTGGGCCAGAAGTCCTCGGCACAGGCTGCAAACCCTGCCTGGAGCAGACAAAACCGCGAGCAGACTGTTTGTGGATCAGTGCCCTCCTTCCCACACAGACATATGCTGGAGGAAAAAACAAGCTGCTTCTCTCCAAGTCCTCGTACAGGCTCTGGTTCTCTTGCCATTGAATTGTCACATGAAAGCCAAGATCTTAAAGGTGATCACTGCTGTCCCCTCCACAGAATGGCTTTACTCCAAGTGCAGCACAGACGTGTTTTGCAAAGGGGTGTTGGGTGAGTGCTCCTGAGATGAGGAACAGGGTGAATGGAAAAAGCAAGAGGTGTGGAAGGTGAATTATACAGATAGAAGGAGGTTCTAGAGAGAAAACATGCACAAAGAAGGAAAAAGTCTCAAAGAGAGCTCACAGCAGCTGACAGAGCCCTGCAGGGGGGACTTCTCTGCATAGATGGAGCAAGGAGATCTCCATGACCTCACCCACTTCTTCAGGGATTCAAATTCCCATTACTTGGAAGGAGCAAAATACCTTCAATGATTGAGTTTTTTTCTGTATTGTGTAACAGCTGGGTATACCACATGTTGGGGAACGAGGTTATCACTGCCCTATAGTTCCTTCCAGTCAACACTTCTGTCTCCCAAAACGAAATAGCAATAAGAAAATCTGTATAACAAGCTGTCTTTGATCCTGGCTTCATTCCTACCACCACAGAACTGGAGTGGTGTGAACACAAGGCAGGGAGGAATGCAGAGGTAAAAAGAAATGGGCCCATTGCTGGCCCTTTCCCGGGTCAGCAGGGATCTTGCAAGTGGCAACTTGCATTTGACAGACCTTTCTGACATGAAGCAGCCCGTGACCTTGCCCAGCATTAGGCTCTATTTGGGGACTTACACGGTACCTATGCCAAGTCAAGCACTGTCTTTAATTCCTAGGAGTAGCATCGTCCCTGGATAAGAGCGAGAAATGATGCACAGAGGGGCTAAACATCACTGTAAGGGACTGAATTTAGCTCAGAGTTAAGCACTTTAATCCAAAGCTAGCACTTTCCCCATTAAATTATCCTTCCTCTCCTGGAGTTCTTGCAGAAGTGCTTCAAATTCTCTCCAAGTTCTTGTCCAGCCCCACAACTGAAGAAAACCCTGGAGAAATGGTAACTGAGTAGCTTTTCCAGCCAGCCTGACCTCAGTCCTTCTCCTGGCCCACTCATCTGCTTCTGGAGGGGCTGCCAGCTGGCAAGCACCCGGCTCCCTCACACGAGCTGGCACTGCCCAAGGGGTGAATCAGCCTGCTAAGGAGCTCACAGCAAGGATAAACAGCTCTGGGGCTGGAGAAAACAAAATAGTTGGATATTAATGGGAAAGGAATTGCAGGAGAAGAGTCTTGCATCTCTACTGTACATCTGCTAAGCCTCAGACATGTGCTGCAGAGATTGCTGCAAATGCTGGGTGAGAATAATGTTACTGCAAATGAGAAAGACCAGATAAAATAGAAGAGGATAGGGCAGAAAAAAGTCTACTCCATCACTGGTTTATGTCTGAGTGGTTCTGTGGGCAAGGTAGAATGGCGTAAGACCACTGAAACAAACCAAAAAAAGAGGGGGGGAAAGGCTCTCTTGCAGGCAGGAGTGGGGCACATAGGTGGGGGCAGAGTGGGGTTAATCCTCAGTCCTGTGGCTGTGACACCAGCAGCCCATTTTTGGTAGGAGCTTTTTCCCTTCTCTTGGGTACAGCAAGTTCAGCATTTGGCTCTGTGATGGTACAAGTGAGTTGGGTGACAGGGGAGGTCTGGTTTTAATGGGAAACACTGCACCACTGAATCATCTGTGCTTTTCTCACATGTAGGTGCATCTGCTCCAGCGTCCATCCAGCCCAGGAGAAGCAGATGGAAGGGGGGGAAGGGGAGAAAAGGGGCTGAATTTACAATCTCAGAAACAGATTTGTCTGGGCCATGCAGTGGCATCCTAACATAATGTGTTTCTACATCCTCCCTCTTGCTATAATTAATTTTTAATCATTCAAGCAAGTTCCCACATATCCTGTAGATCTCTTTTCACAAATTTTGCTTTTAATGAAACCCTCACTTGCTTTCAAAAGAAAGTTGGTTTAGGGTGTGTCGGAGTTTGTTCATAATGCGTTTTGTTCACAGTAAACAGCATTTCCTTTTATTCCCATCCAGGGATGGTATTCAGACATCTGCACTCCACAGAAAATAGTGACTCTGGATTTACTGCTGAGTTGCAATGAAGTCACTAAGTTTGCTTTTATCCCAGTGGTGCAGGTTTTAGCCCTTGAAATGCATTAACTCCTTCTCCTTCTGAATTTTATCCTCCCTCCAGTCTCAGTCCAAGTAAACTGAGAACTGTATGCAATAAACGCTTTTATTTAAAGAGCTCTCTTGCAGAAGCACTCTGCCATGTCAGCACCAGCACCTTTTTACCTCTTTCTGCATGGCATCTGCTATAAATCAACAAGGGCAGTGCTTACTGCCCTACCCTCCATGGTGGCTGTGCCCTGCACCCTGGAGATGCATCACCTGCCTCGAATCAATCCATCTATCCCCATCTCAGCTTTGCGGCAGAAACCCACAAAAAATATTTTTCTTGTTGTTACTTCTTGGCATGGGCTTTTGTATTTATTTCAGGCCAGGATAGTGGAGTGAAGCACTGTAAAATCTGAGTCCCAAATTCTTTGTTCCAAAAATTAACCACATCAAAAGCTCTGGAGGCAGAGACGGTCTCTTGGCTGATACTTTTCCTTGAACAACAGCAAAAGATTTAATTAGTATTAAAGATGAACTTTGCTGCAATGCTAAACCAGAACTCCCTGGTTCCATATTTTGCTGGAGCTCTGGCCTTGCTTTTATTTTAATTTAGGAAAAAATATAAACCCACATTTCCCACCCCTTATCACATTTCACATAAGCTGTATACTAACTGTGAAATACTAACTTCTCCATGTTCTTTTTCCTGTGCGTGGTTTGTACCAGCTTCTGCTGGTATCTTGGACTTTTCTTAGAAAACCTTGCTGGAGAGCTTGAATCCCCCAAAAAAGGTTTTTAGTGGCCCCTTCCCAACCTAGGGAGACTGAAGTGCCCATGACTCTTCCTTGCACAGACAGTTAAACTGGTGCAAAGTTGACTCTCAGCAACCTCAGCCTGATGGGGCTCAGCAAAGGGATGATGAGGATGATTCTGGTGTTAGTCATGCACCCAAGTGCTCCTCTTCTGCAAATCTCAACGTGTTAGACGGAGGCAGATAAGCGCAGTTATCTTCAGCACACTGAGACGGGAAATTAAGGGAGAAAGGCCAAAGGTCATATTTTCCCAAGGGCTTCAGTCACCCAGGTGTTTTACATGTGTTGAGTTGAACTCCCCTAGTGCAATACCTGCTGCCCCTACAAGCAGAAGGAGCCTGTTTCAGGAGAAGCACCTCTACCCCCACCTGAAGGAGACCTGACCAATTTCCTCTTGCTGGAACTGCCAAACTGATGGGAACTGTCTGGGGATGGTTCGCTCTAAGTTTATGGGGAAGACTTTTTTCTCTCAGTTCCTGTCCTGCCTGTCCAATGCCAAAGGAAATGCTTAGGTGTGGAGCCACCTCGGCAGTGCCCCCACACTGGCTGACAGCAACCTCCTCGCTCCAGGAGAGCACTCCCAGGATGTAGATTCACAGCTGGTGGTTCCATCTCCCCTATAATTGCCCTGTGCAACATGTCTGGCCCCCCAAGCCAGCAGACAAGCTACCCCAGCCTTTGAGAAGGAGGGTGGAGGGTGTCTCACTGCAACAACAGAAACCTCTTTAAAATGGGATAAAAAATCCTACTTCTCTGAAGTGATTTTAAAAATTTCACCCTGGAATTATTTGCCATGGGCTTCCTGCCAGTACAACCCACCCAGATGAGGTTTCAGTGGAAAGAGAGAGTGTTTCTCAGAGGGGCAATGGCCATCTGGCTGCAAACCAACAGCAAAGTGAAGAGTAAAACCCACCATCCCCCCACCCCCACTCCAAACCATGCTATCCACAAGTCATGGGCCAAATTCCTTATCCTTATGCTCAGAAATCAGTGCCAGTGAAGCCTCACAACATCTGACTTGGATTGCTGGTGGAGCCTGGAGTAGCAATGGGGAGATGAATTACTGTTTTATCTGTCTGAAGCAAACGAGCAGAAGCACAAACACAGAGGGATTCGATCAAACCACTTGATAGGCACAGGAGGTGCTTCATCCCTTGCCTGGGCTACAGAACAGAGGGACATTGGTCACTGCATTTCTCATTGGTATTTCTCATATTCAAATTTATGTATTACCCAGCACCCACAGACATCCATGCAGATCTGAGCTTGCCCAAGAGCTGATTGAATTCCAGACAATTCCTGTCTCCATGTCCTTCTGCCCTTTCTTTATTGCTCCTCATCTCCGGCATTAGTCTCTTCAGTCTCAGCCACTACCATCTATCTTCCCCTATCATCTTTTCTCCTCCTCTCTCAGACAACCAAGTGAAGTCCTAGTGCTGGAAATAAAGCTTATTACCTTCCTCCTACAGACAGCAGAAGGTATTTCTGCATTTGGAAACGTGCAGAGTGGTTCTGAGGTGGAAGAAGAGACACAAATATGTGAAAGACCAGCAGAGACTGTTCCTGCAAGCAGAAGTGTAGGTTGTTTGAATTTTTATGTACCATTGCTCACATGCTAATCTTCTCCTTCCAGGAGTTTGTGATATTCCCTTTTGCTCTGCAGTTCTCTTTAATTTATCTTTAATATCATGTTTCTATCCATTTTTTGTTCTCTGTTCCCTGCTCTGTGTAAACTGGTGTTCATTTTATTACCCACTCCAGCCTGGTCTTTCCTGCTGCTAGCAGGGGCATGCAGAAGGGATGAAAACATTGAGGAGCAATGTGAGCTGCACACTGGGGTTTAGAGGCAGAACCAAAACTGTCTAGGCCTGTTGTTCCCTCCCATAGGGCTGCTTGTGCCCTGCCTGGTATCCCATACCCTGTGCTCCAAAATGGTATTTTCAGCCTCTTTCCCTAGGAGAGGGCTTGTAATGGGGCCTGCATGGCTGCATTACCACTGGAGACACAGCCTCACCTCTCATCTGCAAATGAGCTACTCAAATCCACCTGCTCTGGGAATAGTGTCTGTCTCAGGGCTGTTTTCCTCAGCATGATGAACTGAAGTAGAAATAAGTTACCTCGTGTGTGGGAGCTGCAGACAGGAGGTAATCTGCTGAGTCCATCCTGCCAGGATGTCAGAGGTGCTGAACTCCTTGCTCAAGGGGCAAGCTCCTTGACTCATCCTTTTTCTTCTCCCTCAGCCCTGTTCTGCAAGTGGTCCAGCACTTTGGACCTCTATAATTTGTCCACACTTTACCATTTTTCCACCCCACATCTGAGACTCTGGGCTCAGAAACAGGGCATAGCTGTTTCCTTGAGCTTTCTTCTATTCCAAGACCTCCCACATCCTTTTCCTCTAATACAACTCTTAGCAAGAAATATGGTCACAGATCTGTGCTCCTCGCCAGAATTTTTTGCCAAAAATGACAAAAAACCCAACCAAACCACAATATTTGATAAGTCTAATTTATTCAAAACCCTGAGAAGCTTGACTGAAATGTTTCCACTATCTCTTCCAGCATATTTCTGGAAGCCTCTTACTCTTCTCTCTCTTGGACTGTGTTGCTTGCCATGAGTAAGGAAACGGAGATACTACTGCTGTCCCATGGCATGGGCAGTCCAGCACAGCCACCCGGGTGCGAGCTCCTGTCCTCCTCAAACTGGGAGGACACCATAATCCCAACTCCCATGTTTCTTCCACTGCAGCTTGCCTGGGAATTTTAAAGCCACCAACTGATGACTTGAGGATTCTGATCTCCATGAAGTTGGAAGGGAACTGGGAAGAGATCCCCAGAGGGGACCTTGGACGCAGTTCAGCTCCAGCATGAGTCACTGCTGCTAGAGCACAGCCAAGGCTTTGCATCTGAAACAGCAGCAGGTCATATTTGCAATCGGTTGCAAAAGCAGCTCTGTAGCTTTAGTCTGCCTTGTACTGGAGACAGTTCTGTTCCACTGGCAGCTCCTGTCAGCTGCTCTCAGAGCCCTGCTCTCTGCGTGTATAAGATCAATCTCTCAGCTGGTTCTGCAGGTAAGAGGGTTTTGTAGCCCTGGGAGGGAATGGGGCTTAGTTGTCCCTCTCCTGCTTGCCCCACATAGTCTGAGGGACCTGATATGCCTATATGGTACCACACTGCTGCTGGCATTTGGACCTTTAAAAAGTGATCAGCCGTAAGGGAACTCCAGCTAAGCCTCAACAAAACGTCAGGAGGATTTTTGAGACACCTGTAACTGGTCCCTGTGGCTGCATGCTCACTAGTGATCTGAAACAGTCCCAGAGCACTGTCCCAGTGCTGGCACAGTGTGTGCAGAGCCTGCCAGGTGACGGTTCTGATCACTTTGATTGCCTTTTAAACAGAGCAAAGACCCCTCTCTGCATGTGGGTTCCACTGAACTATCCCATCCAGCTTCACCATCACCATTCACTGCAGAAAATCACCAGTGTGGTAAAGCCTCAGATGCCCGGCTCTCTGGACACAACTGCAAAGGCATGGGGACATTCCCCTAGAGCGCTACAAGCAAGAGGCATCAAACCACCACTACAGGAGTGGGAGCATTCTCCAGAAGTTCCTGGGGATCTCCGTCCAATCAGCAGAAGGTCCCCCTGAGATGAAGATCAGGAGGATTGGTTTTAGCAGATCTCTCTGGTGATGGGGGCTTTAAAACCTCGTCCCTTGTGCTCGGTGTGAATCAAATTTCCAATAGCTTTATAAATACGTCACCAACGGGAGGCCTTTAGAGTAAGCATTTTGCAGTTTCCTGACATTTTCGTTTCTCTATCTTGACATTTCTGAAGGGCATAAGAGGCCTAAAAAAAGAAACAGCTGCTCCCAGGGAACCATGTGTTTTCAATTCCATCCTGCACTGGTGTAATAGATGGTCTTATTATAAATATGCAGCAGTTTTCCAGATGAGCCTCCCTCTCCTGCTTAAAATGACCGGGTACAACAGTATGGAGTGGAGATGGCTGGGAAGGAGAAGGATCACAGGCAGAAAGAGCCCTGGGAACTTTTAGGCACCCATTTAGAAGGTGCTGATGCACTACATTAATATTCAAGTTACCAGCCCAGGCCCCGATGCTGCAAATATTTAAAGAAAACCCACTTGACTCAGGCGAGCAGTTGCACAGCAATGCTTGGCACAAGTTTCCTGCCTCCATACACCATTTCCCCCACTCCTCCATCCCTCCTGCAGCTTTCTTTGAGGCGCTTTCCTGATTTCTTAAAATCTTTCTGTGGATGATCATTTCTGTGCAAGGCAGCGTGTGGGCTGAGCAATTGCTCTCAGCAACTGTTATTTATCAGGTGATTTTCATATGGCTCCCTCTGCAAGGGACCGAGGCTTTTGCGAGACTTTGTTCTTCTTTTAAGCATCCAAACAATCGCTAACAGAATTAATATAATGTAATACAAGGTAACGTAATATAGTAAAATGCCCTCATTGGTTAGAATAACTGTGGTCTATAAACCAGTGCAGCTGTAGCAAGATGCAAAGTTGTTCTGGCATTTCAGAGGTTACTTGGTTTGTGTCTATCATCAGGCTGTCTGGGCATCACTATTATGATGTTTACTTTACATATCCCTGTTTTCAGTTATTCGTACAATGGTCCAAGTTTAACCGTTGGGATTGTCAATTCTGTGTGTCTATCCTCTGCTGATTTCTACATGTACGGGGTTCATTTCAGCCAGAATGGCTGAAAGTAGAAAAATACATTTGTGGCGGCTGTTTTCTGAGAAAAAACCCCAAACAAATATACTTGTTTTGGAGTGGGGTCTTCAGGCTGACGGTGAGAAGAACTTGTACATCAGGATGTGCCATTTGCCTCATGCGTGGAAATCCACCCTCACTGACTTGTCCAAATTGTGCCTTTGCAGCTGCAGCTTGCACATGTGCTGGAACACAGCCAAAATCCCCGAGGGGCTTCTTCACATTGTCCAAGCTACTGCCACAGTTCAGTAACCAGCCAGGCCAGCCCCAGACTCCAGACCTGGGAGAGGCAGGACCAGTTTCACTCCAATGTAAAGGTCAAGGAGTCAGATGAAGCAACAGAGAGTTTGAAGAGAGACAGAAAAGCAGCCTTTAATTTGATGGACTTTTGCCCTGAGTACAGCTACAAAAATCACAGCGGGTTTTCTCTTTCCAGGAGAAGTTTTTAGGAGGGTAAGTGTTTGGTCAGTTATGTCACCGGGTAAAGTTCCTTGAGTGTGGCAATTTGTGCCTGAGTGTGTATGGCCTGGAGCTGGACACTTCATCCACACAAAAGCCCGCAGTGGGAACCTTGATATTTTCCCTTACGTTATCACCAGCTCTGACTCATGCAAGCAAACCAGCTGAGACATTAGTAGAATAAGAGATGGAAAAAGAGAAATTCAATTAAGAGAGCCAAGGAACTGTAATTGACTTCATCAAAGCAGATCCCTAATGAACAAGATCCGCAGACAGATTTGTGTGTGCTTTGCACTCACAGAGCAATTTACATACCAGGGAGCTGTTGATATTTAGTAAAATTAAGCACAGAGAGATTATAACAGTCTCCCACAGGGCCCTGAGTGTATCAGTGACAGCATGAAGGAAAGGTCCCAAAACTCCTTCCAGCCCATCCTTCAGTAAAACTCTTTAGGTTGCCTTGCATGGGAGAACCCAGCGACTCCAACAAGCATCAGGTGGCAGAGCATGATGATAATCCATGGATGGAATGAGGACTGGTCACAGTTCCCTCCAGGAGCCTTTTAGACTCAGTGCTGGTGAACAGTCACTTATGGTGTGTAAGTCATCTCACACTTGTGTCTGACAGAGGGCAAGTGACTTTTTTAAAAAAAATTATATCAGTAACAGATTTTTTTCTCTCTCTTAGCAATTCCTGCACCAGTTAACCTGAGAATCATTGCAAAGATCAAAGAACTAAAATGTTTCGATTATATATGTCAAATGTTTCTGGAGTTTGACCAAAAGTTAGGGTGGAGAAGAGCAAAATGCAAGGGCAAGGGCCAGGAAAATTTGTGCAAATTAAATATCCAATCTGAAAGAATTTAGGGGAAGGAGGTGGAGTAGCAGGATGTAGACGAGCCACATACACCCATATAGTGGTGAGGGCATCTATGGAACACAGATCATCAACATGTAATGTTCATTACATTTTGAGATCAAAAGATAATAGTTCCATGGCTTAGATGACCTGCTTAGCATTCGCTTCTCAATTAGCATCTGCTACAGGTCCAGAATCCATGCTTAGCCTGGAGGATGGCCTGTTTTGAAATATTAATGTTGGCTTCAAAGAAATCAGTAACTAATGGAAAATCAGAAGCCTCAGTAAGTGATTTCAGTGACTGGTATCTCTCAAAATTGACATGTCAAGATTTATTTCAAACACAGATTTCCCCAGCTGCACCTTCCAGCATTGGATCTGGTTATGCCTTTGTCTATAAGGGTACAACATTTCTATGTTACTGAATTATTCTTCCTTAAGCAGACTCTTTTAAACAATGACAAGTTCCTCCTTGTACTCAAGATAAATAGACCAACACCTTTAAATCCCACTGAAGGGCATGTGTTCCAGACATCTGCAAGACTTCTTTAGGAAAGCGCTATTCAACAATCAGTCTCCAGTTATCTTCCATTATATTTTGAGGTTTTGCTGGGATTTATCCTTTTAATGTATATCTTACAGGCTTTCTGTCACTGTAGCTTCTTGGTCGGGAAGTGTATGGTGAATCAAATATTTTATGGAATTGCAAGCATGTACTACATTTATGGAGTTACCCTTATCAGATATGCTTGGAAACTCCTAAATATCACACTGGTAGTGTTGACCTGCTTTTCTTAATTGATGGACATCATTTGTATTAAACTGCTTTAATTCCTCATGGTAAAGTCCTATAGCAGTAGTGCTCTGTTTCCCTCCAGTGAAGGACTCAGTTTTAACCAGGCCATTCCATTTGCCCCTTCAAGAGTTAAACAAAGATAAATAGAGTATTTCAGGAATCTTCTCACTCCAAAGACCTCAAAAATTAAAATTGCATATGCTATAATAGAAAATAAAGGAGCAGGATACTTTTTGTCCAGCATAATCCTATGTAAGTTAATTTTCTGCATAAGTTAATTTTCTGCATAAGTTATTATCTGAACAAACACATTTCTTAAAGGGTACTAAAAGAATGTTCATTAGGTTTTCAGCATAGCAACAGCATTTCCAGTTTTGTCACCGTATTATCTTTTCACCTATTTCAATACCTGTGATGACAGTTTGTGTGTGTAGTCATTCAGTCCAGGTAAAAACTAAGTACCCCTTGAGAAATTTAAGAACAGCACGGATCATGAAAAGAACAAGTGCCTGTGATGGATAAACAGGACTAGCCCAACCAAATAGCAAACAATGGAAGCACACAAGTGGAACTTCTTTCAAGAAGGAGAGTGTGACAGTTGAAACAAGCCTCCATCAAGGTCTACTGGAACTTCTGCAACCAGTAACTCCAGCTTTGCTTGGTCTTGGCACTGGAAGGAGGAAGTACCTTTGCAAGAATGAATTTTTCCTGGACAATGAATCCAGTATGCAGGACTGCTTTCCAGCACCAACTCTTGGATACTTGCCTCCCCCACTTGCACTTTCTCCCTTTGAAGGCTTTTTAACAACCCTCTACAAGGCTGCTTTTGCTTTCTTGGTGCTCATCTTCACACGTCACTCAACACCATAAGAACAGTTTTTCAAATGAGTCCAACCCAGAAAATCTTTTACTTGACCAGCTCATGTGTAAGACAACTGTGTGAGTAGAGAGTAGAATATACTTTATCCGATTGCATAGATAATGGATACTTAGTTCATGTTTACTCCAGCATCAAGGGCAGGCAAATGTGTTTCTGATGTAGCCTCTGATGTCTTTACAAAATTGAGTTTTGCAATATCGGTCAACTTCCCTTTAGGGAAGGGACTTCTTGCTCAGCACTGAACTGTAGGCTTTACTTATTTCTCTCTTAAAAATGCACAGATGCATCTGGTGTTAGATGTAAACTCCAAGGAGCTAACATTTTGAACAGGAATAAAAGAGTGGAAAAGGGAGGGAAAAAACCCCCCACATGCTTAAGCGAAGAAAAATTCTTCAGGACACCCAGCAATTAAGGGATGGAGCTGGCAAAAATGCATGTTATGGATCCTCACTTGCAAGCTTAGAGGCTTTGAAGTCCTTTGAGGATCAGTCCCTCTTGACTGCAGGACAAGGCCTGTAGACTCAGTCTAATGAATGTAAGTGGTCCTGAACTGGGTGTTACCTATTAAGGACCATTGTTTCAGGAACAATGCATACCTCTTGACTGGGAGGGAGTTTCCAAGCTTGTTCTATGTGTCAAATGGCAAGAACTATAACTGGAGTGATTTCTTACTTTCTCCAGTGGCAAAGAGCAGTCAGTTGTGCCAATCACCACCAACAAATTACACTGTATTTCTGTTGTCACCAGACATGCTCTCTCACACACACATTTCTAATATCTAAGCCTGGGTTGCATTTATTAGCAAGTGCTGATATGTTAAGCACCACACCTCCTTCTTGGGTCTATGTGTAATTTTCTCCTTATCCTGTGAAGAACCAGGACATAACCAATCTTGACTCCCTTTTCTCTACTAATGCCTTCAAGCAGAAGCTTTTATGCCGGCAAAACTAGAGGCTTCAGCACAAAACTGCCCAGGATTAGACCCTTTGCCTTTTATGGCAAAACAAACAGGTCTTCTTGAGGTCATATTGAAAATGACTGTGAAAAACTGTGATGGGGGAAAGTTTTGGCCGCTTGCCAGTAGCTGTTCACATGTCTTTGTTCCTGTTGATGAAAACCATACTGGTTGCAGGGCTGACATCCTCGTGGGCTGGCGGCATGTGCGCACAGGAAACGTGCAGCTACAAGCTGAGCAGATTTTGCACACAGCTTCTCCCCTGGGTGAGGGAAAGCGGCACCAGTGGCTCTGTCCCTTGCTCAGATCATTTTGCCACTAGATCTAGGACACCTACTGAGTCCCCCTGGCACAGCTACTTAGTTTTTCTTCACCCAGTTTATCACAGATCCCCAAAATTTTAAAGTGTATCTCTGATTTCTATTGCATTGACAAGAAATGCTGATGCGATATTAATTTGGTGGGATATAAATAGCATATATGTGGGGCTTAGAAATTTGTTATTAAGGTATTTTGCTGGCTCACAATTCATTCCTCTGGACGGAAAGAGCCTGCCCCTCTGCTTTGTGTAGCTCTTTTTGATCTTCTTTCTGTGACTCTGCTAATGGTCCCTCCTCTCCTTAGAAAGAAAAATCCTTTTATCATCTTTTCTCCCTCTGGGTGTTTGGCTCTGTTCTCCGGCTTCAGAGGGGTAAGGGGGATAAAGCTAAATGATCCCTCCAAAAATAGTTCTGATGATTAGGATTCTTCCTACTCTTGGAGGGCCTGGGTGTATTATCTTCTGCCTAGCTCTGGCTTCACTCCTGCTTTATGCACAGATGGGCAAAGGTCAGGGAGGTTGGCACTGAGGTCCAGGTTAGCCAGAGTGAAAGACCCCTCTTTCCTGTGCCAGAGATGGATGCTGCTGTGAGGTCAATGTGCAATTTTACCAGCAGCAAGGAAAGAGCCACGTTGTAAAGTCCCTCTGACAGAGGCAGTGTTGGAAAGCAGTCTGTTCCCCAGCTTTACTGCCAGATGCAGAGGAGTAGAGGGTGCCTGTGGTGGGGTGGCTGTCTTTGACCTCACTCTCCTTCAGCATTGCTCTCCTCACAGGCAGCAGAGACCAGAGGAGCTGCTTGCCTGCCTCCTTTCCTAAGTAATGGAGCCAGGGTGGGTGCAGACACCCATTCTTTGGGGTGCTATCTGGTTCTTACCTTCTTAGGGCTCACTTCCGTGTCCTTGCTTGTGTCGTACCTCCTAAAGGCAATTTCCCAAAGTGTGCCAAAAGAGGGCAGTTCTCAGAACAACTTCAGCCTGATGGAGACACGAGGAGAAGCCATGTCCTGCCATTGAGCTCTCCCATGAAGCCACAGGCAGGGTGAGAAAGCCCTTGCCTTGAGCCTTTAGAGACTTCCATGAAGCTGAAAGGCCAATGAGTACTGCAGGTTGCTCAGCAGGGCCATCGAGGTTGGGAGGAAACCCTCCAAAAGACAAACCTGACATGTTCATGGGCATTACACAGAGCTGCATTATTCACAGGAAATGTGTAAGCAAAATTTAGGTGTTTTTCTCAGCAGAAGCTCAGCAGCTGGAGGTCCAGGAAAAGTGCTTTCTACCAGGCAAGCACTTCGAAGCAAGCCTGCAGTGATGTTGGGGTAAAGCCTGAGAGCTGCTGTGGTGCTTCAGGATCTGGGTCTGCAGGCAAAGAATGAGTACTTGGGGATTTTTTTTTCTTTTTCGTTTCAGCCTCCAGCTCTGAAGCGTGGGGATCAGAGCTCACATCTGTGACTGTCAGGGGAAAAAAGCTCCATGCTGTGTAAGCAGTGTGCTAGCTGTAGCAAAAAAAGAGTAGTGCACTGAAAGTTTGATGTGATCAAATAAAAACATATCCGTGTGCCACTCAGACTGTGAATGAGGTAAAATAATTAAAAGTTTGAACCAAGTGCTTTCCAACTCCCTTCTGTTCTTTTCCCTGTAGGCATTTGATACATTGCTTCATCTTAACCCAAGGAAACCATATTTAATTTGAACCTGGATTCAAATCACCTGAGCCCTGGTCAAAAAGTAAATGCAAAGTCAAATCAATTTCGTGTGAAGCTGAGTACAGCCAGCTACTGGGAATTAGAGCCACTGCTAGCAATTATCACAGTTGTGATGGTTATTTCCAGAGACACTTTATATTTTGTTTTTGCAGGCTCCACTTCATAACACACAAACTCGAAAATTACCTTTTACGCTTCACCACTGAAATGTTATTAATTTGCTAAAAAAAAGTTAAAGAATCAATCAGTATCTCAGAAGTTTAGAACTTGCCAAAGAGCCTTAATTTGCATTCAAAATATTTCTGTGTGAAAGATGCCTCCAATTTAATTGAATTTTCAGAGTTCTCTTGGAGGCTTCCTCTCTTTGTCTCTGGGTAACACAAGTCAGTATTTCTGTCTTTCCCTTTGTAGTCACAGCCTCTCTTCTGGGGACAAGGTCTGGGGCAGAAACTGTTTCTGCACTGATGAGATGGCTCTGCTGGCTGCCTTGGGACTCACTGGGAAGGTTTTGCAAATCGCCTGTGAAATCCATCCCAGTTCACCCAGCCTCCTCTTTTAACTTTCTGAGGCAAATATCCAGCAAACATTTGCCCTTCAGAGAAGTGTTTATGGCTGAAGAGACTCATCAAAGAGTCCACAACACACTGCTGGTGGGAGAAAGGCAAATCTTGTATTTAGTGTGCTCACAGCCATTCAGTTGCTTGCAGAAGGGATGTCCAGGAATTTGGCACCAGCGGCTTTGGAGGGCTCTGAGCAGCACCAAGGAGAGGCCAGGTGCCTCCCTTCCATCGAATTTCTATTTGCATATTAATGAAGAGACTTTGCACTGAAACCAGAGTAACAGTTTCAGACGTGAAACATGTAAGGCTGAGAATCAGGGGAGAAAAGCAACAATTTGTGGGCTGGGTGACCTGGCCTGTGCCAGGAGAAGCAAAAAGCTGAGCTGACGAGCAGGCAAACAACTTCATGGCTCAGTCTGCTCATGCGTTGTTCAGCAAAAGAACCAAACCAAAACAACCCCACAATGCTAAATATGAGAACGTGAGCATTTTACAATACTTGAGATCAGGTTAATGAATCTGTGGTCCAAGAAAGAGCTTAATATACTAAATCATGTATTCATGCTGAATATCTCAGCCAGCTCTAACTGCAATCACACATTTGCTATTCCAAATACAATTTTTCAAGAAAAAATTTTACCAGCTTGCTTGGAAGGGGCCTGTGCTTTGGTTTACAGTGGGCTTGTAGCTACAGACAACTGCTAACATCCAGCTACCAGTACTCAGCTAGGTACCTTTCTGAGACAGGCATCTTTGGAAAGTGGCACCCTGGGTTTTCTTAACTGGGTATACTGCCTTGAAAAAAACAGCTTGTGATTTTATTCAAATTACTGCAGCAGCATAAAATTTGGACCAAGCTGTTTATGGATTGGGGTGGATCCAGGACTACAGAGGTCAGGAAGAGTTCGAGTTCATACATAATGTATGGCATGTTTTAATAAGGCTTCTTTCATACTTCAGTTTGTCTGCCCGCCTTTGCATGAAGCTGTAAAGCCACAGGCATCACTGTTTAAAATTAAAAAAGCACGACTAAAACCCTCACCCTCTGCACTTTTAAAGGCAGGTCTGTTTTCCAGGTCGCTCTGTGCCGCCCCATCGCAGCTGCGCAAGGCAGTTGCCCCGCGTGGTGCAGGAACGCCTGCCCTCCCAGCTAATTATCCAGCTCTTTGTTTCAGCTCCTCTGTTTGCTCAGGGCATGTCAACCGTGGGAAATTCCTGCCTTTGCTGGCAAGTTGCTGACGGTGGGGCGAAAACATTTTTACATAGATTAGGCCTTTAAAAGTGGTTACTAATACCCACTAATATGGATGGACACTTTCTGCTATACATTGCTTTGCTCTCTTTCCCAGCTATTAAGGAATGCAGCATCATGAGAGCCAGTTCTGCAAGATGCTGAGCCTTTGGCTGTTGTCCAGCAAAAACTTAAATATAGGGATAGTCCCATTGACTTCAGCTGGTTGGAATGAGCCCTTAGGCCCAGATCCTCAAAGGCATCTGGGCAACTGGCTCCCAAGGTCTGGACTCAGGGTCTGTTTGCATGTGTGATATATTTGGTGCTTGAGACAGGGGCTGTTTAATCAAACAGCTCTTCCCTTTGGCTGTACTCTTTTTGCAAGATGAAGATTTGTAGTTTTCATAGCCAGGATTGGGGACTACAGAACTGGATGTGCTGATTTGAGTTTCTAGCTCATAGAAATGTGTCCTAAAATCATACTTGTGAACGTATCAAGCAAAATTCTGAGCACAAGCCTGTGTTGCAGCAGAATCTCCAGCTTTAGAGCCCTCTTCCTATGTACACGGTTGCTCTTGTAATCTAATTTTTTGAAGTGAGAAAATGAGTTCTGGAGCACCTACATAGCTCAGCAAATGTCATAGAGTGGGTCAGGGCTTATGCCAGAAAAGGAAAAATCAGATTTCCTTAGCCATTAGACAGCACAGCTCCTCCTGTGGGTGAGAAGAAGGGTATGAGGCCTGGCCTGTTTTGCAGCCTGGCAGCGCCCGTAGCTGGCAGGTGGGAATACGGTCAATCCCACGGGAGCAGGCACAGTGCTGGTGACAGTCTTAAAAAGTTTGTACAGGCACAGTTTGAAGATGGGAATGCTTGCAAACTCCTGGATCTAGGTCCCTGCTCTGATTTTATTCTGAGAATCGCCCCTCTCTCCCCATTTATTTTCACCAAGGAAATCGGAGTTTTCAGGCTGCAGTGGAGAGATATGCTGCGGTCGGGCCCAGACCCTGCAGACCAGTGCGTGCCACAGCTCACATCACAGAGCAGATTAAGCACGGCCTTCCTCTGCCATCCGTCCAGAAAGGAAATACTCCAGCAGAGCGAGTGTCTGGCTGTGCTGTCGGATTCAGTGCTGGGTAAACACAGAGGCTCTGGTAGACAAGCACGTGTTTGCTTTGCTTCCTTAAGAAGCAACTGCATGCCAAATACGTATAGCTACATCAAAATACCAGAAGTATGCAAAATTCAAACACTTTGAATTTCTTTTACACCAATTACACAATTTCTTTTACACCAGAGAATATTCCAGTCTTGCTTGGCATAAGGAACTTCCAGCATACAGCAGTGAGTGCCTGTACAAATATCAGAGAGATTATGGATTAGGACCTAAATATGTTTATTTAGGGAGGACATTATGTCAGGGGAGGTTTCTGTTGGATATTAGCAGAAGTTTCTTCACCCAAAGGGTGGTCAGGTACTGGGACAGTGTCCGCAAGGAAATTATCATGGCACCAAGCATGCCAGAATTCAACAAGTATTTCAACAACATTCTCAGGCACGTGGTGTGACTTTTGGGGTTGTCCTATGCAGAGCCAGGAGCTGGGCTTCATGATCCTGATGGGTCCCTTCCAACTCAAGATATTCTATGATTCTATAACATTTAGGGTGACGCCTCAAGCCTCTGTTGTATGGCTGTTTATTTCCAATCTTGACATCAAGGATCCCATTCTAATTGCTGGAGGTCAAGGATTCCTTTGATTCTAAACCCATTTGAAATGCATAGGGCATCCCCATCTCATCTGTAGCTATTGCTCCAAAAGGGCACGGGTGTCCTTAGATCCTGTGCTACATCTGACAGCCTTCAGGGGTGTCCCAAGCAGCTCTACTTGCCCATGTGTGGATGGTCTGGCATCTCCCTTCAGGTTCATTTTGTGTTTGCTCTCCTTACAGATCCAGTCATTGCACATCCCTCACGAAGCTGCTGTTTGTCAATTCTCCTCTGCCAGACCATATGATTTAATGACACTTTTCCATTTCTGTTTTCTGATGCTGAAAGTGTAGCACTGACACTGCCTTGCTCAATGTATTGCAAAGAAGAAACCTTTAGTTCCTAATGATGATTCAACAAATACTGACACCAAACCTTCCTTGTTTAGAAGAGCTGAGCCCTTCCAGCTGGGCGTCATGTTTGCTATAGATGTTTTAACTACCTCCCCAAGCAAAACCCAGCATCATTTAGGCTTCAATTAAAGAGAAAATAAAAAAGGTTAAAAGCTACACAACAGTGTTTCCATACCTTTATTTTACAAGTTGCTGCTTCCCAACCACCCATTCTGTGTTTGCTTGCTCCTGACAGCCTGGTAAAGAGGGTGTGGGACTAGGACAGGGAGAAGCCAGAGGCAGATTAATGGTGACTTTCTGAAATTTATGCTTATTTGAGAGAGGTGAGACTACAACCGGAGATGGCTGTTAAGTGTCAGTGTGACAGGGAGTTGCAGACACCTCAGGCAACATTGGACGCATGCTTCACAGCTTTTATTTACTGAGCCAGCCCCAAATGAATATGATCAGTAGGCAGGAAGGAACAGAACAGCATAAGGAATGTTTCCTCTTGCAGCTTCTGAGTGCTTAAATTGTTCAGACCCTGAATCCTGTTCATTCACACGGTAAGCTTTAATCCGTTCCCTTTTATTTCCTCACGTGTCTGCAAAACCTCCTCTGCAGGATGCTGGATGCATGGCAAGATGTGCTAACTGCATATCCAAAATTTGCGGCAGGCACTTGATTTTGGCTCTTACACTTTAGATAGTCCTGATCTGAAAACTTGACTCTGCCCTTTGTGTAACCTCCCTGGAGGAATGGGGCACAGCACGGATGAAAGAAGTACTGAAATTTTGAGGAAAGGATGTCATCAGCTTCCTTCTGTGCTGATACTTGAATAGCTGGGCAGCCTCTGAAATGCTGACTTACAAGCTCATGCTTCTTGAAAGGGGTGTCAAAAACCAGCCCATTTGTTCCTGCCACTCTGATGAAATTCTACAAGACAACTCAAGCAGAGAGGGTTCATCTGAGCAAGGTTGTGCTTCCTTTAAAACTCTATGGCACCAGCAAGAGAAAACTCTCAGTTTTGGTTTTGGTCATACACACTGCAGTTCATTGGAGGCCACTTCTGTGTTAAAGAATTAATTTCCCCACTTTGTGGGGAAGGCTTGTTCCTGTGCAGAGGTGGTCCTTATCACCTCCACATGCAGATCCCTTATTCCAGAAGTAAACTAGCTGACGCACAAAGGAGCAAGGTTCTCCTCTCTGAAGAGTGTATCTTCATCTACCACTGTATCCATTAAGCAGGTTAGGACAGGGTCTGGACAAGCTGACTGGTATAGTCTGTATCTGTGTTACCAAAGTAGGCTCTCAGCCTCTGAAACAAGGTTCTTATTGGGAATGGTGAGAAAGCTGAAATGCTGAAATTGCTCGTGCATGAGGAGGCCGTACATTAGCACAGGGCTCAGGAGGCAGGTCAGGACCACTCTGTAGGAACAGCCTCATCCTTGCCCACAGCCCTTGGTGCTCATGGGTGCAGGCTGTTTGCCTCAGCCCATTCCAGCAGGGTTCCAGATTACTGGCCACACGACACCTTCCCATGTGCCTTTCTCCTGACCAAGAGGCAAAACATGCAAACATGCCATGCATTCACTGCAGCCTCACTTCGCAGGCTGAGCAATGCTTGGGAAAAGGCTATTTATCAGGTGAAGGGAAGGCTGGAGGCTGTAGTGAAGAAGACCTGCTCCCGCATCAGACCTGATGGGATGCCAGCAGTGATGTTGCACAGCCTCCAAGCAAGGACCAATTTTAAATTTACATCCCATCTGTGCATTTTACCAGTGCAATACTCCTCGTAAAACATTCATATGGATTGGATTTCTACGAGGTCTTCAATGTTTTGAAAATACAAGGTGCTGCTTTGACACAACTTTCTTGCTGTAAGCCCCTGGATGGCCTGAGGATTTGTGAGAATTTTGCAAGCTTGAATTATTCTTTTGCCTTTTCTAAGGTTCTGCCAGCCTGTACAGATTTTTGGTGATCTTCAGGAAGGCTGTGACTGACACTGCATGGGCAAGACTTGTTTCGACTGTAATGGATAAGGCCCTTAATGGGAATGGGAAGAGCTGGGGAAGACTAAACCCAGCCTCTCATGTAACTTATGAATCTCTCTGCAGAAATCACTTAGGACAGGATCCTCACAAAACACTTGTGTCACCCAAGGACATGTATCCCTCTGAAACAGGGGAAGTTCTGCTTTACAACTTTCAAGAGCATTTGCAAATCCCGCTCTTCTCCTTGAGTGTCTGCCTTGTGCTTTATAAACGATGGGGTAACTGTATGTATTTCTGTTCAGTGCAAGATGAGGCCCCTAGGGCCCCTGGATATTTCTGCATTATAAACATTGTTAAAAAAATAAATCCCAGCCTTGTCCCTGCTGTGTTGTTTTGTTTTGCATTTTCCTCTGACTCATCTGAAGAGAGAATGTTTCAGAGATGTTTCTACCCACAGTGTGTCATATGGATCAATTTCTGCAAGGAGATAATTTGCCCGGTGATCTTCCCCATTCTATCTTCCCACCACACTTGGTTAGGTGGATGTGAGTCTCTCAAGAAACACCTGGTGGCTTCTGAAGCTGTGAAGTCATACAGGAGGAGGTAATCTCCTTCCTGAGTCAGCTCTCAGCTTATGTCCCAGCCTGGTGCTAGCAAGCATTGCACATCCCTTGAAGGTGCAGTCGAAGAGGTTGGGTTCCTTTTTCCCCAGACATTGTGTGAGATTTCCCAAGGTGACTTTGTGACAGTTGAGCATCCATGTTTCTTCAAAGTTTGGTGGGAATTGGGAACCAGACTGCCATGGATACCTTCATGTACCAATCCATAACAGATATGCAGGATAGGTGTAAGGCATAAGGAAGATTTGATACTGCTGGTTTTTTTACTACTGTTTTTTTTTATCCTTCCCACATTGCTGGGCATTTGAGTGCTAAAACTTGAAGAGCAAGTAACATTATACCTGGAAATGTCTCATCAGCCACTGAGGATTTTTGAGTGATGATGCCCTAAGCAGAGCCTTGGTGAGGAGCAACTCAGCACCAGAGCCGAGGGAGCAGCAGGAGAATGTAATTGTCCTCTAGTAAAAGACACAAAGAAAAATATGGAAACTCGGGGGATACATACAAAAACAGTGTGAACGTCCATCTTCCAACCATCGGGTGCCCTCTGAGGCTTCTCTTGTTTCACTCTTCTTTGCTTAGGAACTTGGATTATATATTGCACAGAATGGCTCATGGAAGAGGAGAAAGTGGAGAATGGAGAAACACCCCATGGAGATGGGTGCAGGCCTGATGTTGGGACAAAGTACTGTCCTGTGCCTCAGGCGAGACCCTAAAGCACCATTACTGATGTCCCTCACCCATTTGGTCAGTTCCAAAACTTCCCGGCACACAGATTCCAAAGGAGACTGGAATCTTTGTGCATCCCTCAGCTTCCCCCAATCTGTCAGTGGGCAGCTTGGGCACGCTGGGATGTCAGTGGAAACCAGCAGCCTCAGACCTGTGCTTCCCACCTCCAGGGTCAATGTCTCAAATCCCAGTCCAGAAGCACAGGGATGAGGTCCAACCCCAGGCCAACAACAGAAGTGGGATCCAGCCTCTTCAGCCACACCCTTCTGGGAGAATGGCTCAGGAAAGAAGCTGCGAGGACCAAAAACAAAGGGGGTGTGTGGCTGAAGCACAGAGGTTCAGGTTTTGCAGAAGACTCAGGCAAGGGAATATATAATTTGATGGTCTTAATGAAACTACAAATTCCTTGATGCCCAACTGAGGTGAATCCCACATTTGAAAAAAAAATCCCTGTTCAGGTGCATAAGTTAATTTGTATTTTCTCTTCCTATCTGATCTTTCATACCAGAACACTTAGAATACAGACTACACATCAGGTTGGCCATTATCTGCTGGAGAAGAATTAGAAATCCAGAAGAGTCCATCTAGCCCCTACTTTTCCAAACACATAGGTTAGTTGTAAGCCTTGGGTAAGGTCTGTGGTTGCTATCAGTTGGCACAATTCTATTTACTTGAGGTTATATCACCAGGGGATGACATTCTCCACCTCATGAGGACATGAACTCTGGATGCAAGAGCATGGAATGATCCTCCTGCTCATTGCAGGGCCCACCCAAACCCACTACAAAGCAGTGACTCTCTCCAACACACCTGTAGAAATATGAGGAAGAGGAAAACTGAAACAAGCCCTGCAAAGGCACAGCACCATCACCCCTAAGACACAATCCAGGCACCATTTTCCTGCAGTCCCAAGGCTGTCCATGTTTAGTACCCAAAGACTTACACTTAGATGGGGGTGAGAGTTGAACCAGCTTTTCTTTCCTCTCCCTGATGCTGAGGTGGCTTTCCTGGGCCTTTAGTAAACCTGCCTCCCTGATGAGAAAAGAGTCAACATGATGGAAGTATAGTGAGGCAATGGGCAAACACGTCTTCACATCCTGATCAGAGCCCTTTGAAGTTCCATGAACAATTTTAATTTTAAGAGTTTTGCTTTGCATTCTGCATTTGCCTCAGCTATTGTGTTGGTAAAGTAATTACTGTATTATCTCACCCTTGGCTTTCAGCCTTGTGTTATCGTGCTGAGCAAGTCTTTGGGAACATCTTTAGCAGGATAACTGTTTATAGCTTTGCTAGAGCTGGAGCATTCTGTGGGACCTCATTTCTCTATTCTGAGACCATCTCTTACTTCTATGCTTGTTGCTGTAGAGCCAGGAAGCTCTTATGGAGACTTCTTTAGAGGGAGGGGGAAGAAAGTGCACACTGGCTGGAAACTGAAGGAAAAAAACACATGAGAAGGATGGATGCAAAAGACAAAGTAGAGCCCAGCTTCTTGTAGGAACATGGAGCCATGCAATTACAGTCTGGCCAGAAGGAAGGTAGCATGTACATATTTAAAATCATTAAATCATTTTAATTATGTTTACTGCTTTTTAGGACACACTGTACTGGTTTGCAAATCTTGGCTTTCCTGTCTCAGATCTCTCACTCTCTCTTTGTTAAAAAACATCTCTATAACCTGACTCCTTGTGCTCATTCAGGAAAGGCTGCCAGGCTGCCTGTTTGCTTTGCCCACTGCTCCCCAGAGGGACCTCAGTACTGGCTCCTGCCCCAGTGTGATGTTGGAATTACATCTCCAGTAGACAGTAGCATCCCATGAGCCTGCCAGACAGGATTTTGCAATGGAGCATAACTTCTGTCTCTTGATCGCCTCACATCCTACCACAGTTTTCCTGGTTACCAGCAGTATAACGTAGCAGTCATCTTTCACTCCAACAGCAATGAGAGCGTGCTGTCAAAGCCAGGCAGGCATCTGTGATCAAAATGCAGCCCTCGCTCATAAATCAGAGTTGCATGCTGACCACACATGAAAGCATGCTCCAGGATCCTGACTGGCTGCCCAGCTCATGAGAAGATGGTATTTCAAGGTGTGGTTGTTAGTCTAGGAACCTCGGGATGGCTGGAGCGATGACATCGCCTCTGCCACCCTGCTGCAGCTTTGACAAACAAGGGTATGTGAGCGAGCACTGCGTTACTACACACGGGTGTGAGTCCCTGGCAGATATTTCCCAGGGTGGAGGCAGGACAAGTTAAATTTGGTGCTGACCCTACCCCTTCTCTCAGCCCACATCTGGGGTGTATAGGGCACTTTGCAAAACACTTATTTTTCAAGCTTTGCATGTGCACAGATTTCCTAACAGCTGTGATGGCTATTTTGCTTTCCTCTGGTTTTGATTACTAATACTTTAAAAATAAAGAAAATAAAGTGGTGAGTGTTTTACTGTCTATCAGGTAACCAGAAAAAACAAGTTATTCCAAATATACTGGCATACCCAGAATAAATAAATGGAAGTCAATACTTGAGTGGAAGTTGGGCATTTCCTTATCAGACGTGCCTCTGTAACATTATTGTCAGTGATAATATTGATATCCTCCTACATAGCAGGATTTGTCTGACAGTACTCTTGGGTTTTGTAACAATAAAAAAAAAGAACTTGGATCTTAATCTCAGAAGCACAGATGAACTTTTATCTGGGCTTTGCTTTGACATTACAGCGCAGGTCACAGTGTGTCCAAAGCATCATTTCTGCAACTTAATCAGCCTATAGGCACTTCTTCATTGATCAGAGGGAAAAATGCAGTTTGGTAGGGACCATGGGAGATATTCTGGCTTCGCCTGAGGCATGGCTAGCTTCAGAAACTGGACTGTACTGTGCTCATAAGTCAACCACTGAGATGCTTTATCTGGGCTCCAAGGAAGACGTCACCAGTGTTTAAGAGGATCCCAAGGGAATAAAAAATATTGTCTTGGGCTCTCTGTTCAGTGAGGAGACAGGCTGATGGGGAGGGAGCTGGGACTGGGGATAGATCTCTGTTTGCCCTTCATGTAAAAGTCATTCAAGGCAAATGCTTATGGCAGCATCAGAGCTTTAAGCATCCAAGTGATGTCTAGAGCTGATATAGGCACCCGAGTACATGGATGTATAATCATGTCTCTTATCCATACATGAGAGGGAGATAGTAAAGCTCAGCAACTCCAAATGGGAGTTGACACATTGAACAAAGATTCAGGCAAGCAGCACTGCTGAGTAGTGGGTAGTCTCTGAAATCTCACTTTTCTTTGGGTTCAGATTTGTTGATGAGGCTGAGCATCTTCATTTCCTGTAGTCCCTCTGAGAGTATGCAGACAGGTGTTTTTTCACAGCATGGGTTACAAAACACCTGCCGAAAGCAGGAGACGTAAACTCTAGAATGCCTGGGGGTTTTGAACCCACAGCTCCCACATCATATGGCACACTCTGCTGGAGACAGGCGACTCAGGATGCTGGGACCAGACCAGGATTAAATAAGAAGGAACACAAGAGTGCAGACCAGCAGTGGACTGGAGAGAGGTGGGATTGCTCAGGAAAGCAGAGTCCAGGAACTATTTCTCAGTTGGTATAAAAGAGCCTTTGCATAAGCAGTGCCTGGGACCTGGATGAAGGGCAGTCACGGTGCTCTGCCTGCTGTCACACTGCCTGCAGAGAGCTCTGCTGCCGGGAAGTGAGCAAGTGAGCAGCTCCTCCTGGCACCTGCTCCACCTTGCCCAGAGGTGGCTGGAGGTTTCTGCCCCAAGCTGCCTTCTGCTCCGTACACACAGCCATGCAGCCCTGCTCTGTGTGACCACACATATATAGTGAGGTATTTTTGGGACATTGCAGTAAATAAAGCCAAGTGAAAATTATCCTACCCCTCAAAAGCAAGTAGGTAAGCACAAAAAGTTTAGATGAGTGCTAACAGGACAACTGGTGACCAAGCATTGAAACTTGCTGACAGATACAGAGAATTTATCTGAAACACGTGCAGGGAGAGCATCCCCATCCTAGGGCAAGCTGGGTCACCCTTCATGGTATGTTCACTTCTAATGAGCTGCTATGGGTGGTTTTTTACAAAGACTAGCAGAGCAATAGGTTACCTGCAGCAATGGCTTGCATCTATCTATGGTACTATCTGTAACACATTTAACATGTCCATACGTGTTCATAACAGACAATAATCATCAGATAAGCTTCTATAAACTACAAGTGCACAGGGCCCTGGCATGTTTCAGCGCTGCCTAACGTGGAGTGCCATCGCCAATTTAAGTCATGTTCACACTTCTCATGTGTGTTATGTGTATTTCAGATCAGGTCTTCAAGGCTTCAGTCCTCACAAGGCAAAAGAAATGTCTCATTTTCTGAGGTTTTAAAGATTGTATAAAGGGTCACCTTGGCTTCTCTGCAGAGACTGTATTCCATTATTCCTGAGTCTGTTTTGAATTACTTTTCTTGTACTGTAGGGAGGAAACTCTCACAAAATGAAAAGGGGTTTTTATAAAATGTCTATGCAGTGAAATACAGGCGCATTTATTGATAACTTTGTTATAGCCTTGATAGTTTAAGGACCTAAACAAGACATGTTTTATAGACAGAAGCAATACTTTTTTACTGAGTCAGCTTTCTGGTCTTTACATCTTCTTCTGCAGTTGGAAAAGGGGATCAGTTCACAGGCAGGCACACAAGCCTTTCTCCAGATCCCTGTTTGCTTTGCTCCTCTGGTCAGGACACATACCAGGGCGTGCTGCCAGGAGCCTGGGTGCATGCTGCAGTCGTGTCTACAGCACAGCATTGCTTTTCACCCACACCTGCTCAGCAGCCTCACAAGGAACTGTTCTGTGTTTTAAAAAAGGATGTGGCAGAGTGTTTCCACCAAACTGTACCTTGACAGTAGAGGATAGGCCAGCCGGGGTCCAAGGGCGATGGTGAGGGACAGGGCAGTGCCCTCCCCAGCATGGCACCATCCTGCAGCACCCAGCCAGAAGAGCAGAGCAAGGATGGGGATGGTGACCAGCTGGGCACAGCCCGGCAATGTCTGTCCCCGGCTGCATGCTGCTGGTGGAAACACAACCACAACTTCCTGATGCTCTGGCAGCCCCGAGAGCATTGGCCCCTCCCTGAACTGGACTGCCCCAGCTCAGCGGTCCCAGCACATGCCAGCAGGATCCAGCACTGCCCAGAGCCCAGAAGGGCTTTTTGTTACTGTTATTCTGCAACACAGCAGCAGCAAGGAGCTCACCTATAAATGTGAACTGCCCCACAGCAATAGCAGCATTTCATTTAGGTGTATGAGAAGATGTGCAAACGCTGTCCTGCTTCTGGGTTTGCTGGTTTTGGCTGTAGAGAGAGGCAGCCATTTACCACATTAACCACCCTGGAGAGAAGGGTAAGTCAAAAATAAGTGTCAGGTGTTGTTTGAAGTACCACCATTGTGCACATGGTGTGGTTAGAGTGGCCTCAGCCCACACTGGGTGCTACTGCAGCAGCAAGCTCAGCATTGTCATTGTTGCTGAGCAACACCTGTCTGCACCCCTGTAACCCACATAGCCCAGGTCACAGCTGTCATAATGTGGAGATCAAAGCTGAAAAAGCTCAAGAAGCGCTTCCAATGGTTTACAGATAAACCACTCTCAGAGAGGATTAAGGGAGACAATTGTAACTTGTATTATATGAGCCGGGAGCTGACTTGGTTTGAAAAAGTTTGTCAGTGGGTAACTTCCCACCACAGACTGCTGTCAGCTTGTGTAATGCTGAGTCTGATCATGCAGAGGTGCCTTGACAGGTCTGTGCAATGTTATTTTTCAACTCATTACTCAATGTTGCAGCTGAATCCATCAAACCAAAGGTGATTTTACTGCCTTTTGGATAAGCAAGTCAGTGTTTATTCAAAAGGCAGGCTCTTCAGTACAGCTGCTATCAGCCTTTTCACTGAGTCACACTCAAAAATGAAATGTTTCTTCTCAGCAGATTGGAAAGGGCAGAGTCAGTATTTCCCCTGAGGATCTCAGGAGAGCTCAGCTCCAGGAGGTTGCTTCATTATGGTACTGCAAACAGATTCCAGGGCACGCATGTCTGTGTGTGTGTGCGCGTGCCTGTATGCCCACACACACAGGTCAGATTTTGCTCTTATCCTTCCCATACACTTACTAAACAAAATGAGTATTTAGGGAACGATTCTTCTACACTTCTTGAAAATTTCAGCGTGGAAATACGAAGACACGAGCAAGTTGAAAAACCCACCTGTTGTCGCCTCTTCATTACCTTAAGTGCTCTCTTTGCCAGGCTGTCAGAAGTAGCATTAATAACAATCTCTTGCCTTGTGGGCTGAGCTGGGGCAGGCTTTTGTTGTATTAGTTAGTAAGAAAATGCCTTGAACAGTTGATGATCTAAAACACAAAACAGGAATGAAAAGTCCCCTGTTTTCCAGATGTTCAGCTGCAGTTTAGGCACACAGAAAATTAAATCCTATCTGTGCTGAAGTCAATGCTGAAGCCTCAGTAGGACTGCAGGTTTTATCCCAGCTGCTGAAACAAAACATGAAAAAATGTTAAGGACCTGGACACCTACCTCCTTTAAAAAGCTTGATGGAAATCTGCGCAGAGGCCAGCATTGAATGTGTTTCTTGGGTCCCATATTTGTATATTTAAACCCTGAATAGCTTTTAGTTGCTAACTCCTAATGCTAAAAAATATAAGGGGCAATAAAAGGCTGGCCATGACATTGGGCTGAGCTACGAAATGATAAAAGCTCAGTTGCTGATTCTTTGATAAACTGTTCTGAGCAAGTGACAAATGCCTGGTCTTTACAAAGGAGAGCAGTACCTCATGCTGTGCTGTGATGAAATGTTTGCACGCCCTGTGCCATTCCACTGCTTTCAATACCTTTGTCTATCAATCCGTCACTTTCAGAGTGCTGTGGCTGGTGCCATCTCTCTTCTGTCTCTAGATGGCTGCAGGATAGATGTTCGTGTGGGAGTCAGTCATTTCAGCTTCCTAGGGAGTTGATGTAGAAGGATAGGCACTTCTGAGGCACAGCACATCTCATTCAAAGGTTGGCAGTGAAAGTGAGGGGATCGCATGATAGCAAGCTGGAAAAGCATAAGGCTTAGAGATTGAAATGAAGTAAAAGAGGGACAGGATGAAGACCCAGGGGAAGGAACTGACTAAGCCATGACAAGACACACAAGGCACCAACTGGACCTCTTCCAGCTCCTGTTCTCTCCTCATGAAGAGAGCTATATAAACTCACACACACACGTAAAAAATGCTCCTTCATATAAGCCAGCTGCAAATGTCTTGCCTGCATTGGATTATTTTTTGAGGTCTGTTTTAAAGGAAGGCTGTATGTGAGAGGGGATGATTCGAAACAGTTTGACCTTTCCCCAGAGTCCAGCCCCAACACAAACTGCATGGGCTGCCATTTGACTACTCTCAAATTGTTTTCAGGAGACATAATGAGACAAAACCTATCAGCAATAAAAAAATAGAAAGGCAGAGGTGAAGCTGCTTGCCAGCTGGACCAGGGAGAGGCAGCTGTTGGTTATAAAATGGCTGCTTTGGGTCTTTGTCTTGCCAAATTTGGAGATAAATCATAGGGTGTGAGGAGAAAATAGTCTTGTACTTCAAAAAATGAAGTAGAAAGTACTCTCAGGTTATGATCTCCTTTAAGGCATTTTTCTGCAACTTTACAACTGAAGTATGCTTCCACTTTACAAGTGGAAAGATAAAACTGAACTTTTCTCCAAAATTATTCATGGTTGCTGGTTTTGTGGTTGCATTACCTTCAACATTGATAACACAGATAAATCTGTCACAGTCCATCACAAAGATTATTGTTTACCTCCAGCCTATTCTCACTCAGTCTCTTCAGTTTCCCAAACATGAGACTGGACTCCCAGCTGTAAGATCTGTCACAGGCTGATGCCCTCACTAAAAACCCAAACTGCAGTTTAATTCCCCCAAAAAGTCTAAAAAATCCAGTTCAAGTCCTACTGTATAACATGTCAAAGCCCAAAATAATATCCTGTTCCCCAAATTAAAACAACAACATCAGACAACAAGCAAACAATCAAGCAGGATGATTTCATTTTTTTGTATGATGGTCACTGCTGAAGAAAATTTTTATCGGCAATCTGTAGTATCCTAAATTACTTTTCACCACTCAAATCCATAATTTTTTATTGCATATGACATGCTGACTCAAGACATATCACTGTTCAACATAAAGCTTGCTCTGTCTTATTAGCTACACAGCCCATAGGCAAAGCATTCAGCGTGATGGACAGCATGTGGCACAGAAATGTTCTGAATGAACAGAAACATCAGGAGGTGCATTCTTCTTCTCAGAATGAGCCTTAACAACAGCTGTTCACAGTTTCATGAGAAACTTCTTCCAGTTTGGGGCAATTATAGCACCCCCTCCCCCACATGCACACACCGTTGTTGTGCTGTTATCTGTTGATGTCTAATTAGAAGCTGAGAGGAGTGATCTTAACACAGTTTGTCTTAAAATAATATATTTGTCTTAAAACATATGTTTGGTGGGAGCATGTATTAAATTAAGGCCAATGGGAACTAGTTATATATTTTTTTGAAGGAAAAAAGTACTCACCTTATCTGCAGATCAGCCACAGTCAACCAAATCAAAATTTGACAGAAGTCAGAATGCCACATCCATGTTATAAAAGATGATACCAGAAATATGGATAATTTCTTTTGATCTTGGACAGGAAAAAAGTTTAAAATCTCTGTACTATGAAATATGCATTAAGGCTTTTGAATATATGTATTCCAGTAGAAGAGAATTCTTTGCAATAAAGTGTTAACAAAAAACAACTCAACCTCCACCACCATCAGCTCCTGGACTCTCCATTAATGAGAACCTAATAAGGTCACAGCAGTGAAGGCACTTTTGCTGTAGGAGCTGCTACCTGTTACCTCGTTATACACAAGCCAAAGTACACTTGATGACTCCATGTAGACTCTAATGAGGAATGTGCTGTTCATTTTTTGTGACCCTCTACAATGCTATTAATTCTTCTGCCCTCTCAGCAGTTCAGTAATATACATATGGATTTGAGATATGTGCGCTGAATGTGAAAGCAACATTGTTTTCACATGGAGTACAGTTGTGGGGATATTTAAACAAGAACAGGCTGCTCCAAACAGAAAACATACTGAAAGAATCAGCTCTAAAATCAATATGAGACAGAAAAGTGTATCTTAATATAAAGAGACATTGTTTATAATTTGTATGGCTAAAAAGAGAATGGAGAGCAACATCTGTGTCCTCTTAGCTAATTTTGTTTTACAAATGCACTCCAGCGGCACACACCACAAAAGGCTCTTGTGGAATAAGAACTGGTGCAGATTAAAAGAAGAATAGACAAACACTCTTCCATAATTGCAAGGTAGAAAGAAGGTAAAGAGGTAAGTTCTTCCCTATAATTATTCCCAAGCTTTCTGTCATTCCAACAAAGCTGTTCATTGCTGATATACATGTTATTTACACAGAAAAAAAATTATTGAGGCATCAGATACTGTGAGAGACTAGATTGCTAATGGTTAATGGCTCAAACAATCAGCAGGGTGCTTCGCTAACAATGCGCAAAGTAACCACGAAGGTACAGAGGGGTGCACACCAGAGGCTACAGCTGGGTGTTGAAAAAGATAAGGGAAGAGGCTGATAAGAAGCAAATCCTGCAAAGTGAGGTAGTGCTTTATATGAGGCCAAAGTCCTTACATACGTGGCTCAGCTGTGAAAACTCTCTTCCGGAGAAGAACCAGGATATTCGTCCCTCCTGGTGGGCCATAACTGACTCAACTACATGTAAGAGGCAGCTGTGGTGCCTTAGAAGGTGTCAAAGACTCCCGAAGTGTCCCGTGATCCACAGTATCACATCATCCAGTGTAAAACTCCCTAGGGGAGGTATGTGGACATTCCCACTAAACGTGAACATAATATAAACCCACCAGACTTCGTGTTTTATGGGTTTCCCCCACCCCTGACGGATCAAGACTGTGACCATCACTTCAACCAATGCAGTCTGGTCATGTGATCCACAGGTGGTGACTATGTACCTTTCCACGCTTATCCTTTCTTTCCTTTCCTTTATGTGTTTCCTTAAGTGTTATTTTTGTGTTTTTATATTGTTGCATTTCTAATCAAAATGGCTACATTTTGAAAGTTGCCAAGAACCTTGTTCTACCTTAGTGTTCTGAAGTTTGTAAGTACAATTTGGTAATGGACTTCCTGACAATTTTGTTGTTTCTCTTGCACACCACACCGAGTTAATCAAACAACCTTCCCCTAAACCCATCAAGCAGCCAGGGCAAAACACCCAAGCTGCTCAGTGCTAGCTGAAATCAGACTATTCTTAATATACTAATGAAGACATATTCCTGAAGAGTCCTAGTGCAGTAGATGGGAATCTTATCTAGCTAAGTTTCCTGCCTTTGAGAATGCTCAACAGTGAACAGCAAGGGATGATGAAAAACACTGAAGGAGTAAAGGTGGCCACTGCATTGCGAGAACCTACCCACTCCCAGCACTCAAACCAGGCATGGCCGTGGCAAGAAGGGCTCAAGATCATTTTGCTTTCCCAGATGGGAGATCATCACAAAACAAGCAAAGTGAAAACTTCAGGTGAGGATGCACTGCCTGAAACTAGACAATGGCTCATGGGCCATTTTTGTTGCTGAGTGGCCCCCACAGAGACATTCACATGGGCAGGCAGTGGCACAGACAGTATTATACCAGTGAATTTCAGTTCCCTGTTGGGATTACCCTGGCTGATCTCATTCCTTTGTGATGGTGGCTTGGCACATCCACAAGGGATAGACAGAAATGGAAAATTCAGATGAAAGGAGGTGATGGCAAAATAAAGCTGCCCAATCCCAGTATCCAATACCCTGATCCTAATCAGGCACATCTACTTCACAATTAGACAAAAGATGGTTCCCATGTCTGAAACCAGCCTTCATTCAGTCCTGCGATGTTGCATGGTTCAACAATAAAACTAAACATATAGCCTTACACTCTCCCTGATCCTATCCTTTTCTCCTTGTGTAAACTCCAGTCTTCATTGTGGTCTTAATGATCTTCCAGACCTGGAGCACTTTTTCCTTCTGTATCTTCTAGGTGTAGGTAGCAAATGTACTTTTTTGCCCCTTTGCCCCAAACCTTCATCCCAGTACAGAGGACCAGGTCTCAACCAAATGGCCAGAAGGTGTTTTCATTTACCAGCACAAGCTCCATCTTAGCCCTCTGAGCCCCATTATAAAGGTGTATCTCCTTTCTCTCCCAAACCATAGCACTTCTCCCCGCTTCAGTCACACCACTGCCGCACAGCAGGGTCCTGCAGCCATCATGGACGCAAACAAACCCACCTCTTTAGCTCTGCCAGTGCCATCCATACCTTGACACTCCTCTGCCGACACACTCCAGAAGCAACCCTAGACCAGTAACTCATCTGACCTTCGAACTGCAGCCACCGTCCAGAGAGCCAGCCCAGCATGAAGCCTGAGCCAGCAGCTGCCTCTGGCTCTGCTCAGTGACCTGGGCTGGGCCGCTCTCCTGAGCTGGCTGATGGGTGGGCATTGTGGTCTGCTCAGAGAAGTCTGCTATGCTCTGATTGTAAGGAGTTGAGTGCCATGTCGGCATGTGTGTGCAAGCTCCAGGAGCACAGAAGAGATATCTGGACACCATGATCACCTTTATTGACTTCTCTTTATACTTAAGACACCTTAGTAATGTGCTTAACTGGAAGCCACAGGACTTCTCCTTCCCTCCTCCACAATATCAACAAATAGCTCATGGCATTGAAGTTAAACAAAAGCTTTGCCTTTGCTTTCCCTGTTTCTGCAGTAAATCATACTGTCATGTTGCCATAGAAACAGCAGCTATCACAAATATCACTACATCGTGGCATCAGAGCAGCTCCAACAGCCAGGTCTTCATTATGGGGCCAGTCCTCTTATACATCTAGCCCTGTGTTTCCTAACCTTCTACAACATGCTGCAATTTTTTGATGAGTAAATAGAAATTTAAGTTTTATTCTTGGGAGTGGAGAATTTTATCAAAGAAGATTAGTTGTAAAAAACCCACACTTTGGTTAGCTCTCAAATACTCGGGAGAGTTGGACAACAGACTATGGAGAGTTGAGACGTTGTGATATAAATTGTTAAGCTTAGTCACATTTGAAAGACAGTGAAGAGAAAACTAATTAATTGCAAGTCAATTTGAAATAATCTGTAAACAGCTTTGGCAGAGAGGACAGAGCAGTTTTTTCCCTCAAATATTTATGAACCTAGAGATACAGATGGGTAGTGGGTGAGATTTTTAAGAGACATGCTATGCTAATTTATATTCATCAGCGATTTTTACATTTTCTATAGCAGAAGTGGAAAGCATTAAAACAGTTCCCTCCAATCCTCCAGCTCCCCTATGGACAAATATCTATTACTTCCATCGAAAACCCATTATAACTTCAGTATTGTGCAAATAAAGGACATTGAGCTGTGTTTTAACTAAAATGAGCAGGTTGCTCTGCTCTACTGTAATGAAGAATATCTGTTGGGATAGGCTTGAAATCTCACCAATTTTCACTTACAAGAAAGGTTTGCAGTCACATCAGTGCATGTTTCATGCACTGAGTAGAAGAGACAACTTCAACTTTTAATTTTTTTTCAGGGAATAGTAACATGAGTTTTCAAAGACACTGGCTGATTTATTCTTAAAATGCCTCTTTTATTGCATTTATTCTGCTTTTGCTAGCCACATGGTTAAAGTTAGGAAAACAAACAGCAGATACTTTCCAGTGAGGAATGTTTACATTAGGTCTAGCTTATCTGTGCAAAGAATAATCTATGAACTCTCCCTGGCCTTTTGAATAAGCAAACATAAACCTCATTTCCCTTTATTGTCCACTCCACGTAATAACTAGCCTTTCCAGAGGGCTTCACAGAGGTTATTCAGTCCAGGATAGCTCCTGGGGATTTCCTTTAATGACTAAAGGGATCACTGTGTGTGTTATTGAGAAGTGATACTGCAGTTGTGATGGTCTAAGGATAAAGCACACAGGTTTGTAGGGAGAGGTATCCGCTTGTATCAAGACTAATCAATATAGCTGGAAAAAGAGAAGTCTTCCAAGCATGAGTCTTTCCTTGTATCTCTGGAGGTAAACTGATATGCTCCACAGGTTCATACCTCCAACCACACAATCCCATCTCTTTTTTGTGAGCATTCATACAAATCCTCTGTGCGCTAAACCAGCTCAGGAAACTGGTAGAGAACTAATCCAGCAAAAGGCAGTGGATTTTTTGGGGTGGGTCTACAACCTGATTTGGCTCCTTGCAGGGTGACACTCGGTGCCATAGGTACAGAAGCAAGGGAGAAGATGAAAAAAAGAGACAGGATGCCCTTTTTGGTGACTTTAAGATGTATTATTGCTGCAGTTGTCTCATTTCATGGTGGTAAGGCTCTGGTTCGGACATTTCAAAGGGCTTCTTTTAACTCTGCTCACATGACATTCTTCAAAAAACAGCAATCAGCCTAACCAACATAAGGTACACTTAAGCTTTCAATAGCAATCAAGAGGTGGATGATGCTGTTAACACCTTTATTCAGAGCCTTTGCAGCACTTCCTGCAGCCCCTGCTCTTTCTGGCAGGTAGGCACTGAGACTGTGGCTCTCTCAGGGCACTCACAGAGCTGGTGCCAACACCAGCCTGAGTAAGATTCCTTGTTACTGATCGTGCCCTTATCTCTATAAAGACATGCAAGATGAAATAGCTTGAGCATCATATTCTTACTGCAAGGGCCTCTTCCCTAGAACACCAAAGTTATTGAAATTGCTCACGCTTATTTAAGTGAGATTTGGATCTGGTCTCACACAGGTTGGCATTCAAAGCATGCTGAGGAATCTTATCCTGCTGTAGAGATTATAGGATTTGAAAGGCAAGGCAAATCTATCAAATCTAAGCTGCAGGCTAAAACACAGCAAAGGGCTTTATTTATTATTTTTTTATTATAGATTGTGGTATAAATCTTCATTGCTGTAATTAGATAATTAGTTTTAAGGAGATGTACAATTTTCATACAAAAAGTACAAGGATGAAGTATTTGCCACACTTATTCACATTCAATTATTGACTCAAACTGTAAAAAATCAATGATATTTTCTGCTTAAATTTGTGCAGACTGGTGATGTATGTTTTGACAAAGCCGTGTACTTTTAAGAAGAGATGTTTTTGAAGGAAATAAAGTTATGAGCTAAGAGACATAGAGCCTATGTGTAGTTCTAAGGCCTCCTGTTTCATTCAATCCATAAAACCGCACTGTGTTTTCTAGTCTCCCACATGAACACAACATGAACACAAGCTGACTGGACTGAGGTGCTTGACTGTGTTATGAGCACGATCTGTCTCATCCTTATCTCATTTTTTGGCTGCTTTCACCTGCTGCAAACTTCATGGTGGTTCCTTTGAAAGCTGCTCTGTTCCAGTGACTCATTTGGAAATTATGGATGTTTGTGCCTAAATGTTCTGTTATGAAAGAGAAAAAAAGAAAGATGCCTCACTTTCCTCTAATTTAAGTAGATTTACACAGTTACTATCAGCAGTCAAGATTATTTTTCAGAAAAGGCATGGCTCCAAGATTTTACCTTCTTTCTCTGTCAGAAACCTTCCAGAGAAATCTCTTCCCTAGGAAATCTTTTTTTTTTTTTCACTCAGGTTTCCAACGGGAGCTTTGTATTACACAGAGACAGGCTGCTGTCTTCCTGGGCAAGAAGAAGCTATGGAGATCGTCAGAGAGAAGTGGCAGCAGCACAAATTTCTTGTATAGCCTGTGAGTGGATCAGCCATGCAGCCTGTTAGGGAGCTCAGCTCCCTGCGATGGCTCTTGCATGGGTGTAATCACACCCAGACCAGACCAACCCATCAATCACAGATGCTGTGTGCTCCCATGCTGCAAGCCACACTGCAAGCCCTGGAGCAAGCCATTTCCACCAAATTTTAGTCCTAGTGAAAGGCCAGTTCTTGCTGGCCAGGGTAGGGCAGCAGGACAAATGAATGGCAGTATCAATATGCTGTGTCCCCCCCCAAAGGCAGGGGTATGTTACATGAAAATCAGGCCAGCCCTACAAAGCAAACAATACCTCATACAATAGAGGAAGGCAACTCTTCTTCCCTGAGTCATCGCCAATCTGAGGTGAAAGAAAACTTCTCATCCCAAATCATAATGTTGGACAATTAGGTAAATGAGCAAAACCAGGCTTCTGAGATACAGCAAAACACCTGCACTGAAACACGGCACCAAAGCATCACCAATCTCCAGGGGAGGAAAACCCTGCTCCCCAGTCTTCCTGCAGACAAATTTTGTAATTAGAGAGTGAAAATATTCTCCTTGATCCCCACCTTTCTTATAGGCCACCCTTAAGTATTGAAAGGGAACAATTTGTCTCTCCTTGGAGCCTTCCATTCTCCAGGTTGAACAACCCCAACTCTCTCAGCCGGTCCTCACAGGGGAGGGGCTCCAGCTCTCTGATCATCTTTGTGACCTCCTCTGGATTCACTGCAACAGGTCCACATCCTTCTTGTGCTGGGGGCCCCAGATCTGGACACAGCACTCCTGGTGGAGTCTCACCAGAGCAGAGGAGGAGGATCCCCTCCCTTGACCTGCTGGCCATGATGCTTTTCAGGCAGCCCAGCCATCTTTCTGCCAGCATTCATCCTGCCATTCTGATTTTTCTCTCATTTGTTGAGCAAATGTCTGAGAAACGTACATTAGGTTTCAGGGTTCACATCTTGGATTCAAGTCTTGCAAGCCACCTGCAAGAAACATGATATCCCCAAAAGCCTGCTACCTGCCAGATCCTTGCAATGCAGCAACATCAAGGTCTCAAACACCCTGCATAGAAGAGGGATTTCAAACTTTCCACTCTTCAATAAGAAACATCTTGTAGTATTTCCTGGGTCTTCTCCTGTTGCCCTTTGCATTAGCAGGTGCCTTGACCAGGCCTTTCAGGAAGAGCTCAGAGCGATATTGAAGACTAAGAAGAGAAAAGATGTTCTCTGGAGGGCTTGCTATGCATGAGGGCAAATCTTCACCATAACTGGCAGCACCTGGAAAGGAACCTTCATATGTCCAGGGTCAAAACAGGTCAATCAGAGATGCAGATTGGTTATCTTGCCTTGGCCCCAACTCATTATCATACTCGGTTTTTCAGACCTTTCCAAATTTTTCTTATCCACCCTGCGAAACTGAACTACATCCTCTTTTTGGGAAGGTCTGTATTGGGTCAATGTTCTGGAGAGAGCTTGTAGCAGTGGGGTGCTCTATGCATCCTGAAGAAAAGTACACCGTTTTCCAACTTGAGTGAATCACCACAGCAATTTCTGATGCAGACCTCCCCAGCACTCCTAAATCTGTACACAATATGGAGGAGGCTGATTGTCACCTCAGAGGACCTCTCAGGATTAGCAGTCTTGTACCAGAGAATTTTAAAAAATAAAATTTCCTAGATTTAATGCCAAAATCTGTACCTTTACCGAACTTTACAATTTCATCTTCTCTTGCACATCTTTTTCACCATTTCTTTGACTGAAAAATGCTTAGTTACCTCTGTTGCAAGACCTTTTGCACCTAATTTCCTCACATTTTCTACAAAAATAAGATTTAAAGACCCTTAGGGAAAACTGATGCTTCCTAGGTAATAAAATATAGACATCCAGTGTTATATTTATTGTCCACAGATTCCCTTTAGGGTCAGCAAGCACTCCTAACACCAAGAGACTCATTGCATTGCCGTCTGTAAATGTGCTACCAAGTACTGCCACCACCCTCATCACACCACCAGATATTGCTCTAGGCAATCACCACCATGGAAGAGGATCTGCTAGGATTCAGAGTCTGTCACGATGACATAATTCCTTTTTTTTCTCCTGCATTTGAGGTTTGCACTTGGTTGCCTTAGTTTGTATGCCCAGGGGGTTCCGTTTTCCATCTGTTGTTCTGGGGAGGATAACATTCTCAGTGACACTGCACTACTTTTCTTTTGTTGATTTCTTTCCCATGCACTGGGGAGAAAATAACCCTAAGATGAACATTTTGCATACGCCATTCATGTAGAGCATTGGTTGTTGGAGCAAAGATCAATGAGACACAAAAATATCCATGTTCCTCTGCAGGGCACTGGAACACATAGTCTGAGCTAGAGGAACGGTCCCAGACACAGCTGTGGCACGAGGCTCTTCACAGGGCCCAGCTGACTCTGACTTCTCCCTTGTCCCACAACGGTGACAAGCAGCAGCCAGCCTAGACTGAAAAAAGTTAGGTGCCCGTTCTTTATCATTGCTTTGTTCTCCAGGCTGGTTCATGGGAAAAAGGGAGGAAGCATCATCAAGCTGCTCATGAGGATGTGAATTTAGCAGGAGCAGGGCTTGAATGACAATCCAGCTTTTCATCAAGAGTACAACACTCCCACCAACTTAGCCCCACAGGTAACCCATGCAAAGGAAAAAATGGAAATTTCATCTCACTTTCTTCCTCTCTGTAAGCAAGTGGATAAATTTAATTTCTCTCTTTTCCTGCAGTATCTTCTGATAGAAATGCTTACATTCTAAAAATCTTTGCTGGAACAAAATCTACACATTAGTTCAGCTTGGACTGCAAAATTCTAAATAATGTTATTTGCATTCTCCTCAGTTACACTGGTTTGGCGCTGGCTATGCTGGAGTGATGTCAATCAAAGAGGAAAAGTCATCTCACTTTATTATTGCTCCATACTTGATTCTCTTTCTCTGCAGTTTATCCCTTTGCAATTATTCAGATCTGTCACATGATTATTAGCTAGCATAACTAAGTTCAGCAGCTAATCATCACTTAAATTTCTTTGTTATGGAATTCCATGCACAAAGAGAAGGTATAGCAAAAGCTTATTTGGAAAAGCAAATATTCCAGATTGGCATATTCATTAACAACTGTCTAACAGTCAAATTCTTGGCACATTATTGTTGTAACTTTTCCCAGCAAGACACAGAAATTGGCAAAGCAATCATCAAAGCACATAAGCATATGTCTTAAGTAGATGCTTTAAGTTAATCATACGGTCAAGTACTTTGCTGAACTGGGAGCTCTACATTACATAGTGACTGCTTCCAGAGGTCTGGCCCACTAAAAAGTACAGACTGACAGACAAGGAAGTGTAGGGTTGACAAAAGGAAAAGAAACTTGAAATTATATGATAACTACCTCTGCTTCAGATAATAAACAGTCTTAGTGGCATAGTTAAGCATGAATTTAAATAAAAAATAAAATTATTCTACTACTTAAGACCTATCCGCAGCCTTGTACTCAGCCCATAACCATGGAAGGACATCCATGAAGAACAGGCAGAGGCCACATGGATAGAAAGAGTGTAGGAACAGGCAAAGGTGATTTATGGGAGATGAGAATAAATGACATGTCAAGGCCGATGCCACTGGCAAACCATAAAGGATGGTTGCTGTAAGAAGATGAGAGGCATGGATGAAGCAGAAGGACAATACTGGTGGAAGGAGAAGCTTTGAGCAACACAGAGTGAAAGGGTAAAGACCTATGAGCAATAAACGACATGGAACCCTTCTGATATATGAGCCCTTCTATAAGCATGCCTTGACATAAATATGCTGTCATGCTAGCAGTGATTGAGAGCACTCTGCCTCCATCCCATTCCACAGCTCATCTAACCAACATGATCGTCTCCCCAACATTTGTGAACATGTATGAACAGGCATTTTGCTCCATTTCCATACACAGGGATACTTTTAAATTCTCTGCTTCTATCTATTGTTCAAAACTGATTCTTTAGCCTGTCAACCCAGCCTGCAATGCTGTTATCACAAGAGTTTTTGAAGTGTTTTTCCAAATAAAAGACAGGCACAGACTTTTAAAAACACTTAAAGGAGTGTAGTTCCATGAAACCTGAAGTCTCAAGATAACAGAGAGATAAGGCACTGATTGGAAGATTCTTCTGCACTTTCTGATAGGAATGTCAGGAAGAAAGAAATTAGCTCTAAAATGGCTTTTAGTGGCAATGTACTTTTCCAAGGAAACAAACATTATTTTCCACAGAAAGTTCAGGGTGTGCAGGTTTGTAGTGGAAGTCAACTTTTTTTAATATGCAAACAAAGTGCCCAGTAAATATCAGCATCTAATCATACTATTTTGCAGTAATAAAATTCTTTCCATTATGGCTCCCATGGCAAAGATGCATTATGAGAAAGAAATAAATTTGAAAAAAATTATCACCTCTAAAAAACATAATAGCAAGAGCAAGGACTGCTTTTATTCAAATGTATTTTCTGGTTTTGGATGTATGAATTATTAATCATCACTGTACAGGGAAGTGACTTCTTCCACTCAAAAAAAGAAGACTAAAATTACAACAAGGTGGGCCCAGATTCCTATCTTAAACACATGAGAGAGTGTCTCCTCTGCCTTCAGCATAGTCTTTCTGTATTTAAGCAGGTATAAATGAGATCAGCATACCTTTCAGATACCTACAAGGAAAACAATCAAATAGCAAAACATCATTTCCAGACAGTTCCAGTAAGTGCATTATGTTGGCAATTTAATGACTAATTGCAAAATCTATTATCTTGGAGATGAAAAGATTTTGGAAGATTTAAGATCAGATTTCAAGTTTAAGAAAAGCGGGAAACAAAAAAGAACAACAAACTAAATAGTGGAAAACACATGCATGACTCAAAGTCTTGCAATAGAAACTGCTGTAACTTTCATACACATTAACATGATTAAAAACAATTACATGATATGTGGGAAAGTTGATCTCTGTATCAAATGCGAATTAGAAGATTTCAGAGAACAATTGGATATGAAAAGGACAAAGAAGCATGAACCTTGCTTTGCCAAAACTGAACAGCAAATGCCTAGGAGGCCACACAGTAACATTTACCAGGCAAAACAGCAACATCTGGACAGGGCTTGGGAGGCCACCATCTTCCAAAGCCATCCATCAGAACTGCCAGGTGTGCGAAGTGTCTCAGGCACTGAGGTGTCTAAGGCAACGTATTCCGCAGCGTACAGGTAAGGGAGTAGGGGGACAACAACCCAGGAGGACGTGGAGAGAAAACTATTATGTTAGAGGTGGAAGAGCTTATAAATATTGTTACAGGGACCTGGCTATGTGAGCAACCCATGGCTGCACAGCAGGACAAGACAGTGACTCTTGCTGGGCAAAATCTGCCTCTGAAGAAAAGGCCAGTTTGTTTTGAAGACTTGAGTGGGACATAAATAATGGAAAAGCCTTATAATGTCTTCTCTCAATGGATTGAATTTAGCCTCCTGTGCCTACCCCAATGACTGGAAGGAGAAATAGAATATTTGGGGCAAGAAAAAGAGTGCTGAGTTAATTTAGAGCCATTTTTCAAATAAGCTTCCGGGCCAGAGGTTAATGTTGGACTTGGTGATCCTTGTGGGCCCCTTCCAACTCAGGATATTCTATGATTCTATGATTCGAGGTTTCATGCACATTTTGGTAAGTTTGGAATATTTTCCCTGTCTTTTATCTCAGTCACTGAAATGAAAATAATCTTCAATTTTCCAGACTGTACATAAGAACTTCAAGTGCCCGGGAGGCATAGAAAAATGCAAATCCTTGGCTTATCTGGGAAAAAGAGTGTCCTGGGAGTAGTCACTGAAATGCTGGAAACTGCAAGCCATTAGTGGTATTGGCATAGATACACGTAATGTAAACTGACAGCACAGACTCAAAACATTAATACCCAAGCAAAATTAACTCTGCACACTTGTAAGTACAAAGAAATGCCAAGTAACTGCTTTGCAAAGAATGGTAAAATACGATGAAATAGAGAAAAGCAGATGATAAACACTTTAAAGGAAAGGAAAGTTGTGTTGGTGCCTCCATTTTCTTCTGATCTCTTTGACCTACTTCTAGAGATGTACACGTCTCATGCACACAGCCTATGTACACAGCTTACCCCTTGTAATATATCACTGTGCTAACTTAAATGATGCCAGTGCTTTGGAACCAGGAAATCAAGGATGAGAGCGGATCTGTTGTGCAACGCTCATAGGCAAGGGAAGGATAGATACCAGGTAATTCAAGAAGACCACAGAAGAATAGCACAAAGAAAGGGCATTTGGTTTGAGATGAAGTTAGCATGCCCTTACCCAGTGGGACATGAAGCAGATTCCAGAACTACTCTTACTACACCACCACCATTTTGTATAAGACCAACATTTACACGCACACAGATAATAAGAACAGGAACGGTCTTCTATACACGTAAATCTTACCTCTGTCATAGGCTCCGGGGCATGATGTTAGTCATCCCTGTAGTAAACCCTAATCATTCAGGGCTATAATTAGACAAGCAGGCAAAAGTGGGCCAACTATGCCTTTTAAGAAAATCAAACTCAATCTCTCAGCCATTCAGGTCAACCAAAGCTAGGGTGGGATGCACTGGGAAGGGCAGAAATGAGACCACAGGACAGAGGTGCACTGAGAAATCTGTGCAGAAAAAGAGACTGGGGGACCCTCAATTCCACTCACTCCTATGGAGACACTGACACATGCTGGAAAGCACAAGATTCCTTCTGCTGCTTCTGTTCTTTCTTCCCCAGCTCCTTTGTAACCATTGATCCTTCCCACACCAATAATCCTGCCTCCATAGGACCCTTCAGCCTGCACCAACTATCCTGCTCCTAGAGGCTGTTTGGAAACATCTCCACAATCCACCCTGGGGTTGGAGGGGATAAGCATCCTCCTCTTTCCACAATGAACAGGAGAAAACCAAAAGGAAAAGGAGAACATGAAAAAGGTGTGAACATCTCTGGTCTAAACAGTCAAGACAAAAAGAGCATGGGAAAAAGTAATCTGAATTCCATCTGTAAATGGGAAACTAAAAGCAGAGGTGAAGTCCTGAAGAGGCTGGCAGAAGAACCAGAAAAGCAATCCATCGCTCCTAAAACTGATGCAGTATCAAGTTCAAATCTTATTTGCATTATTTTGGATTTAATAAAAAGAAATTAAATATGTGTCTAATAACCAGCATTCAGCAGGTAGTTCAGCCATGTTTTAAAAGCCTCTCTAATTTCCTTCTTTTGTCAGATTTCCTACATCTAATATGAGATATTTATTGAGATCTATTTCTTTCCCTTCCTATGCTTCTCAGTCCATGTAGCTCTCAAGCATAAGGACCTGTATTTTACTAAAATATCTGTATTTACTGGGGCTTTTTCCAATATTGTCTGTTCTCTTTGTCTTATCCTTGTGCTTTTCTAGTCTCACTTTGTGAAAGCAAAACCAAAATTAATACCCGCAGCCAAATTGAGATGCAATTCATGAATACAAACCTAGAGAAGGATAAGCAGAAACTCCCTCTGCTGTCATGCATGGCATTCATTTCTCTGTTAATTAATGCCTCTTATTCCCTTAGGATTGCTTTGTCCATTGATAATTTCTCAAAACAGCTCATTATTTTATCCAACTGATTATATTGTTGCTTTATAAAAGGTATTTATTATTCGTCATCTTAAGAATTATTTCTACAGCCTCGGTGTAGAGACAACATGTTTTGCTCTTGTTCTTCCTGAAAGGCTTGTATTTTAATCAAGTCACAGCATAATTACAGTGTTTTGTGTAAATACCAACATAAAATCTAGATCTTAACTCCAGCATTCTCCATGTAGCCAGTTAAGTGCTTCTGTGTTCCCCAATACTTTTGTGTTTGACCATCTCATGTTGCTCAAGGTATTTTCATAGAGCAGAGCTATTTTCCTGGATAGAGAACTGAATCAAAGATGGAGAGTTCATCAAAAGAACAAACAGATCCAGATTTGCACTACTGATGGGTGTTGAGCTTGTCTCCCCACACACCCAGCCCAGGGTGCTCCCAGGTTCCTCGTGCCGGCACCAGCTCCGACACAGTGGTGCAGGCAGCCAGGCTCACCAGCCACAGAATTACAGCTGCTTTTCTCTGGGCATCAGGGCCACGTACTTCTGCCTGGTAAACCCTTTTGCTGCATAAAGCATGGATGGGGCTTTGAGCAGCCTGGCCTACTCAAGCTGTCCCTCCCTGCCCATGGCATCGATCTGGAACTAGATGATCTTTAAGGTCCCCTCCAACCCAAGTGATTCTATGAAAACAGCTTCTAAAATTCTGTCTTGTGAAGTGGTTGTAATTTGACAGGGATTCTTTTTTTCCACAGAATTTAGTTCAGCCTGCAAGATGTGGCATGCAATAACATTCCTCCTCTAGAAGTATGCAGGGTGCTGTCCTGAAGAAGCCTGCCAATTCATTTTGGATATTGGCAGCAAGTTGGATCTTTCTCACAAAGCCAGGATGCAGATCAAACAGAAACAGCAAGCAGCAATAGATCTCCTCTTTGTCGTGAACAGGTACTATAAATTGTTAATCAGGTTACTAAGCCTCTTTGCACTCTTTGACAGAACCAGTTGTGGACTTGGCTACTTATTCTATTGCCAGAAGTAGGAAAGAGGAGCTAGATTACACAGCAGTGATCTCATGAGGTACTCTCAGGATGCTCCAGGACAGCAGTTCTGATTGTGTAGCTGGCACATCAGCCCTCTGCAATCTCATCCCTACAGGAATGGGACTGGAAGAACTTATGCAGCAACATTGAAATGTCAGGGATAGTTCAGCTATTATAAAATGGCATAGGTTGGAAAAAATATGGAAATAATAAAAAAGTAATTTAGGGTAAAAGGAAATTCTTTTAAAAAGCTTCATGCTATCAAACTGTGAGAGAGAAAAGATCTTTAAATCCTTAAGATGGTCTGTAGCCTGACATTTTGCACTACTCTGGGATTTCCAGATAGTTGTGGTTAAGGAAAAAATACCTTGGCTATCAGTATCTGGTTCCTCTTCTGGGATCCTGTCTTGGCAGGAAGTGAGACAGCTTTCCAAGACATGTTCTCCCTCCCCAAATACAACTAATTTTTGTTAGGAGACTAACATCATCTCCATTTCATGCCTGCTTCAGGATAAGACTGCCCACTTCTAAGTGTTGGTTGGAATCCCAGGAAGCCATCTGTTCAGGAGACACAGGTTTCCCGAAGTACACCAACCTGACATTTAACTCCATCCCAGACTCAGAGACAAGATAACAACAGACAACCAATTTGTGTTCCAGCTGGTGATATGAGGGAAGAGTTGGTTACGCCTTCGAGTACTCCATGATTTTGATAAGTATTAACTTAGCAATAGCATGAAGGGTCATTTAAGACATATTAAAATACTGGGGAAGTAAAAGAGGTATTAAATTGTGTTGGCTTAGAGTAATCCTGTGATGTTATTTTTACTCTAACGGTAATAAATTTGTTATTTGTTTCCATTTACTTGGCAAAAGTGATGACAACATAAGTTCTATCAAAATGCCACTGGATCACATGAGAAAGTAAATACTTATAACAATGCTTTGGTTAAATTATCTCCTCTGGCCTCCTTGGGGGTAATTTAGGATTACTGAGTTCTAGTATTGTCAAAAAGAGCCTTTGTGGAATACCATATGGCTAGAAACATAATGAGCTTTACTGAAGTTCAGCAGAAGGTGTGTGTTTGTATGCAGTGACTAAGCATATGCAAGTAGGAGGCAATTACAGATGGCTGGAAATATGCTACTACTGCAAAACACATATGATGTTTTGTATCCCAGAGCAGAAAGCAGAAATGCTCTAAAGTACCAGGCTTGGCTACCAGCTAATACTGTGATTCTGAATTTGTGTTATTTAGGACCGCAGCATCACACTCAGCAGCTGCAGATCAGCAACAAAAAGTTGCTCACTTCTGTTTCCTAGATTGAAAACAAGTTAATGCAATCATGGAAAGTATGCAGAGGTAAGGAGAATAGACCAAGTGGGAAACAGTATGACACATCCAGTAAAAGCCCCATTAAAAACAAAGTTGTGAATTAACTGTGACACAGCCATGCTCAGGGCATTTAGGAAATGAAATCTCTTTACTACATGTGACAGAGTGGTTAGCCTGCATTCTCTCCTCCATTTTGGGGTTGTCTTATCGATTTTTTTGCCATACTACAGTTCTGAGATTGGTTTGGGCTGCTGCTGACTGCAAAATGTTAATTTGAGGAGCATTCATTCTCTTAGATAAACTATACATGTGTGTTTGTCACTTTACTCAAGCAGCTGCCGGTGCATTGAGATACCAGCCCTCACAGTATTTACCAATTTTCACCCTAACTGGAGATGGAGGTGTCCTGGAGAAGCTTATCAAGGAATTGCTTTGGAAGTGTTGAGTAGGAACTGTCATAAATATGAGGTTTGTTGGAGAGGTCAGGGAAATAAACAAGTTGCAGTCCCTTCCCACCTATGCGAAGGAACAGAGACCTGGCATTGGATGACAGGCTTGTATTTGCAGAAGAGGTATTTACAAAATAAACCCAAAACAACAACTTCAAAACCAAACCACAAACCACTCCCTATTCCACCCATTTAGGTTTCAAACCAAAAAACAATCCTACTGATGTCTACCAACTGATCCGAGGTGGGCTGAATGCAAAGAGACAGCCTGATTTTAAGAGAAAATAAGTCTATAAAAGGATAGAAGGCATGACTAGGACCCATGCTACTGATCCCATCAGCTTTGCACTGGGCAAGAGAAAAGACAAATAACAAGGCATTTTATATAGATATAAAAATATATTTGTATTCTAAATAAAAGAATATTATACAATACATTGCATTGTGTAATATTATAGTATATTATACATAATTATGTTTTATATAGATGATGCATATAATTTATATAAATTAGAGCTACTCATTTGTTCTTTCTTTTTTTTTCCCTCTAAGGTCTGTTCAGCAACCTTATTGTAGGGTCAGCAGGGCACAGAATTCTGCCTTTAAGCCTCAAAATTGCATCAATGAGTGCAATTGCATCTTGAAAGTCTGGGAAAATGAAAAGAAGCAAGCATTTCCCACTTGAATACAGCAGGTAATATACATTAGCATACTCTGGCCAGAATTTGCATGGGCAGCAAAACCCTAAGAAATAAGTCGAACAGAGACCTCTTTAGGAAAAGTTACTCTAAGAGCATTCACACTTCCTCTGTTAGGAAGTTAAGACCCATATATAATGATGTAAAATAGGCTCATGCAGAGGACAAAAATGAAGACTCATTTTTTTTACTCTAAATTGCTCTGTGGTGACTTGACAGGAAGCCTAGATTGACTGTCCCCCTTGTGGGCAGTGTGAATGGCCCTAAGTGCCAGAGATGTTTTTTCTGGTGGAACTGGTCATTGGAAACATGTCAGTTTGATCTCAAACAAGCTAACAAAGGTGTAATTTGAGCAAGTTCTGCTCCACGCCTCAGGTGTCCTCCATTTGCATTGCCTCTTCCTTCTCAGTGAGCCTCGTGTATTTTCTCTCTCAAAGCTTCCATCTTCTGACTGGCCATCAGTAATGGCTGTTGTGAGGCTGGCAGCACACCTTCTAACATCCCTTCAAAGGCACCGAGAGAGAAAATCCTCAGCAGGATGAGTACCCAGCAATTCTAACTCCCTCTCCCTTGTTTAATAAAACAGAGCCCTTACTGAAGCGCCATGTCAAGCTTCCTGGGGTTTGCAGTGCTGTCCATCATGAAGACCTGTGCTCCACCACGAAGTAACATGTGGTGGCTTGATGTGTGCAACCTGCCAGCCTTTTGGAGAATGACTGTAGGTGGACATGGGCTGGACCTCAGCCATCCCAGTGAGTGGGATGAATTGGAGAGTCGAGTCACTCCAGGGTGGGCCAGAACAGCTCTTTCACTAGTGCCAGCACCCAAAACCTGGACTTTTTACTGTTGGCAAAAAACAGCACTAGAGCAACAGCCAGAAGCGTATTTTACATTAAGGAGATGATGGTCCTTTTTTTTTTTTCTTTCCCAGATGTACGGTGACTAACTTATTGACTCCTGGAAGAACAAATCTTACTGCAAAGAGGAAAAGTCAATGGTGCTAATTAGCAACAAAGTGGTAAAATTGAATAAAAGTGCTAGGAGAATCTTTGAATACACTGATCCTTCAGGGCACAGTCCCAGTCTTTAAATCGTAAGCCAATAAATGTATTGATGAAGAAAAAGCAACACAGAAATTGTGATAAAATTGATTGATTTATGGAAATTTCTGCCAGAAAATGCAACTAAGGTTACAACGCTAATAAGATTTAAGAAACAGAAATTAGGCTAGAGGAAACTTCCAGTGGGGTTAAAAAGAAAACTTATCTGTCAAGAAATTATTTCCTGTCAACTACCAAAAAAATTCTTTCATGTTCTACTGAAGAGGCAGAGATATTTTTAGACTACATAAATTACTGTTTTTATAAGCTCTGATACTATTTTGGTAAATAATATATCAATATCTGTGTTCCTAACTATAGTCGAAGAATGAAAAGCATGTTTTTGTTCTGTTCTCTAAAACACACTCATTTTTTGGTTTTGTGAGATAAAGCATGTTTATCAGCCTGATAGCAATCTTGACAGCAGAATCAAGTTTATGAGTGCATTCTGAATCACTATAAAATTCATATTTGCTGCTTTTAAAAATTATCTCAATTCCTTATGGCTTTTTCCTCACACTCTCACCTAGTTTACTCAACTTGAAATGTTAACTATGACAGAATTATGAATGGATTAAGATGCTATCTGATTTTTGCTATGATTTCTGCACACCTCAGGAACAATATTCTGTGAGTTGTTGCAAGGATAATTTTCAGGAAAATTAATGCACCTGTCCTCATGATAGCAAGTCAAAAAGAAAGATACATTCCTTATTCAACTGGAGGACTATCCTCCTGACACAAAGGAAAGATGTGAAGAGCTACTCTATACTGTGAGTTTGCTTTTTTAAACTGAATTAATAAACTAAAAATATATAATAATATAAATATTGTCCAAAAATACATAATAAACCCCAACAGTTCCAAAATACTGCTTTTCTGACTCTTGACTTAGGATTTTGATACACATCCAAACCCTGTTTTATGAAAACTGAAGTTGTTTTAGAAGTACAGCGCTTGGGGCTTTTCTGACAAGAGGGGATACAGACTGAACATGATCTACAACTGTACTTCAACCACAGCCACTTGACAAAAGGTAAGATGTGTCTATGGATAAGGGGAAAAGAGCACTACACATGTCCTTGAGGTCCTACATGCTTCATACCAAACTTACTTAGAACGCTGTTGCTAGACATAAAACAAAACAGTGCCAAAGGGCTTTAGAGATTTGGACAGCAAGATAAGTACTCTTGGGACCTTTACTATTTTCAAGCAGACTTCTTTCTGACTTTGCATAGTACAAGAATTATATCATGTTGGCAACAGTTTAACAGGAAAGAAATAGATGGGAAGTTACTTCTCCTTGCTCTGTTTACTTGAAATTTGCTACCAAAAATAGCTTTTAGAAATGCTTCTTCATGCAAAGCTATTTCTTTTACAAGCTCAGCAAGCTATCTTGATGGTTATATGAAAATCATACATATAATTTGATACATTTCCCTAGTGCAGCACTCTGCCTAGCAGGTGAATGGCTATTACAAAAAATGTTGGGGTTTTTTTCTGTTCTATTCAAATGAACTGAACCCTCTGAGGGAAAAACTGAACACATCAAAACATTGCTTACCTATTTTTTTTTTCATTAAAAAAGACTGTATTTTAATAGACGAAGGAAAAAAAAATTGCCCTGTTTAGGTTTCAGAGTTACAGGACAATTGAGGTTGGAAGTATCCTCTGGAGGTCATCTGGTCCAAACCGTGTTGCTCAAGCAGAGCCACCTTGCAGTTGCCCAGGACTATGACTGGGTAGCTTTTGAGTATCTCCATGGATGGAGACTTCACCACCCGCTGGGCAACTTGTCCCACTGCACAGTCATCCTCATGTAGAAAAAGCATTCCAAAGTACTATTATTTCAGCATTTAGGATTATTCTTATTTTAGCCTTAGTGTTGCATTTGAACAGGAACAGCTATCCACTGTGGGTGCTGGATGCTGCACAGAAAGCGGAACCATACACTGTGGGGTTTAAGCAGCATCTAGTGGCTAATCTTAGGTAGGCAGCCATCCTATTTTGCTCTATTTTCTCTTAATATTTTTAGCATCAGGAAATAAGGGAAGGGGTGCATTCCATCAGTTTTGGTAAACATGACCCAAAAGTGTGCTTGCTTTAAAAAAATCTTTACATATCATCACTATTGTTAGAGCAAAATAAGAGAAAAAACCCTGTACTAATCACACCCTAAAAACTAGCGCAGATTTATCACTGGAGAAAGACTGAAGTATCTTCAATGAAAGAATGAAGAAATTAGGTTTCAAATTATTCTTGCAAGGCCATTTGTTTTTTATGCAAAACAGCATCATGCCATTCCAGTAAGAGGAGGTATCAAGTGCTTGCTCCGCTTTTGCAGATGTTATAAGATAGTTGGAGGCCGTCTTGTGCACAGCAATCATCACCTCAGTGATGGGGAAGGTCATGGAGCACACACAAGATCATCTTGTGTACATCATATGGCACATGCAGGACAACCAGAGGATCAGGCCCAGCCAGCGTGGGTTTAGGAAAGGCAGGTCCTGCTTGGCCAGCCTGATCTCCTTCAATGCTGACCCGCTTAGTAGATAAGGGAAAGGCTGTGGATATTATCTGTCTGGACTTTAGTAAAGCCTTTGGCACCACTTCCCACAGCATTCTCCTGGACAAGATGGTTGCTCATGGCTTGGACAGGTGCACTGTTCACTGAATAAAAAAATGGCTGGATGGCCAAGTTCAGAGAGTGGTGACGAATGCAGTAACATCCAGCTGGCAGCTGGTCACAAGTGGGGTTCCCAAGGGCTCAGTTTTGGGGCCACTCCTGTGTAATGTCTTTATCAATGACCTGGGGAAATGGATTGAGTGCCCTCAGTCAGCTTGCAGGTGACAAGTTGAGTGTGATTGTTGATCTGCAGGAGGGTAGGAATGACCCGCAGAGGGATCTGAACAGGCTGGATTGATGGGCCGAGGCCAATTGTACGAGGTTCAACAAGGCCACGTGCTGGGTCCTGCACTTGGGTCACAGCCAAAAAGGCCCTGGGGGTGCTGGTCAACAGCAGCTGAACACGATCTAGGGTGTGGCCAGGTGGCCAAGAAGGACAATGGCATCCTGGCCTGTATCAGCAATGGTGTGGCCAGCAGGACCAGGGCAGTGACTGTCCCCCTGTACTGGGCACTGCTGAGGCCACACCTCGAATCCTGTGTTCAGTTTTGGGCCCCTCACTACAAGAAGGACATTGAGGGGCTGGAGCGTGTCCAGAGAAGGGCAGTGGAGCTGGGGAAGGGTCTGGAGCACAAGTCTGATGAGGAGTGGCTGAGGGAGCTGGGGGTGTTTAGCCTGGAGAAAAGGAGGACTGGGGAGGAAATATTGATCTCTAGAACCACCTGAAAGAAGATTATAGTGAGGTGAGAGTCAGTCTCTTCTCGCAGATAACAAGTGATAGGACAAGAGGAAATAGCCTAAAATTGCACCAGGGGAGGTTTATATTGGTTAGTAGGAAACATTTCCTCATGGAAAGGGTTATCAGGCATTGGAACAGGCTACCCAGGGAAGTGGTGGAATCACCATCCCTGAAAGTGTTCAGAAAATGTGTAGATTTTGTACTTACAGACATGGATTAGGGGTGGACTTGGCTGGGTTAATGGTTGGACTCCATGATCTTAAAGGTCTTTTGCAACTTAAACCACTCCACGATTGTATGATAAAGGTTTTTTGCCTATAATAACTTTATTGAATGCTGCACCCTGAGTCAGGTAAGTGACCAGCAAGCAAATCCTCGTAGATCTTGAAGGAATGATTGAAATTACTGTTCCTGTTTGTGTTTTGTAACACACTCTGCAACTATAGCACTGCAACAAGTTGTATGAGCACTACTAGACTGCTTCAGTGGAGTTAGCTTGATTAATGTGTTTGCCTTTCAGCAGTGAGTTAAGTTATTCCAGCAAATACAGCTTTACAGCTCTTCCCCTTTTTGGAAGGTTGTAAAAATTTCCTGAGTAACCTCTATAAATAAAACTGAAGACATGAGTTGATGCACCTGATGAAGGACAAATAGTAAACACCTTTTATTGAAATAAAGCAAAACACATTTATGCATTGATTTGAATAAGGGAAAATATCTTAGGGTTTTCAGCACTCTGTTCAAAATAAATTGCTCAAAGGTACTGAAAAAGTGGGAGAGGTGATTTTTACAGGAGGTAAAAATCAATTTGCAAATTCTAATACACACAGAAGCCATAGGAGGAATACATCACATTCCTCTGACCCAAACTGTGATAAGATCACCTGTGTCTAAACTCTCAAATATTTGTTAGACAAATTTATTTTCGTTTGTCCACAAGCCTTCTGCAGTCAAAACAAGACCCTATATAAGTAGTCTTTTGCTTACACCTCCAACACTGACCTTTTGTATGCAAAGGTGATGTGGTTAAAGCAAGGGAAAATGTCAATAATTCATGCGCTGCTGAGTGACATACCTTCAAGGACAATTTCTCTCTAGTGTATAAGAATAGAGAGATAGTCACTCAGAGTCATATAGTGAAACTTGCACCATTACCCAGCTGGGGCTACGGTATGCAGTGGTCTGTTGCAGTTTTACTTGTTTTTTTTTTTTACTTACACAATTATGACTTACTGCTTATAAGATGGATGTTACATTGTACGTCTTTGTACTCCTATTTAATCAAGTTGTTTTATTTTGTTCATTTCTAAAATCTGGACTCGAGTATTGCTAGAAACAAACAAACCCCAACAAAACCAAAAATCTCCTTTAAGCAAGTGCTGCATTTTACAGGTATAGAAAACATAGATCTCTTAAAAAACCCCAGCTGTGTGATTCCGTATATTGCATAAGCAAGTAACATGGTAGCTCAGAGGTCTCTCTTCCCCATTAGCCCTGACACCTCCATTACCCTCCTCCTTTCTCCAGGAGCACCACAAACATCTCCTTTCACCTCAATAACACTCTAGTCTGATACCCCCTTCCTCTTCTGAGGGATTCAACAGAAGTAATTTCATATATCAGTACCTCTTCTATGAAGAAAGCTAAAGCAATTGCACATAATGTATGAGAAAATGTATCTTCTATTGCAGTACCAATATTTTAGAAATCATTTGAATGAATAAAAATGACATGAAAAGCTTTTACTCCATTTCAAAAAGCTGAGGATTATAGTTTGCAATCATAAACATCAGTGTTTTCATAAAAATCAGTGTGGATTCCGAGCTTTTGAAAGCACTGAAGACCATTAAGAGCTGCCTGAATGCCTATACACAGGCTACATCAATTTAAACCTTCTTTATGGAAATCTACTTCAAATGATGCAAATCTCTTTTCACGAGTCAATTGGTTACATGGCCAGTTACACACACTTTGCATGTGTCACATGGAAGCCACACCTAAAATAAGTACACCACACCTAGTTTTGACTTGCTCTCAGCTTTAAAAATAAATGGCTTCGAAGTTGCTGCTGCAAGTTTGCATTAAAATGAGACTAAGAACAATCCAGTGTTAGAATAGCATATTGATCGTTACTATACCTAATACAAAGTATCAACAGTTTTGAGATGCTCAAAGATTCTCCCCTTCTCAGTAATTGCCTTGATCAGATAGATACAGAATCTTACTCTCTTGCTGGACTTTTTTTTGGGTTTTTTAAATTTTGAACTTTAATTCTTGCATGAGAAGTATTCTCCTGGATTGTGGAAAGATGAAGATTGATTGCTGAGAAAAATATAAAATAAGATTTACAATTTGCAGCATCAGTGCTCTAGACACTAGGAGCCACTGTGACTGACAGCCAGCAGGATGCTGGTGTGGGCACCTAACTCCTCCTGACACAAGAAAGGGAACAGACAAAGAAATTATCAGTCTCAGAATCACCCAACTTGTACACAAGGTATGTAAAGGAACAACAACCTTGCAGTTAACAGAGTCAGACTGAAATTCAGGTACTTTTAAACACAAGTGCTGATGTTAATCAGAATACAGAAACGCGGTTGAAGGCTTTATTAAATGTCACTAGATTTCAGTTAAACCTTCAGGTTTTTTTCTTCTCTATAGGAAAATATTTCTGTGTATTATAATTCTGTTGTAGAAAACAAAAATATTTTCAGGAGACAAAGTAATCTGTAGCTCTAGTTTGTTGCAAGCTGAAGACAGCCCAAGGTGTCTAATCTTAACAGAAATTGAAATATTAAATTCTGCCCCTTTTTTGGCCACAGACTTTTAGCGAGTGATGCAGCATGAGAGATTAACACAAAATACAGATTTTTGAATAATTTTAAAAAGGACAGATGAATGTTTTGACAAGATTTTATTGTGAAACATTGGATTTAGAAAAGGTACAAAATGTCAATGGTCAGATGTGTGCCAGTACAGTATTTCAATAATCTATACATGTGGACAGCTGAACAGCTTCACTGCAGAACGCGGATTTGGACAAACTATCTAAAAGGGGGCCGCAATATTCACAGGCTTAAAATACATAAATAACTTGAGCCAAAACGACCATTACTGGTCAATGCTAATCAACATCTGGAAACAGGCTAAAAAGCACAATACAGTACAACAATCTCCTTGCAGATCCACGTTTAAAGAACATCAGTTTATTATGTCAATAATCTACAGCTCCAGGACACGATTCTCAGGACTGGGATTCAGTTGGCTAGTTAACAACTTTAAAAAATTAATGTTAAAAACGAGTTGTGTGAGAAAGCCCACAGATATTTAATTAGAACCAAAGACCGTGAAGCCCCTAAAAATTCTTCTGACTGGGATTTATAATTAATCACTTCTAATATAGAACTTCTGTTTGTTTCCTTAAAATGTCCTGACTGCAGCTTGAACTGATATAATTAAGTAATCTTAATTCAAACATTTCATTTTGCTATGCATTTCTGTATTTTAAAACCCATTTCACTGAATATGGGTCACCATCAAACTGGAAAAAAAATTTAAAAATTTACCCAAATACTAATTCTGAATTAACAAAAGTCATAAATTTGTATACTAAAAAAATTAATAACAACCCCAAAGATAGCAGCATTCTCTACCCTAGTTTAGTACATTTAAAGAGGAGCTTTTATAAACATACAAAGTTGATTTTAGGGTATAAAAATACACATATACTATATGAAACAAGATAGCTCCCGTTTTTAATATTTTTCAGTAGTCTGTCACTGCTGGATCTCATTTTAACTATTGAGAAGGTGTTCATAGTTCAGTACCTGGGTGAACAGCCAAGGGTCTATAGACTTTTGTTCTTTAATTAAAAATGTGTAGCTGTTTCTACACAATTAAGCTTGCTGAAATATCAACAGCTACCCTCTTACCAGTCAGTATCCAGAGCTGACTTAACCCTTTACCCACATAAGTCTACTTCCCTTTATGCTGATTCATAACTTACCTTCCTGAACACAAACCTTGGGGTATACTAAATTATTGTTTAATCAAAATTTCTGAATATGACTCATGTCCATTAGGAGCAGAGCAAAACTTAAACTGATGTAATTTAGAATGAAAATCCGCCCAAAACATTAAAACCCACCCTTTGACACCACATCCACTCCCTTAAATAATTTCAAGACCATTAGTTTTGGCTACTCTTTTCTCATTGTGTATCTTCAGTGGAGGACGTGAATCTTGCAATTCATTAAGAAGAATCACCATAAATTACAACCAAGTATGTTAAATCAGACAATAGGGAATAAACGCATTTAAAACTTTGAGTGTATCACTAGCTAAGGATGTAACATCGGGAGTACAATGTCTGCTATGGAATTAAAATTAGTGCTGTGCCAAATGGGAAAAATGTATACACAAACCACGGAACTCCAGTGTGGCAAAAAAACCGTTTTGTTTTTTGTTCAGGAAGTGTTTGGCATGAGCAGCACTAACAAAATTCTATGCCTCACAGACAAAAGCTACAAAGGTTATCTAAAGCCAATACTCACTGTCCATCAATCAGCTAGCTAGCTGTTAATGCTGCCTCGAGCACTGCACTAGCCACTTTGATCTTTGTTTCAGATTCCTCTGTACACACATTTATATTTACATAAAACATTTATTAAACATGATTTTAAAACATAAAAACCTTATGTACAAAATACCAACATTCCTATAAATAAACAGTTGGAGAAAGGCACTTGCAAGAAAAGTCTACAGTAAATCTTACAAAAACCACACTGCCTCTGTTACTGTACAATAGATAATCTTTCAGTCAGTCCCTATCACAAGAATGTAAAACACTAATTACTTGTTATAACTAAGAATATAACTGTTACAGTCGTATTTACACATACATATATGCCTCTTTTTAGTTCCACTTGAGAGCACCATGATTTCCATTCCAAATTCATATTTTCATACAAAGTAAAAGAACAGTTGCCAGAAACCAGTGTTCAATGTCACTGCAGATTCATAAACTTTTGGCTGACATCAGTGTAGTTTAAAAGACTCAGCTGCTACTTTGTAAAAAGTACACCTAGTTTGTTATTGCATGTTGTCCTTTCAGAGAGAACACTGCTATGTTCTCTATGCAATTGTTTAATACTATTGCTGGCAAAAGGTTTCCAATATCAAAAAAATAAAAACATTCTTCAAGCCAGTTGAAGTATTTCATCTGAACAGTAACTAAAAAAAGCTGCATATTAATTATAAAAACATGTAGGAAACATGCCAACTAATCTGGTGTGCAAAAATATTTTTTCCACCACACAGGATTTTAAGGGCTTCACAGAATTACTCAAATGTACATTGAGTAGCAAACCCCACAAATAACCAGTTCCTCAAGGAGATGTGAGGATACTCCCACTTTTATCGAACTTTTTACCCTTTGACAATGCTGCGACCTGTTTGAGCAGTTCTCTGTTTTTGGCCTGCAATACAGATTAAAAAAGTATGAGTTAGTATGACACCACTATGAAATAGTAGTGTCATGCACTTTGTATTTATGAACAAACTCTCAAAATGTACATGTGAAGAACATTCAGAGAAGATAATGATGACTTTTCAAAGATCTGTACACACTTTTTGATATGCATATTCTGTCTTCAACAGAGAAAGTAACCACATTCCCCATACTGCAAAATTTAATATATTCACTATTGCACTGAGTGTCTGTTCAGTCTGTGATTCATAAGGCAACTAACTCAGGCTTCCTGATAAAGCATGCTTTAACAAGAGATATCTAGCTGTCAATGTGGTAATGCTGAGTCCTTAAATCAGATCCATATCCCAATGACAACAACTGATAAATTGTCAGAAAACAGACACAAAATAAACTTCGAGAATGCACGTGAGGTAAGGCTTTACCTTTTAAAGTTAAAAGAGTGAGTTTAACTCACATTGAGACTATTGACTGCAGAAGTGCTGTACAATGCATCCAAAGTTAAACATGGCAATCACCACTTATGAACTTGGTACTACTGTATTGGAGTCAAAAAATACTGAGCAAATAGCCTGAATATATGATTCCATCTGAAGTATTCCCCAAGCATTGATAAGCAATTACGCACCTGCAACTGTTCCACAGTTTCCTTGTGAGCTTTCTCCATACTGTTCATCTTTGTCCTCAAGTTAGACTCTTGGTACTGGAAGTCTGCCTTCAATTCTGTCAACTGAAAAACACAGATCCTATAAAGATTCCTTGAACTGCAACAGGACACGTCTTCTAGTCAATATGTGAAATCTTTAGGGAAGCCTCAGGAATCTCAGGAAACACTGTTTATTTACTATTGCTGTATTGACAGCTCAGCACTTGAGAAGCAGTTTGAAAAGTCTGTATACCTATTTTATATGCAGAAAGCAACTGCAGTCATATAACCATACTGTTTGCTCAGGATTTTGTATAAAAAAGGCTAAACCTCAACAAAAAGAATTCAAATACAAGACTGCTGATTTATAATCCTTGCTGTTCTTTCAGCTGTGAGATGCTTATCACAATCTTCAGTCACACCTCTCAGTTATACGGTGTGGTAACATGAAAAATCTTCCCTACAAAGACAATAAAAAAGATTATTTTGTGTCCTTTTATGCTATATTTTGTCCTAAGCAAAAGGATAAATGTATACAAGGTATACATTCCAGATTTATTAGGAAATGAAGCCTCTTTGCCATAACAAACCAGAGCATACCCTCCTAAAGTGACTACCAAGACTGCCAACCTGAATATGTGTCAAATCACATGTAGTGAAACAGGTGTTGTTCAGAAAAACAGTCCATCAAGTGGTCAAGTGCAGGTATGCTGACACAATGGCACATAACTCACTGAACACACACCGCGGCTCAAAGCATGCGCTTACGGCTGTTGTAGGCTACAGGGCATCCAGTGCAAACCCACACACCTCACACTAAATATGAAAAAAGCTAGTGCTAGTGTTGCACCACAGTGAAGTATGCAACTGGATGAGCAAACACACTACCTGTGACCATTCAGCAAACTGTGGTCCTCTCCTAATAATGAAGTCTCAGGGCCCCATGGTAATGTTGTGGTTTCTCACTACCCTTTTGTGCAGAAAGACAAACAAGGCTAGTACTGCAAACAATAAGCACTGATAACGACATGGCTGATACCCTGACTCGTAACAGAAAGTGATGAATGAGTATTATCTGTAAAGCTGGTGTACTGAGCTGTTTTTGTTGCCATGCTATACAATTCAGAGGTTTCACTCTTGGAGCATTCAAAACTGTTCAAATGTTGTCCCTTCACAAATCTTCAGACATGACCTTAACAGGAATCTCCCATAGGTATGGCTCAGGCTTTTCAAGTACATGTCTTCAAATTTACTATCTCACAGTAAAAAAAAATCTGCAGTATGTTCATCTGTTGCAATTTTTTCAGCTATGCAAACATTGTATAATGTGTTCAGCTTTTCTCCTCCCCGCAGCAGCTGAAAAAGTAAGTGACATTCTGAAAGTGAGGACTTCATGCCCAAAGGAGAGTAACCTCAAAGAGCTCTGAAGTCAAATAAATAGCTCTAGCAGTGGGGATATTAAAATCATTAGATGCTCTCCCTATGGAAACAGCACAACACAAGTCACTGAAGTGGTTATGCAGAAGTATTTCCTTACCTACCACTTGTGTTAGCTTTGCCCAGTAGATTAAAAATAAAAAGAGATAAGTGAACTTCCTACTGACTCACGATCTTCTCCTGGCTTTATAAGAGAGAGATCACGGCCTAATGTCCGTGCTTTGGAGAAAATACCTTAAGAGAATCCACGACAGACTATTCAGCTCTTTCCCATTGAACACTTAAAGGCTTAAAATAGCAAGTACTTCCAACACTAGGTATATTTTAACAGTGACATAAATGAAAATAGGTTCAATATCCTTTACAAAACACAACTATGCGTAGAAATGAAGATACTGAACTATGGTTTAAAAGTGGAAGCGTTTTCCTTTCAGTATGAATGAGTCTTTCTTAACCACCAATATTTGGTAGGCCACCATGCATTCACAATCAAAATTTTACTTGAAAATATAATAAATCTCTTTGGAATACAATTCAATAACCTACTCAATCCTGAACAGACATTCTACAGCCACTGTTACTGTGTCCTAAAAGCATCTCATTATTCAGATGGCAGAGCAATAAAGTCTAGTAAATGCAAAGCAAAGTGTGTATTTGTAGTTATTTCTCTTTTCTTGTTAGTCATTAGTTTGTTTGAAGGGTGAATCTTCTCTAAGAGTTTTGCTGCAGCCACTTGGGCCTGACAATCTCACTTAACTTCTGTTGACAGCCATTTAATCCAAGCTTTTCTTGTACTCTCTGACTACCCACAAAGACTTGACAACCTACAGTACACATGCTACCAATCCTATAAAAAAAACCCACTTAATTTTCATACACTACACATGTAAATTTGGACATTGACTTACTATGGCTAGAGTTGCTTGAGTTTAAAACTAAATAAAAACTATGCTAAACTCAGAATGGTTATTACTCTTTGCCATGACTCAGTTAAGAGCACGTAAAACATGCAAACCACTGTCTGGCATTTTATCCATGACCTGTGGCATGCAGCCTGAGTAACACACTAACTTCTTCATGGCTGAAGTGAGGCAAGTTGAATTACTCTTTGACTTAGAGACAAAATACATTCATGATACAAAAGTCCAGAACTTTTCCTTTAAATGGCAAGATCTGATTAGCTGCTACATAAAACAATTGTATTTGACTTTTGTTTTATCTTATTGTCTTCACATTTTTAGGAGACTACAAAACAGAAAACAAAATTATGAAGTACTTATTGAACAGCTGTAATTTTTACCTTTTTATCTTTCTCTAAAATAGTCTGATCTCTTTGCTGCAAAAGACGTTTAAGTGACATTACTTCTTCTTTCAGCTGACTTATGAGGACAAAGTTGTCAGTTCCTCCACTGTCTGCAGACTGATTTATAGAGCTACTAAAAATGAAAAACAGTAGTTATTTACAACATCAAAAGAAAAAAACAAAACACTTTTTTAAAAAAAAATTCAAATTGGATAATTAAAATCCCATAAACATCCTTAAGGACTAATGCAAAAAAAGTATGTACCTGACAGAAATGGATGCAACTGGCAAACTACCTTACTAATGGCACACATTACATACACCTGCAGAAATATAATTCAGTATTAGCTTTGAGGGGGATAAATACCTTTTGACTGAAGCAACCACTTTTAACTTTTATTCTGACCATTTGGCCAGAGACAGAATAAAAATTCAGTCTCCCACACTAAGGTTCAAAAGAATTCTCTAGATACTGGGTCAGCTTAAAGTAGCAGGTTCTACCCTGCATCTAACTGATAAAACAATTCCTGATGTGAGGGAACACCATTGTGTTGATAACCGTTACTTCATACACACACTTTGTTTAATTTTGCCCCAAACAGCTTAAAAGCAGGAAAATAGTGCCAGTTTTCTGCTAATAAAATAACTTAATTGACTGACAGCACTCAGATGCCACCCAATAATCCATCTGGCAGGACACAAGTTTCACATCCCTCATTCTTCAGACAAACAAACAAAAAAAAAAGGCAACTTGCCACAGATCAGTGCTCTGTTTGGTTGAAATGGCTCAGCTTTACAAAAATATAACTTTACCTATCTCCATTTGATGGCTTGGATTCCAGTTTGGGTTTTTTCTTTGGAGTTTCATTCTGAATAGCTGCAGAGGATTTATGGCTGAAATCAAACAAAATGTAAACCTAAAGCCTCATACTATGTAACTCTCTAATATCACCATTTGGTACATGTAAAAAAACTAACTCATGCTCCTAGGTGGAATGCTAGAGACTATCCAGAAATACAAGAAAAAAAAATTCTTTAAATGAAAACTGCAAGATAAATTAAAGGAAAATTAATAAATAATATAATATTTACCTCTGTTTCCATAGTCCCTGATCTTGTTCTGGACTCAGATTGCTGATTCTGAAATATGTGAAATGTACTTGGTAACTGACCAAACATGCCATTATTTGTAAGTTTATGTGAATGGTATCTGTACTTGAGAAAAATCCTCCCACCCTTTTTTTTTTTCCTAATACAGTGAGCATTTATGAACTTGCAATTGGACAAGTTCCTGCCCATGCTTTACTATGTCAGGAAGCTATAAAAGTACTTCTTGGCTAAATATCTACACTATTGCAAGTCACAAGGGGTAGACCTCAAGACTGATGGCTAAACCTTTTTGCTGATACCTCCCAATTTTTGTGAACTTTGTCTTGCTAATCCTGTACTCAGCAAGCTGAGGATTCCCATACTCCTGGGATTCCCACCCATGGCAAATGCCACTGCCTGAAGGGGTGCTCCTTTGGTGCCAGAAGAGTAAAGTTAAGTTTTGGATCCCTGAAAATAACTGCTTCTCAAGTGTAACCATTTGCTTTCAATCATTTCAAAAGCAACTAATAAAGAACACCGATACAGGAATGGTAGAATGTAGAAGACTGCACTGAGTAAAACAGTTCAAAGAATCTGTACTTATACCTTATTGTCTCTATTGTCTGATCTTAACAATAATTGAAATGGACAGGGAGAAAGAGTCATATTAATTGAACCAGAAGCAATGGACCCGTAACAGCCGACAGAAAAAAAAGGTGGAAAACCAGGAACACTGTGATCTGTACAGATATGCTTACTGTTATAACTCTCGGGTATATCAGCTCTGTTCTGTAGTAAAGAAATTTTATTTCATCCTTACTGTACCTGTGCCAAATGTATTAAATTAGATTTAACTTTCTGTAACTCAATTTTCAGCAGAGATTTGAAAGAACAAGAACAGTACAATAACTCTATGCACGACAAGAATAATTTTCTTCTTCGAATTCCTAAAACCCCAAATCTTATTTTTCTCTTTTTTAAAGTGAAAGTATGGGCCTTTCTCTTTTACTCATTCCCAATATAATTTCATCTTATTTTGCTTCTATCTTTAAATCACACTTAGACAGGCAAGTTTCAGATAAGATGAAAAATTATAAGCACTAGAAATGTGAAGTTTAGAAGGAAAGTGTCTGTGTGTCTGGGATCAGGGTCATTACCATTGCAGACATAGTATTTACTATCCAACACAAAAAATAAGTATTTCTGAAGTTACGCTGCCACAAATTTATCAATGAAAATAAGAATCATGACTACTATTATAGCAGCATAAAATCCCAAATGAATTCTGGGGTTTATGACTAAATAAACTGGGTATGTACATTAAGGTTGGTATGCTGTTTATGCCATGGCCAGAGATGATGTGTTGAGAAAAGTTGCAGAAGATGGGACAAAACTATGTGAAATGTTATCAGAGTGGCAGTAACTGAACTGACAGTCTTATGTCCCTATGTCTGTATCACAGCCACTCACAAACTGCCTATTCCAGCAAGATTTGATTATAAAAGCTCGCAAAGAGGTACGAACTGGACCTAAACTGAAGATAATCCCACACTGTTGCTTCTGCTTCCCCTCTTAATTGTGAGTATTTGTACACAAAGAAGTCAGGGTGACGCGAGTCAGGATGAGGATTCTCACTTCTAATACACAGCTTTTAACCCATGGCAAATGCAGGTAAAATAGCAGGTACCACACAGCAGTTACTGCCTAGAAACCCAAGTACAAGTTTACCCTCAAGAAACTTGTTTCTGTAGCCACTCCCTTTCCTAGACTTGCTACCAATTTTAACATCAACTAGTCTGACAATTGCCAAGAATTCCTCTTTTTTTTATGAACCACCTTCATTCAAACTCTAAGAATCCAAGGATTTTGATAAGCCATGAAGAACAATGTTATGATACTGCTTTTGACACCATGTTTTAAATAGCTTTTCTTACTATCTCCATACAAACAGAACACAGAAGATGAAGAGCTACCAACACATACTTCAATTTTTGAAATACTTACTTATGATGGCTGCTGCTGTGACGATGATGATGGTGGTGATGGTGGTGGTGTTTTGAATGATGCTGGTCTTTCTCAGTAAGAGATGAGGATGAGGAGTTAGAATGTGAAGATCCCAGGCTCTTCCTCTGTTCTTTTGTCTTCTGTAGCACTCTTTTGTAGGACAGCGTGCAGAGCCAACACAACAACTTTCCATCAACCTTTTGGGAAATAATTCAGGTTTTATTTCCAAGTACACTTGCACTAGAAGATGTAGTTGCTATTTACAAGTAAATTTTGTTTAATTTCATCCATTATCTTTGGGAAAAACAGACATCTTTGGCATGAAACATCACTATTGTACCTCCAACGTATGCAAGTTTCTTTTAGTACAGCGAATATTATTCCACTTGTCATTTGAAGTTATGCTACAAAGAGCGTAGCAATAGTTGGACCTGCCCTACATCACAGAAATAACAGTAACTTTTTAAAAAGATGAGTCTTTTTCAGTATAGACATGTGCCCTCTCTCAGCCTATCGTATTGCAGGCAGAATCAAGATGTCCAGCCAATGTGTTACTTGTACCAAGTAAATTCTGCTGTAAAAACAGCATTATTCTTTGGTTCAGTCAAGAGGCTTTTGAGGTCATTTTCTCAGCACCTTCTGGAATGAGAAAGTGGCACTCACCAAAGCTATTTAACAAAACAGAACACAAAGGGCTGCTCAGAGCAGTCTACCTCTCTGGTGCTCTACTTAAAGGCAAGGCAGGCAAATAAGAAGAGGTAAAGTGACAGATTCAAGTTATGAACATACATGAGATCCAATGGATGGGAAAATAAAAATAAAATAAGTATCAAAACACGAGTAACTGTTGGCCTGCTTAACTTCTGTTCCCCAGCTACAACTGTCTGTTAACACTTATGCCTATTTTTAGAAAGAGTGATTTAATTAAAAGTTAGCTCAGCAGCTAATATAACAATTGCAAATTAAAAAATTTAATTTAAATATTGTAAAGCACACATCAACAACTTTAATATAGTATTTGAGAACTTAAGATACATTCCCGTTAATCTTTCTCTTCTGAAGGAGGAACACTGTCTATTGTCAGCCTAAGCCATGAAAGATGTGGAACAAAGCCTACCTTCCTTCTTCCCTCCTCTTTTCGATCAAAAGCACATTGCTGTTTGCACTGCTCACAGGTCTGAGGCGGGCCGTACTTCTTCTCCGAGTTGGTGCAACGCTGGCATTTTGTGCCAATAAACGCTGCAATAATGTTACAATACTGACAAGGCTTGGGCTGAAAAGAAGAAAGTTGAACTGAAGTCAATACATTTGCATTTTCTGTAACGAATACAGCTATTTCAACTCACACAATGATGCTTTGAAACCAGGAGGGCTTCATATAATCTACCTTAAAGAACCTTTTTCCTACCATTTTTATCTTCAGTACTAAACTTTTCCTCTAAAATGATGCTTCCTCAGTGGTTAAAACCAACCTGGATTTTCCATGAAGACTCAGGCATAATAAAAGAAACACACACACCTATCTGTTTACTAACCTCTACACCTACTGCTTTTTATTTTTTTAAATACGATGACATTTTCTCTCAGTTTTACTACAGTACTTAAGAAATTACTTACAAAACTTTAAAAGAATTGTAACCAAGTGATCTTTTTTTTAGACTGGAAGTTTCTGATGGCATCCCTCTCCTTTGCACAGCCCAGGGACTCAATAACCCTACAGTTCCAAGACTAGCATCCTAATCCCTGCAATTCTGCAGGGAACTTAAAAAACAAAACAAACAAAAAAAGCCCCACCACAAACAAAAACCAAGTTCAGATACTATCAGGTCAGATTATCAACTGTTATATCATATGTTTAACTAGACTAATACAGTGCTGAAAAACAAAATTGCTGTCAATTTTCATAGGTTAGACGTGGCTGATTATCTTCAGTGCAGTTCTTTTATTTGATGAACTACTGATAAAATCATTGCTGGATCTGTCCTGCAATTCATTTTGCTGCATTTCAAGCTTTTGAAAGCATTTCTTTGTTCAGTTTACATATACATTCACAAAGTGCCTGTCTACATACCAACAGCTATTAGATTTCTCAAATAAGATGAATTTCAAGTAACGTGGTTTATGTCAAGTACAGGGAAGTTATGCCTTTTTGTTTCACAACAAGATTATCTTGATACCTCCTAAAAACTTGTATCTGCAGGGCGGCTCAGATACAATGTCTACATTCACATAATAGAAAAATTCATTTTTCCAGCAGAACTGAAGCTGAAATTCAATATGAAAAAACGCAAGGTAACATGAATGCAGATAATACTCAAAATCTTTTCTACTTATTAGCTTAACACGATTAACATGCATTTTTAAAGACTTACATAATATAAAGTATGTGGTATTACTAGATGTTCATATTTACTATGCACTAAAAACAGCAAGGACTAATGGTCTTCCTGCCATGAAGCGTGTGCTTATGAGAATATGCAGGGAATAACTTAACATGCGTGACGTGAAGTAACATTGCTTTGTTACAAATAGCTATATTGAAATTATTCTTAACTGTTAAGCTATATATAACCCAAATGGATTTCAATTTAGGAAAAGAAACGGCAACCCACAGAGGAAATCAAGAGATGTCAGTCTTTGCCATCACCTTTCTGGATGGCAATCTCTAGCGTGGGTTTGTTTTTTTCCTCAAAAGAAAGTAAGAAGATTAGTTGCAAGAGAACTTTGTTTTCAGTTTGAAGCACAAATGAGCTCAACTTCAGCATTAAGAACCAAGTAACTACTCACCGTTCCGAACTGCTTCACGTTTTGGGCACATTTCTTGCATATTGTGTTGGTTTTGCTAAAGAGAGAAAATGGCACAACATTGAATTAGGTGACAAACATGCGCTTTGACATTCTTCCCAATGCAATTACTGGCAAACAATCACAGAAGAGCTGGGTTGGAAAGGACTTTTGGAGATCATTCAGTCCAACCCCCCTGCCAAGGCAGAATCACCTTGAGCAGGTGACACAGGAACGTGTCCAGGTGGATTCTGAATGTCTCCGGAGAGAGAGACCCCACCACCTCCCTGGGCAGCTGTTCCAGTGCTCTGCCGCCCTCAGTGTAAAGAAGTTCTTCCTCATGTGGAAGTGAAACTTCCTGTGTTTTAGTTTATGGCCACTGCTCCTCGTCCTGTCGCTGGGCACCACTGAAAAGAGCCTGGCACCAGCCTCTTGGCACCCGCCTTGGAGATATTTATATGCATTGATGAGATCCCCTCTCAGTCTGCTCTTCTCCGGACAGCCAGGCCCAGCTCCAGTAAAGCGCACTCGCCCCCGGGCAGACGCAC
>VWZW01002090.1:5157084-5245851 GCA_013397115.1 Edolisoma coerulescens
AAAAAAGAAACAAACCCTAACTTTATATTTTTCTGAACTTTAAAAGTAGTTGCTTTTAATACATCTGGCACTCTATGGCAGGTAGTTGACAAAAATTTCTGTATTGTGCCAACATTTTTTCCTCCCTGTTTGATGTAAGTGCTTAACTAAGTTAACTTTTTTTTATGTCTGCTTTTAACTAGAGATGTTACTGAAATGTAGAGTGCTCCTGACTCAGTCTATATCAGGGAGGCACAGCCAGCACTTAACTTGGCCTGGGCGTGATAGGGGCTGTCCCTCCATCCCCACTTTCCCAGTACTGCAGTAATGAGGGAGGGTAGGCTGCTAATTGACATTGTCTATCCAAAATGACTATGAAAGTTTGAATAACTGGGTACTTGGATGTTTTATAATCAGTACATTCAGTATCTTGTTATTTTGGGTTTTTTTTTCTCATTCCCTACATGATTTTCCTGGGTTTGGGTTTTTTTTGTTAGTTTGTTTTTTTTTTTAACTAAGTGCAAAGACTACTGTGTGTCACTTAAAGCATTGCCAGGTATCAATGTTTTTTTCTCTTTTTCTTTTTTGGTTGTGGCACCCAGATGGGAACTTGCAATAGTACCCACTCTAATTTAATCTCTTTTTCCAGTGCCAGAGTGCAAATACCAAAGGTGCTGACTTTGTGCCTTCATGCTTTCTACATGCAGTCACTGCCTGAAAGATGTGTCTTGCTGTCACTTTAGTGCTACAGTTTGTTTATAAATCATTGTTACTTTTACTGTCCACGGATCTAGTAATTTGGGTAAGATAACAAGGTAAATGTTTTTTTTTCCCTTTTCCTTACTGAAATGACTGGTACACCACTGAATTTGAAAGCCCTCTGGATAGTTTTTCGTGGTGTGCTGTGCCTATTTACTGTGTCAGGGAAGTAACGTTTTGATGGGTCGTTTTTAATGTCTGTAGAAGTTGGTTTGAAAAGTGTCCCTCATCCCTAAGTTGCTTTTTCTTAGTGGAAAACTTTCTGTATGAATTTGTGTCTTTTTTTTCCTAGCTGTGTTCAGCCTTTGAGAGCTTCAGGAGGTCCCTGTGTGCTGGTGATGTGTTAAGATATTGCTGGTCTGTGTTTTTAATATTCCCTTCTTTGTGCTTGAGTAGGCAGCTGATAGGCAGTGGTGGAAGCCATGAATTTTGGAAGGCAGTGTTGTCAGACCTGTGGAGATAAAACGTGCTCAGCTCACTGTTATGTACTAGGGTGCACTTGCCTCCTTTTGGGACTGTTAAGCTTCTTCATTTACTACTCTGAGGCTTAAGTGTGGCTTAAGAAAGGAAAGACTGTAGGGAGTACAGTGAAAGAGAGGAGATGTAGTTTGCAAATGTGGCCTAGCTGAGATTCAGAACAAATATGTAGAGTTCCCTGATTTTTTTTATTTTTCACAATTTTCCTGAGCATTGGAGCATGATACTCCCTGTGAGACTTTCCAAGAGCAGGAACAAATTTAAATGATTTTTAATGACTTCAGAGATAGGGGAGAAGAGCAGAGAATTGCTGTGATGTTTGAGTTTTGTGATGGGAAACTCCTTGGTGCCGTTTCTTAAACTTTCCCAAAGTATTCAGTCGAATTATTTAAAGTCACTGTTTATGAAACTGAATATAAGCCACTCTTTTGCTTAAAAATATATAAGAAAAATATACTTGGTAGCAAATTATTATTTATATTGAAACAAAAAACGATTGCCTATATAACATATGATATTCCAGCACAAATTTTTTCAGTAGCTGTTTGAAGTGGATATCTGTACTGGCTATTACACTATTCAAATTACTATTACATATTACTATTATTGATTATTCAAATTAGTGCCTATTCCCTGCATCCAGGTGGAATTTAGAAGACATGCAACTAGTCAAAAGCCTTAATTTGCTTTGCTTTGTGTGGCTTTGGTGCTCCAGGGTTTTGAGTACAGCAGCTTTTTCTTTCAGTTAGTCTGCTGTTGGCTAGAAAAATGTTACCAATGTCAGTAAAAAAAACCAAAAGAATTCCCATACTTTGGTGTTTTTATGTAGTTCTATTTAATTCTCAGACGAGAGTTTACCTGTAAAGACATAAAAGATGATAGTGACATCTAGAAGGATTGTGATGCTGTCAGCCGTACTTTGGTTTCAAACTGATTCCCATTTTTCTTTTGACTGTTTCATGGGATACCTTTGGTTTGAATCAGTAGCAGACTGGATATTGGTATTTGAATTGATAGTTGCTGTTTGGGCTGCTGAGGCTTATGATGCTGCTGTTCCTGTATTGCCTGCTGCATAAGTGCTGTGTTTTGCTTGGTTCATTTTTACTCCACCGTTTGGTCTTAGTACTCTGTGCTCATCAATGCCATATCCTGTAATGCTGATGGCATTTTTGATGTTAGCACCTAACAGGCTTTCGATCAGATGGATTCATGTGTTCTGGTTAGACTTGTGAGGCTGCTGAGTGTAAAACAGTGTGTATGTGCATAAAACACCTGCTCAAAATAGTTTTTAAATATTCTTAATTAGGGATTAGTGTTTTAATTCATTTTCTGTGGTACCAAATGTGTGTGCAAATTCAGTTATTTCGAGAAAAGCCATTATGTTGTGTAGGAAAACGTTATAAACGCGAACTGCAAAGTAGTCATAAAACTATGCTTAGAAACACCAATTGATACACTCAGAGTAGTTAGGATCCTAATTTTCTTGCCCACAATGAATCACTTTATTTATAAGAGGAAATCAGCTGTGTATGGGCTTTAAATAACTTACAAATTTTCTTAATTTTTTCCCCATATTTGGCTGCTTGTAATGCATTTTTGGCTGTTGTGCAATTTACCATGAGGTACTTAATACTTTCTGTATTTTAATTTAGGTTGTGATATTCTCCCAATGATTGTTATTTGCAAAAGCTTAAAAATGCCCTGCCAAGATCAGCAACTGCTCATTTGACTTACTGATGAAGGGGGAAGCTTTGCATCTGGCTGCAGCCCAGCTCTCTTAAGTTGCCCTCAAATTCTGTCACTGGAATGTTTAGTGATGGGTGCAGTTGAGAGAAATTAAAAACAAGCATTTCATTTAATTTCTATATACAAATTGTAAAGCTTAGGTCAGGTAGACAGTTTTTGAGTCGAAACCATCAGCACTGTATTCTGCCATGTCTCCTTTATTTAGAAGAGCATCTTCCCAGCTAGGTGGTCCCTTCAGGTCATTGCAACATCCAAAGCACAGCAGATGTTTGGAAAATTGGTGCAGACTGACGGGAAATTCATGGTCTGTATGGCCATATTTTTCAGAACAGGCTGAAGCTGATTTAGGAGTACATTCCTGCTTAGAGGCAGGAGTACTTCCCTCGCTGTGATCTGCTGTTTTTCCTGTGCTGATACCACTAATCAGGTGTAGCTTAATGTCACCTGGATGTGCCTTGTGAAGTTCCATCTACTAATGGAAAGATAAGGAAGATGAATTGAAGCAAGTGGAGGTAGAGGGATTGGGACTCTCACCTCACCTTCCCAGCTGCAGAGTGTCATGTGTCCCATCTGCAGTCAGTGAGCTCTTGTGTTAGATGAGGGGATGTAGAACCATGGTCCTGGGTGTGCCTTATCAGGTTTGGCCACCTTAGTGCAGTATCTCATGTGCAGTAAATATAACCAGTAACTAAGAAGGTGGTTGTTTTCCAACTGATTGTGGATTGCCTTTTCCCAATAAGCAGTAGACAGTAGAAGTAAATGGAAAACAAAAGTGTAAATCAGAAACTAGTGTGGGAAAGACATTCTTCTGTTTGATACTGTTTTTAGTGGAGGGGGAGTTGGATGTAAAAATGACACATCCTAAGGCTAAAAAGAAGGAAGTACAGCTTTTGAGATATGAGTCTCCTGTAGCAGTACTTCTACGTATCATCTGATAGAATCCTACTTTTCTTTATTTTTGTTGTTGTGACAAAGCAACAAATGTGCTGAATAACAGCTTTATTTTGTTTTCAGGATGATCTATACATAACTCGTAACTCTACATCAGCCACAGATGGACTCTCTTCAACTTCATTTATAGAATATCCAAAGCACAAGCCATTTATTAATTCGGATTTGGAGCGCTCCCCATGGAAACCAGTAATTCCATATCCTGAAAGCAACAGCAGAGGTAATAGTTCAGCAAAGTTGGTTTCTTACCTTCTTCCAAATCGTGGTAAAATACTATGTCTTCCACATTTATGAAAGTTGCAGTCTTTTTATCCTTTGGTCAATTCCCAGTGATGTCCAGGTCACCTGTTTTGTAGGTCCTTTGCACTTCTCTTTCCAAAGAACACCCGATGATAAAGGTCATCTTACAGATGGAGAAAGATGCTCCTCTTCAGAAGTAGAGAATTGTAAAATTGTCTGAGTACTTTGTGAAATTGTACTGACATGTTTTCTTTATCCCTTCTTCAGTCTTCCTCTCCTGAGTTCATACCTGAGTTAGAAATAAGGAGACTTTAGTCCCCGGAATGGTTTGGAGCAAAGGAAGAGGTTTGGTCCTGTTAAAATTGGAAGGCTTGTAATGGGCAAAGTGTGTTGTGAATATTTATCATATCAGTGAAGAATTAAAGGATACAGAGAAGGGTTCAGCAAAGTGCTGAACTGAGAGCTCACAACACCAAAAGGGGAGGCAATTTTACTCCCATTTATTTTTCTTGTTTCTAGGCTGTTCCTTCTCCCTCCTTTCCCACTCTGGTCCTGATGTTCATCTCCATGTAAACAGATTTGTCTCGCCTGACTGGACATGAACAAAAAACCTATTCTTGGTTAGTAGTCTGTTGTTTTAGTGAATTAGCTTGTCATGTAGTGAGACTTACTCCAGAGCTGCCTTGGGGTGCATACAGGGTGCATCATGAGGAGTTGGGAGAGTAGAGCAGGACGGATCCTTTGATGAGCTGTTTGCTCAGGGTCGTTACAGAAATGCTCCCTTTAAGACTGGAGTTGCATGGAGACTTAAGGGTATGAACTGCTCGATAGTTTTTCTTTATATGGAGAAAAGTGAGGAATATTTAGAATGAATCCTAGTATTACCCAAACTAAGTAAAAAATCAGTCCCTGTTCCAATAACACAGTTCATGTCTGAGTTACTAGTGTCTTCTGTATTAATGACCTAGAAGATGAAATCTCAGTTCTTGCAGTGCTATTTAAAATGCAGTATATGCTCTCAAGGCCATCACTTTTGAGAGTGCTGTTGACACAAAACTAAAACAATCCTTACAGATGAAAGATTGGATATGCAGGAAAGAGCTTCCTTATGAATTACTGATGCAGGTGTATTTTTGTAGAGTGTGCTCCATGTTGCATTAGCAATAAAGTTTTGACTTCCAAGTTTTCACTTGGCAATTTTTTTTCAAATTCTTTTGGTGTTTTGGTGACTCTGCCAACTCTGAAATAAGGATGGGTGGTGGAACACAATTGGATAAATTATATCCCTTTTATAAAATTAGCAGATGTTTTTGTTTTCAAATAATGTTTAAATAAAGTGCAAGTAAATGTGAATATATACTGAAAATTGAATCCAACACATGGATGATCCAGTATGTTTCTCTTTTTGCATAGCTTTTAAAAATGCAGAAATGTTCTGGAGTGTATATTTTAGTAAATTTAAGGATATGGGAATTAATTTCAAATGAGCAAAATTGATTTGATTGTTCTTGAGGGTCCTTATTGCTACTCCTGTTCCCCATATTAAATAAATCTTATTGAAAAATCCTGAAATTGAGTGTAGTAAATTCTGTTTATTGTGGTTTTAATGTCTGTGTTGTATATGTGTGTCAACACGCACAGTTGGCTTTAATGCTCTAACAGGAATGGCTGAATGATACTTGACATCCTGTTGGGTTTCACCTTTATCTTTTCATTGCTTGAGTTTCTTCATTGCTGTATTTTGTTAGTCATTATTGTGAATATACAGAGATTTCAAAGTAGCTTTTAAGAATAATAGTAATCTGTTTATTTTTTCAGCTATGTCTATTTCATCTGAATCCTAGGAACAGTAATGTATATAGAGAAGAGGGTGCAATTGGTGATTCTGATATTGCAAATAGGGCCAAATTATCAATAACTTTCTCTTAACTGTGACTGCTGTTGCTGCTACTAATGTACTTAACAGGTTTGCATTGATGTGATGCTCTCATGTGCTCATACTGATTTCAAGATTTGACTGATTTTTACTCTGGGATCTTCATTCTGATAATTATTTTTCCTTTTTTCTTTTTCTTTTCCTTTTTTTTTTTTTTTAATTTTATTTTCGGTAATCTGATGCACAAACCAATATGCAGTCCCAACTCTTCTAGTGCTTAAGCATTCTGTAGTAAAGGTACATTCTTTCTCTGGAGTGGATTTAAGCACAAAGGATTGGGCTAATGTGACCGTGCAGATTAGTCCGCTATATGAGCTGCGTGTACAGATGTTCTTCTGTTTAACTTTAGCAGCCCTGTATAGGGGAAAGGGCTTATGGTTATGGTTCCCTTTACAGAATTAAACAGCACAGCTAAGAGACGTAGTACATCAGATTACCAGCAGATGGTCTAATTGCAAGGTGCTGTGAGTTCTGTTACAACTGCTTTTCTTTTTGTGGTGAAGGATGTAAAAAGGCTTTGTTCAGTAACTGCTAAAGCTGGGAATGCAGTAGAAAGGGAAAATGGTTCAGCACAAAGGAGATGTGTGTTTTTAGGTGGAGGAGGAGAACACAAGTGCAAAACCAGAAGAATTAAAAAAGTAGTCTAATTACAAATAAACACTTTCATAGCCCTTCTCATAGTTAACCTTTATTATGCTGTGTGGCCATTCATGGGAACATTGTGTTTGTGTGTTTGTTGTGATAGGAATAATAATAATATAGATAATTGCCACTGTTTTAACTATCTAATTGTGACTTTTCATTTCCTTTTGATAAGGGGTCAGAGGATGCACTGTTGGTTCTTAATAGACACAAGATTTGTATGCCTTGTTCTGGGAAATAGTTGTATCTTTCCCAAATGTGTCAGGTGAAGGGTGTGCACTAAGGGCATCTATTTGTTCAAGACTAGTTTTAGAATCAGTTATGATTTAAAGGGAAACAGGTCTTAATTCCTGGAAGGACTCTTGGATGCTGGTAGGGAACACTCTGACCTTCTTACATAACGTGCTTTTATAATAACATTTCAAGTTCAGTGTTGTCTTGAAGTGGTGATTTAATGGTAGCTAACAAAAGGTACATGTTCAATTGCAGCAATATTTTCTGCTCTGAAGAATCTCCAAGAAAAAATTCATCGACTGGAGTTGGAACGGTTTGAGGCAGAGGAGAATGTAAAACACCTCAGCAGGGAAACAGCAGACTATAAAAAAGTACTGAGTGAGCAAATGCAACGCAAAGAACATGACAAGACTGAAGTGTCAAAGAAAAATCAAGGTTGTTTGCAAATTTTATATAGATACTGTAGAACATTGATGTGGATGAAACTTGACTCCTATCAATGCATAAACTAATTTTAATTTACTTTGTTCAGCATCTTTTAATTTGCAATGCCATGTGGAGTTACAAAGAAATAATTTAAAGGCATTCTTTGGTTTAGGGATTTTTATGCATACAGAAGTTTGTTAGGCATAATATGTAAGTTTCTTAGATGGTCCTTTTCTTGTTTGTTTTGAAACTGTCCTGAAAACCACAACAAAAAATAATCCCAGGAACAAGCAATGCATGATTTCCATTTTCTGTGTTCTGTTATCTTCAGAACTGTGTTCTCAGCTGGCAGCTGCTGAGTCTCGATGCAGCCTTCTAGAGAAACAGCTGGACTACATGAGAAAAATGATCCAGCATGCAGAAAATGAGAAGTCACATCTCTTGGAGAAACAGGTATGTTCCCCAAACTATCTCAGGGTTAAATCATAAAAATCATTAAATATGCCATGATTTTTCATAGTTACTGTAATTTTAATACGTTTAAGTGTGAATGTCTATTTCAACTGGCCTTCATATACTTAGGTGCAGATAGCTTCCCTACTTAAATTTCCCAGTCTTCTCACGACCGTGGTATTTTCTTTGTGCACCCGTTTCTAAGGCAATAGCAGGCTCTGATATTAATATGAATTGTTTGCTTCTGCATGATTGGCTTACTGCAGTAGCTCATCCTTATTCTCCAATGTTATACCTGTGTGCCACTGAGAAAAAATCTCCCTTTTGTGTTTACACGCTTCAGGTCTTTGGGGATTTTCTTTACTAGCACTACTCTTGCTAAATTGGGGCTGAAATACTGATTCTGTAGTAATAGCAGTAAAATTTCTATTTCCCACCATCAGTGATTGGGATTTGGCCTATATCTAAAATGAACTTGAATTTTGTTTTATAGAAGTATGGATCACCTAGAGCTGTCTGTTCGATGGTCTCTGTGGCTATTCTATTTCAGTCTGTTAAATATTTACCAAAGAAAAAAAATCGAGAAAGCTATTTCTAATTTCTGCATAATGACTTGTTTGGTTTTGTTTTTTTTTTACTATGTTGGGCTGGGGGAAGGAGAGACTGCAGAACCCTCTCCCATCAGATGTGGTTAAGTGTGTGGTTCTCTACTGCTGATGGTGCAATTTGCTCCCTGATTGTGGCACCATCTAAAATTACACAGAGGAAGCAGTAGTTCCTTTGGACTGTTTATGTGCCTCCTTTGTGCTCCAGACACAAGGCTTACTATAGATGGTCTTGTTTTCTTGTGCTTATAATTGTTTTCCTTTTCACTTCTCCCTTCAAGGGCTTCTTGGAGAGAGATCGGCTTCTTGACCAATCGCATGTTCAGTCTAAATTGGAAAAGCTGGATATACTGGAAAAAGAGTATAGCAGACTTACTACGATGCAGTCCTTAGCAGAGGTCTGTCATTTGTGTTGGATACTCTATCAGATTTATCTTGTTTATTGTAATCTATACTTCATAGCTATATGGCAGTAGCAGAGCAGAGCAAAGCCTTGTGCTTTAGAGTAAGACAGCAACTAAACTTCTTTTTAAAACTGAGGTGTTGTAAAAACTTGAAGTTATTGCTGGAAGTCTATGTGTCCAGGTAGGCTTTGGGTCATTGTACACTGCCAGAGTTGGAGTTTTATTAAGCCTTAACAGTCTGTTGGTGTTCCTCTTTGTGCTTAGTTGGTGCCTAGGCTTTGTAAGATTGCAGCCATTCCTAAGATCTTGACTTGCTTTGCATGCTGCTGAATGCTAGCAGTTATTTTCTGTTATTATCCAGATTTACCTTAACTTGTATAAATTTGATGTATTTTTTTTCTTTTAGCCCTCCTTATTAAGAAACACAATTATTATTAGTTATTTTGTGTGCAGACTTCTGGAGCCTGGTGTTGCAAGGCCCCTAGCAGTGGGTGACTCTCAGTGGGTTTGAGTCAGTCTGCCTCTGCAGGACTCTCTTTGAATCAGGAGCTTCTACAAACTCAGCATGACTGTGTTTGGTCATATTCTGTTGTGGTGGGCTGATCCTTGAATTTTTATAATTTTTGTGATTTTGTGGTGAGAAATAAAACTCAATCTCACTGGGCTACAGGGGAATCTCTGCTGTAGCGCCTGGAATACCTCTTCCCCCTCCCTTGTTCACCTTAGGATCTGCAAGGCTGCTGCTTTCAAATATTCTCACTGCTCCCTTTTGGCTGCCGATCCCCAGCAGGTTTTTTCCCCTCTTTGAATCTGTAGTCCCAGAGGTGCTACCACCATTTCTGTTGGGCTCAGCCTTGGCCAGCGGTGGGTCTATCTTGGAGCCAGCTGACACTGGCTCTGTTGGCATTGGTTCTGTTGACATGGGGAAGTTTCTGGCAGCTCCTCAGGGAAGCCACCCCTGTAGCCCCATCGCTACCAATGCCTTGCCATGCAAACCCCATCCATCTCTGTGTACTTTCTGTGGTGTTGGCCTCTGAAGTCCCATCCATGTACCTCCCTCTGTTGCTGTAAGAGACACCACAAGTCTCCCAAGCCTGGAAACTACAGAGAGCTTAACTGGGGAGAGGCTTCCTTCCTTCTGCAAATTTCTTCCTTACTCCCTCAAAAGGACCAGATAGTACATAATTAGGCTGTGGTATTGAGGATGGCAGCTCTGGATTTTATCAAAATCATAGGCTTGCCATCCTGCATGACAGCCCTTATCTCAAGTGGTGAAGTAGATGGTGTTTCTCCAGAAGTACATAAGGAGATGTTTGGTAGTAAATCTTTAGCTGCTTGGCTTGCTGCAGGACATTTAGATACTACAGCTATTCTTGGAAGTCCCTGAGCCAAAGCAGCTGCAACAAGCTTTTCAAGATCTTGACACCCCATTGTGGTGAGCTGCAGTTGTAGAGTACAAGTGGTTGCATTGTTTACTTAGGCCAAACACTTGGAAAGAGAAATAAGAGTCTCCTGGGTCTTGTACTCTGAAAGTAGTTTCCTCCAGGATTAGAGTTGAAATAACCCGTTCAGCAATTGGCATTCCCTCTGAAAGGCTCTTACCAAGTTTTTGACTGGTAGTAGCTGAAGTTTGGTGAGACTGGGTTGTTTGCCTTTTTGTGCCTGGCTAGTGAAAATAATTTCAGCCTTATGATTCTTCTTGTGTTCTTTTCTGGAACAAACCAGAGGTCTTTGATTCTTTATCTTTAGGAATTAGTGGCTGTCACAATTAAATGTGTTTTAGAGGAATTGGGTGTTAAATTCACCCAATTTTGAAGCAGTTCTAGGAACTGAAATAAATCTGGATTTAGCTGTGATGAGAAGTCATTTTCCTTGAGATCATTATGCTGTCATGAGCCATTTTCTGGTTGACAGGTCTGCCTGCCTCTGTGGTTATAGGTTATGTTCCTATGTGAGCATCCATGTCATAGGTGTTACCTTACAATCTTCAAAGAGTGACTGCACACTCTACTCAGAAGCGTTGCATCTGTTCCCTCTTTGATCTCTGCTGTAGTTGTGGCAAGATCATAGGAACATTTCCAAGCTGAATTTAAAGCAAGAAATAAGAGACAGTTTCATACATGATGTGCTGAAATGGATGGAAAGTGGTGAGGTGATGGCTCATGAGTGAGCGGTGATGTATCTGCCTCTGAGTTCAGACACTGCCAGAGCACAGGTTGTGTAGGGGTCTTACTGAGAGCGTTTTTATCTCCCCAGAGCCACTACCTGGCCCTATTAGTATTGTCTTCAAGTAATTTGCTAATGTCAGTATTGCCTGTGAAAAGGAAATGCTGAGATTCCTATTTATGTGAAGTACTTGTAATTGGAGTACTTACTCTGGAAATGCTTTTGAGGCATCTTTATTGCAACTGTAGTCCTGCAGTGCAGGCTCTGGACAGCTGACTGAGAAGATCTGAACATGTCTGTGTCTGAAGGTGGAGTAAAGAAATGGGGGTGTTCCCTAAAATGCAGTTTGGGCTGTGGTCTTGTGTGTAGCCAGATGGCCAGAATTTGAATGTGTGTGTGGATGACATTTTTTGAAAAACTGTGGTTCGTATTAATTGATCTTAATGCTAACAGTGAGACTTAACCCCCCCTCATCATTCTGTGGGTTGGACTGCATCAGAAGCAGCATGGCCAGCTGAGCGAGGGAGGGGATTCTGCCCCTCCGCTCTGCCCTAGTGAGACCCCACCTGCAGTGCTGTGTCCACCCCTGAGGTCCTCAGCGCAGGAAGGACATGGAACTGTTGGAGCAGGTCCAGAGGAGGCCACAAAAATCGTCGCAGGGTTGGAACACCTCTCCTGTGGAGACAGAGAGAGTTGGGGTTGTTCAGCCTGGAGAAGGCAAGGCTCCAGAGAGATCTTATTGAGGCCTTTCAGTTTTTAAAGGGGGCTTGTGAGAAAGATGGGGACAGATGTTTTAGCAGGGCCTGTAGTGGTAGAACTAGAGGCAGTGGTTTTAAGCTAGAAGAGGATAGACTAAATACAAGGGAGAATTTTTTTTCGGTGAGGGAGGCAAAACACTGTAACAGATTGCCCACAGAGGTGGTAGATGCCCTGTTCCTGGAAACATTCAAGATGAGTTTGGACAAGGCTCTGAGCAACATGGTCTAGTGGAAAGTGGCCCTGCCCATGGACTTAGGTGACCTTTAAAGGTCCCTTTCAACCTAAACCATCCTATGATTCTGGGATTGTATGAGTAGGTGGTTGCATGAAAATAATTTTCTGTTAGAAAACAAGCCAAAAATAGAAACATTTTATTTCCATTTTGTCATTTAAGTTTTTTGCAGTGTCTCCTGGTGATTGAGCAGGATGTTCAGGCGGCCCAGTGCTGACCTGCAGTCTGCTTGCTGTGCACTGCTGTCTTACATGATGGGCAGCAGTGCTGGGCAGGGTCTGTTTGCTTGGCTCTATGGCTTCTCTCTTAGTGACAGTCCAGTAATTTGCATAATACCTTCTTCTATAAACAATAAAATCATTTAGGGAATCTAAGTTGGGTATATAATTTCTAACAGGGTCTATCACAGATGATACAGTAAGATATACTCTTCCTGTGCAGTTTGAGCTGCATGCTGCAGCCAAACAGCTAGCTGAGGAAATACTCATTCATTTCAGAATGAAAGCCTTGGCCCAGCTGCACGTCAATCTTCAGTTTAAACAATATTTTCATACTAAAAATTCTGTCAGACTTAACAGATTAATAAAAGGTCTTTGAGACTGACCACAGGGATATCAAGAGTTGTGCCAATAACTATAAAGGGCAGAAGATGATTTTAAGTTACCTGGAATACCTTTGTTTTGAATGAAGAAAAAAGTCATTAGAATGGTTCTTTTATTCAACAGAAAAAGTTGGCTCCTTTATCTAGTGCCTTTGTCCTCAATGTTTATCCAGGCTTTTGCCTTTTAACACCTTTGTGTAACAGCTTGTTACATTATTTTTGCAGTTAATGCTTAAGTAAAGCAGAACTGAAATATTTAGTACCTCAGTGTATTGGGTTTATAAACAAGTGTACAAATACAGCTGTCACTCTGTATAGCATGCTTTTGTGCCTTAAGTTTGATTAGTGGCTCTTGAATTATCAGTCTTTGGGGGAAGAGAAGGGAAATTGTTTTGGGTATTGGAGCTCTGGATTGTTTTTTCACTGCTGTGTAAAGCCAGAAAGTTATTTGATAACTTTCACATTGGGAGTTTCAGTGTATCTTGTTTAAACAATGTTTTCACCTTGTTGGAGGTTTACAAAGTAATGTGTGCTTTTTCCCTTAACCTTTTCCTTTGAAAGGGAGTTTCAAAAGAGTTCTTACATGGTTTTGTGATAGAAAGATGAAATTACTTCGGTTTTGTTTGAAGGTATCTCAGAGGCATCATACAACCTTTCCTCCCTCTTCTTTAGTAGGAAGGTGGCTAGATGTTCAAAAATTCTTTTCTTGTAAGAGTGTAAGTTACAGATTTTAGCAAAAATACCATTAGTGGTCTAAATAAAGCAAGTCTTCTCTTGCCTTATAATGATATGTCTTTGTTAGCTCTTTTGTAGTACAGACTCTTGGAGGATAACGTATACAAAGCAACCTACTGTCTAGGGTGTTTTTACAGTTGAAGAGAAAGAGCCTTGTGTACTGCTCTGTGACTTAACTTCAGATACCAATTGTGAAAGTAAGAATAGAAAAAACAATTTAAATGTTAAGCATAAGCTTTTGACTGCTGTATTTGTGCCTATACAGGCGAAGCATCAGCAATCGTTCTAATGCTCAAGTCTTCATTTATCTTTAAGTTGTAAGATGAACTCACTTTTGCTCAAGCTCTTAGTATTGTAGGCTGCAGGAAGAAAAAAAAATGGTTTCATTAGTAACAGTATTATTTCTATTCACCTTTTACTAGAAGAAAATGAAAGAGCTGGAACAGAAGCTTCAGGAGGAAGAACATGCAAGGAAGCTTGTTCAGGAAAAAGCAGCTGAGGTAACCAACAGGAAATTTCTTTTGTACTGGTATGCACTGTAATTAGTTCTTCCTTTTTATCAACTTTTCAGCTAAGCTTACTGAAAGTTCCCCCCATATGCCTTACAGAATAATGAAGTCCTGGTTTTAGGGGGTTTTTTTTCTTTTTTGTTTTTTCCTCCTGCCTGAGGTACCAAATGTTCTGAAGTTGTCTGAGCTTTTTGGAAACCTTTTTTCTAACACCACATGTGCACTGCAGCTTTGATTTCTTTACTAAAAGAAGTTAGTTGGAAAAGAGGAGTAGAAATTCAGACTAATTCGTAATTGAGTATGCATGGGAACCTCTTAATATATCAAGATCAACAAATGGGCTTCCTTGTTCGTAATTGTAATTAAAATACTGTAGAAGGAGGCAAAAAAGAGACAACATACTCTTGATTATGAGCTCTTAAGGATGCTGTCTGGTCTTCTAGCCTGAAAGTGTGGTGTTCATTAAACATTTGTCGTATGCTGAAGAATTATGGAGGTAATGTGTCAGGCTCTAACATTAACCTTTGCAATGAGTTTGGTGTGATGGGGAAAAGGGTATCTCAAATTAATAATGAAAAATTGTACTATGAATGCTTCTTCAGGACATGGTTCCTAAAGCCATGCCATGTCTCCCTCTTGAACAGCGTGTTAGGATTCTCACTGTCAACAGGAAGTTCTAATCCTAACTCTTTCAATAGATGGTTTGGTGGTTAGTTTTTTTATTGTGGCTGTTTGTTTGTAGGTTTTTTTACTGTCAAATTTAATAGAACAGAAGGAGTACTTGCCTAGTTACTATGTGTTATGGGATCAATTGATCAAGGTTGGGTGGCTTGAGCTCCCCAATACCTTGTCAAGTGTAAAGCACAGCTGATGTTTTGGCACTTGGATGCATGAGACTAATGCACGAAGGCTAATTCTCTAACTTACTAGGATTGCTGATGAGTGGTGCTACCAGAGGAAATACTTAATGTTTAAGTTGACCTTGGACTGCAAAAATATCCTAAAAATTTGCAGCCCTTGCTTTTAGAGAGCCTGTGTTGTAAAAATTCTTGGTTTGCAATTCTCTGCTTGCACTGTCTCTGATTATTTATTAATCTAATTTCAGTAACTCCCCTTATTCCCTCAATTGTAGCTTCAGACAGGCCTGGAAACCAACAGACTACTGATTCAAGCAGCATCACCATTGCTTTCTCCAAAAGCAAGACAACCCAGGAAAAAAGCTAAGCAGCCAGAGAAGGTAAGATGTGGGGAAGAGAAGGGCAATTACTGAGGAGTTAAATAAGGTTGTGTGCATGTGATCAGGGAGCAGGTTGCCTCTTTTACTACAAAGTAAAGGGAAAGTGGGTTTGCTGTAGTATAATTTTTGTTAAATACTTCTCTCTTCTTTCTTTCCAGAAATGCTCTCTTGGAAGACATTCCATTGTGCAGCCTCATTACAGACTGTGTCTGGGTGATGTACCCTTTGTGGCTGGGAAGGTGAGCTGATTAATTCCAAAGCTTAGAGCTCAGTAGCTGCAGCTCCTTAAGGGACTTTGCCTTGGTGCACTCCTGACACCCAGTGGTCAGATCATTTAATTTTCTTTGACTCTTTTCTTACAGATTGTCTTTGAAATACTTGTTGGATATTGACAACTAGCTGAGCTGGTATTTCCAAAAATGAGCCTGCACTATGCTGCTTGACAAGATGTTCTTGTTAGTGCATATTAATTGAAACAAAAATTACATTCTTGTCAGCAAAACAAAAGTGTCACTGTTTTTAAATGCTCCCCAGTATTATCAAGCTGTTGATAATGCCATTTAAAAAAAGTCTCTTTTCCTTTCAGTCTACCAGTCCCAGTCATTCAGTTGCTGCCAATGTGCAACACGTGCTACACCTGATGAAACATCACACGAAAGCTTTGTGTAACAGATACGTGGTAAACGATACTCCTCTAGCAAAACCCACCAGTATTGGTCATCCTGCCAGCAAAAGCAGAAGGCCGTCCCTGCCAATGGACTCGTCCTCATCTCAGGAAGAGCTCTCAGAAGTGTTGCTGACTTTACAAGATGAATTTGGACAGATGAGTTTGTGAGTGTGGTACATTGTCCATTGCAGTTTATGAATGTAGATGTTTCATATTCTTGCCTTTTTGCTTTGAACTTGGAAGGTTTTGCCTGAGAAAGGTCTTAGTTTAGGAAGTCTCTAGCATGTAATCTTTGTCTTGCTGGCTGCAGAGGCTGTCAGTTCTCCTTGCAGTTGGAGGCTGTGCTAAACAGTCTGGACACCAGACCTGTGCTTATGTGCAGCAGCATATTCAGAAGAGATAAGGGAGAAGTCACAGCCCCAGTGCAGTAGACTCTTGTGGTGTGGACCCAGCCAGCAGCTCAGTACCCTGCTGCCACTCACACACCCCCACACCTATTCCTCCCCCCGTTGGGATGGGCAGTATCCACCCCTTATACTGTACCATTTATGTCCTGCCCAAGCCTCAGGCTTTACAGCACGTCCCAGTTAACCACCATCACCTTTCCAGGTACATCCATCCTTTTATGTATGTACACACAGATATTATTCCTGTAGTCTATGGACCATCCCTTTACTAGTCCATTGAGTTAGTTTAGTCCATGACTTTGGACTCAGCTGTCATAACAGTCTTCCAGGGCAGGAAAACGTGATGGGTGGGTAGCTGAATGGCTGAAGTCACTTGGGGGTGCTGGTGGATGAGAGGCTGGACATGACCCAGCAATGAGCACTCACAGCCCAGAAAGCCAACTGGATCTTGGGCCACATCAAAGCAGCGTGGGCAGCAGGGCCAGAGAGGGGATTCTGCCCCTCTGCTCTGCTCTGGAGAGACCTCATCTGGAGTGTTTGCATCCAGCTCTGTAACCCCCAACATAAGAATGATGTGGGCCTGAGGAGGCCACAAAGACAATGAGAGGGCTGGAGCACCTCCTTTGAAGACAGGCTGAGAGAGCTGGGATTGCTTAGACTGGAGAACAGAAGGCTCAAGAGAGACCTCACTGTGGCCTTCCAAAGGGCTCAAAGGAGGCTACAAGAGAGGTGGAGAGGGGCTTTTTGCAACGGTGTGTTGTGTTTGCATGAGGGGTAATGGCTTTAAACTGAAAGAGGGCAGACTTAGATCAGGTATTGTGAAGAAATTCTTTACTGTGAGGATGGTGAGGCACTGGAACAGGTTGTCCAGAGAAGCTGTGGATGCCCATTCCTGGAAACATTCAAGGTCAGGCTGGATGGGGTTTTGAGCAGCCTGGTCTAGTGGAAAAATATCCCTGCCTATGGTAGGGAGTTTGGAACAAAATGATTTTTAGGGTCCCTTCCTACCCAAATCATTCTGTCACCTCTTGTTCTTTGACCTTCAGCAGCCCCACCTCAGAAGGGTCCTCTGGGAGACAAGGCAGGGTAGACAGATGCTTCATTTCCTTTGTCTCCAGGGCAGCTGTACTGAAAGCCCACCAGTACCCTTGGGGGTCCTTTAAATGCCCTCACCCGAGAGAGTCTCTGCCAAGGGTGCTCAGAGCCTCTGGGCCAGCCACAATGGGGTCCTTTTGCCAATCACTCTGTCAGGCTGATTTAGCCTCCAAGACCATCAGCTGTTGGGATCCCCCGTCACTCCAGAAATACAAATGGGTCCTGCCCCTGTACGGCTTGATGGCATTAGGGTACACTGTGCCCCAGGGTCTGCTAAAGCCTTGTACTCCCATGGGGCTGATGTGCCCAGGCCATCTGATCCACACAGTCCAGTAAACCTGGTTGTGCCTCTCCTGCACCTGGCTGGAGATAGGGCTCCTCTAATACTGGTCCTAGGATTCTCCACTTGCTGTAAAAAGAATTAGAATTCCTTTCTGTAGGATCAGGAATAAGATCAGGCCTGCCACTCTGTCTGGAGTACTGCCCACTGAAGACTTAAGCAGCTACTTTCCTGGAAGGATCCCTATTTGTGCTTGTTTTTTTTCCTGCAGTTCACATACCTCTGCCTCTAGGGTTGAGGTATAGGTTTTCCATCCCACTTCATGTTCTGCCTGTGGTCCCACAGGTGAAACTCGGGATTCCCTGTGGTGTGTACCTTCTATATCCTGTCTTTTGTACAGAAGGTAGCTTACTCTTTGTGGGGCTTAACCAGCAACTCAGTCCCACACAGCTGCTCGCTCACTGCCCCCAGACACAAATCCTGCCCTGATCTGAACCCCATTCAGCACCACGCTGGATCCAAGCACTGGGACCGCGCTGGGGCTACTGAGAGCTCTCAAAGGCTGTTGTGATGAGCCTGCAGAAGAAGGGGAAGGTGTGGGGCAGTGTCTCTTCTGTAGGCTGGCTCGCCGAGCAGGGAAGTAGAGAGTAATTACACCGATTCCCCAGTAGGTGGCTCCCGCAGTGCGCTGAGCACACCCATTCCCCCCAGGAATTTCATGGCCAGGAATTCCGTGGCACCATAAACCAGCCCTGTGACCAGCCGCTATTAAACCAATAACAGCGATGCCTAGAAAAGATTTGTCTTCACACACTCTGGTCAGACCTGTCATTAACCCCTCTTGCTGGGTGCCACAAAGTACTGTGGGAAAATGGGAAAAGGAAAAACCCATGGGCTGAAATAAGGTCAGTTTAGTAACTGAAATAAAGTAAAATGTAATGATAATAGTAAGGAAAAAGGGAGAGGAATAAAACCCAAGGTAAAAAAGTATGTGATGCACAGTACAGTTGTTCACCATCTGCTGACCGATGCCTGTCCCCAGCAGTAATTGTCCCCTCATGGCTGACTCCCCCTAAATACTGGGCATGATGTTCTATGATATGGAATATCCCTTTGGGCAGTTCGAATCAGCCATCCCAGATATCTCCCTGCCCCAGCTTCTTGTGCCCCTCCTCACTGGCATAGCAGGAGACACTGAAAAGCCCTTGGCTTAGGGTGAGCACTGCTCAGCAACAATGAAAACATCAGTGTTATCAACATTATTTTTGTACTAAATCCAAAACACAGCACTGTAACAGCTACTAAAAATGTAAGCTCTTCCTAGCCAAAAGCAGGATCTGGACAAATAGTCCATTAAAGGACAGCTTTGCTGGATGTTTTGCTTCTCCTGGTTAACAGAACATGAATTGTTACTGTACTGCACAGCTGCAGTAGGTACAGATACACAAAATATTAACTGAATGAGTGCTAAGATCAAGCTCTCAAGGGGTTATTTGGTCATTTTGAATATGCATTTTGAAGTTGGAAGCTACTTCAATTATTGAGACTCAATGTTGCAGCAACCTGCCACCAGGATGTGCTACTGGAATAATGCTGCAAACCAGCAAAACTGTTCTTACTGGTTTGTTATGGTGTGTTGAACATGTCTGGCTGCTGATGCTATGGTTTCCTAGAAGTGTTATTTCTGAACTGGGGTATGAGCTGTAGAAGCTAATGGAGCCTAATGCAAACCTTGTTCTGTCTGAATTGCGTGCTAGTGATCACCAGCAGCTGTCAAAGCTCATCCAGGAAGCCCCAACCACTGCAGTGAGGGAAGATCTGGAGAGGGAACTTGATGCATTGGTGGGAAAGATGGAAGCAAAGGCAGACCAAATCAGCAAAGTTCGGAGGCAACGTTTGCAGGTGAGTTTCTTTTGCCTGTGTTCATGCTTATGTAGAGTTGCTGACTCAGGCAGGGGTTTTTTAATGTTATATCCTAATCTAACAGCAATTGCATAAAGCAGAAATAACTAGAGTAGCATTGTCTAATTCTAAATTCTACCTTTGATGTCCCAAAGTTAGTCTGCATATCTCCATCTATCCCAGTATTTTTGCAAAAACATCCTTTCTGTCACTCCTGTCCTCACTCTTCCCCCTGTTCTGGACAGAACTTTCACATCTCTTCTCACATTGTATTTTACACTCCTCTTGTTCCTTGAACATTGTTGAACAGTTTTCCTTTACTTGGAAGAAATGACCTATTTCTGTTTTGATTTGCATTTTTTAAGACTCAAAATACCTGTTTTGCTTATTTTATAACTTTCAGAATGTTTTGGATAGTGTAGCCTTCTCATTCAAAGCTATAAAACATACTGATTCCCTATTTTCTTTTGTCTTCATTAATTTTAGTGAATTTCTTTCAAAGAGCTTAACCCCATGTGTTTAATGGTTCAGTTCATATGAACCACGATTCACCCTCACCTGATGTAACTTATACACAAAACACATGCTGAGAGCTGACATCCAGAACGGACCTGTGAAATGCTTGCTGTTAGAAGCACTACTCACTTTAGATATCTTACGATCTTCAGAGGAACTGCTGCAGAGAAGCAGATGTGCTGTAGTTCCCAGCAGTAATGATGCTGCATGCTGTCAGCTAGGAGGAGGGAGCACCACCACCTGAAGAGAGGGGAGCTATAGAAGCCACCCGTGTTGTGGTTTGGGCATATGAGTCTGAACCTCAGACTGTCCAGTTCCCCATTCAGTCTTTGCTGGGGAGTACTGAGTCTCCCACGCTGTGATTTACAGTGCTGTGTGTGGATACCACCTCTTCACCCCAGGAGAGCTCTGGCATTCTTTTCAAAGCTACATCTCTGTAGAGTCAAGTGACTATCTATTAAAATTACTAGTATGGATGTAAAAACCCCTTGTTTTCTTTTTTAATCACTGGATGGTAACAGTGGCAAATCAACTTTTTTCATCTACACTTTTTTCTGTTACATACCTAATGGTGATATTTCCCCATAATGAACTTCTCAGTTTTTAGAGAGGTGGTAGATCAGACTGTAAGCTAAACACAGCTCTAAAGATGCAAATGTAACAATGCTTTGTAAGGAAAATAAAATATTTATTGTTCAGATTCAATTCAGATTTGGAAACAACCATTTGCTTACCTGGGTGAGATACGTGGTGGGATATTTCAGCTGTTTGGAAGAATTGCTGAACATAAAACTAGAACAAGATCACTTCTTAATGTTTTTCTTTGGGCTTTTCTTTCAGCTTGAGAGACTTAGGAGAGAATGCAAGTCCAGAAAGACTTCTGCAAAACAAATAAAAGACAGCAGGTTCCCAGTCAGTGAGGTTAAAGTAACAACTACCGTCAGCACAAAAGGAAAGAATGCAGGTCCCATCAAAGTGAAGCCTGGAGAGAAGAGTCGGAAGAATCTTCAGTTGCTGAGAGACATGCAGATCATACAGACTTCACTACAGAAAGATGATATCAGCTGGGACTGACGACTCTTCTGCAGGAGATGTTCTTGAACCATCCTGGCCAAACTTTCTCACACTCTGGATCTAAAGCCGCTGCCTTTCTTGCTGTGTGGAAGAGACTACTGTATGCTAAATGCACTTTTGAAATACAGGCTTACGGGCTCTTGGTCCTCCATCCCTGCATTTGATTGTATATATTATGGTCTAGCTTAAATCACATTCCATTTTCAAGGTACATGGCCACTGAATCTTAACAGTAGGGCTCCCCTAGTTCCCTTATGTTACGGTTCCAGCAGTTCCTCCGTGTTGTTCCAGCACACCAAGCACTGCCCATTTACATGGGCTGGTGTGTGTGTGATGTGCCAGTGCCATTTCATGCTGTTGTTGATCTGGGAGGCTTCTCAGGGTCCATCTTGTGTGAAAACAGTGCTGCACCCTGGGTGTTGAGGGCTTTTGTCAGTTCTGCTCTGTGTGCAGCTGCAATGACTCCATCTCTGGGAGCATCTCAGGGAGAACAGATAAACCCCTTCAAAGGTGTTCTATGGAGCTCTCTTCAAAAGGCTTCCCTCGTTCTTGTTCTGCTACATTGCATTAGTCAGCATCAGTGGCAGGGGATGTTTGAGTACTCAGAAAAGGAGCAAAATAACTTATGAATTACATTGCTTAATGATCAAGTGAAATTTTTCTACAGAAATCCTGCTTTATGAGAAAGCTGTAGCATAGGGGGTAGTACCCTGTCTCTAGCTGACAGCTTTGGGTAGTAAAGGAGTGAGAGAAACCACAAGTGTTTTAAACTGCAAGTGCCTCAATCATGCCTTTTGGTCCTGGTGTCTTGCTTTTAACTTGAAGTATGTGCTTTGATGAGCTATCTACTTTGGTAGTAGTGCAATTAAGTTTGTGCTCTGACTTGCACAGCTGATTAAATGTTATTTATTATGTTAATAATTTAAAGAATTTCCTATTAATGGAATGTATAGAAGACCCAGCTTACCTGTATATACAGTTGAAAAATAATAAAGCCAGCTTGCCTGTTGAATGAATTGTGGGAACACTGCACTTCCTCTAAATTAGCTGGGTGTTTGCTGCAGCACTGTGCCACAGCCAGTGGGCTTTTCATGGCAAGGTGACTTTTCCCTGGTCAGGGTGATGAATGAGAGCTGCAGGTAAGATTAGAGGCAGAGTTGTGCACCCTTGCCTGTAGCTGAACAGGGAGGGAGTTCTGCAGGGTCAGCACAGGCAGAAGGGGGTTGAGTCTGTTGCCTGTGGGTGATCCACCCAGCTTGTCTCCTTGCATCTAAGGCACATAAGGTGGTAGCTGCTGTTAGATGCTGCTTACCAGGTATAGTGGGAGTAACCACTTCACAAGCAGTTCATACCAGAGGTCCTGAAAAATCAGTAGCTGAAATTTATGCTCAGTCCTTTTGCTTGGGTAGGGACCTCTGGAGATCAGCTTGCTCAAAGATGGGTTAACTTCAGCATGACCTCAGGCTGTCCTCATGCAGCTCCTTACTGGTGGAGGGCTTAGGAGTATCTTAGGCTCCATCCATGCTGCCTACAGTGAATGAATGAGGTGCCCAAGTTAGAATTAAGCCCACCAGGGTTGAGAGCATCAGGGAGCATCCACTGAGTTGATCACAAACCATCCCAGTGAATTTAGGCTTTGCATAAGTTACATGCAAAAATGTGTATCTTCCTTTTATACAGAAGTTACTGTGCCAATGCACTGTAAGGTGCAGAAATTGTGGACGTTTTTTTTTAGTTGTGAAAGTATTTCAGAATACTTTGAGTGAAATACTTTTACAATTAAAAAAAAATAACTGCACTTCACAGTGCATTAGACAGTAGCTTCTGTGAGAGTTGGGGTTGTTTAGCCTGGAGAGGAGGAGGTGCTGGGGGGACCTAGCACCTGAAAGGGTTATGAGAGCTGGAGACAGCATGTAATGATATAGGACAAGGAGGAATGGCTTTAAACTGAAAGAGGGCAGGTTTAGATTAGATATCAGGAAGAAATTCTTTACTGTGAGGGCAGTGAGGCACTGGCACAGAGGAAATGATGGATGCCCCACCCCTGGAAGTGTTCACAGCCAGGTTGGATGGGGCTTTGAGCAACCTGATCTAGTGGAAGGTGTCTCTGCCCATCATGGGGGTTGGAACTGGATGATCTTTAAAGGTCCCTTCCAACTTAAACCATTCTGTGATTCTGTTTTTATAATACTAAGCAGCTAAACACTGTATCTATATTAATACTGGTCTGTACAGGAAAAATGAAACTTGTCCAAAGATGAATCTTGGTTTTCTGTCATTCTAGACCTCAGAGTTTCAACATTAGCATCTTGCAAGACCCTTTACAGAAGAATGAGACAGATTTGGATTTCACATACTGAACTTGCTGTGCTATTCAATGTTTGCATGTCCTGCAAGTCCTTTGGAAAACCACATAGTTGAAAATAAGAGCACAGGAACTTTATCCATTTATGCACTTTTATTAGTGTTAAGGAAACCAAACAGCCTTCATCAAGAAACAAAATATACACACACAGTCAATTTGCTAATACAGAATAATGCTTTAAACCATCTTATATAGTGATTGTACGTAAGAGCAGACCTGCCCTTTAACCTCAAAGCAAATCCAAGTCCTTAGAAATTATTTTGTGTGGATTCTTTGCACTATTGAACCATAATGTGTCAGGCCACCCTATAACAAACGTGGTGGTGCTGTGCAGCCTGTTATTCATCCCATCAGAAGGTGGCTGTGGATTTCTCTGTAAGCACAGTGTGGTGATTGCAGCAGCAGAGCAGGCAGAAGTGGAGACTGCAGGAGGAAATGACTGTTACCTGCCTTGGCAGGAATGTGGCTTTTGAAAGGCAGTTTCTTAGGTGGAAATGGGTCTACTCTTATGCTCTCTCCAAAAATCCTTCTCTAGCAGCTCAGTGAAGCAGCTGACAGGTAAACAGGTGCCCACAGTCTGGGATCCTGTCACAAAAGAGCAACACAGGAACCCACACCAAGCCGTGCCCCTTCTCCTTAGCACACAGGTGGAGAAGCAGCCTGAAGACCTTGCACATACTTAGCTGCCTTTGCTGTAAGCCCCCTATTCTGCAACCCTGTGCTTACCTGTTTGGAAGAGCAAAGGGGCAGTCATCGTTTGACCAAGTGGGTGGTTTATCTCCTGCAGTAAATTTTTGTATTAAAATTGACACCAGTTCTTGAAGCAGACTATGACAAAAAAGGTAGGGTTTAGAAAATGGCCAACTGTCAGTCTGCCAGAAAATCCTAAAGCAGCGGTTGCAATGCAGGCAGAAAGGCGTCTTTGGTCGATGCACAGTTGCTTCCATTAGTTAGCAGAAAACTGAAATACCATAAGTACACCACTCTGACCCTGCACAGAAGCATTAAAATTGCTAATTATGCTTACCCAAGCAAAATGTAATGGCTGATCCCAGCAGTTCACATGTGCCCCTTGGTATTCCACTACCTTTCCCCTGATGACTATGAGGCACTGGAGGCCAGAGGAGCTGTGGAAAGCCCAGGGGAGCCACACTCTGCTACCCCCTCAGAAATAAAGGTGCTTAAGTTGCATCCTGGCACACCCACTGTAAACCATAAGCGAGATTCTAAAGTTGCAGAGATGGAAGTAAACGTTGTCCTACACAATCAAGGCCTGTATGTTGCTCCTCTACCGCCGTGTTTTATTGGGAGAAGCTGCCCTTTCTTTAAATAAGGCATCACTTACATGGCTTCCTATGATCTAGGTTGAGGTGAAGGGAATGACACGTTTCAGACACTACTGTTGCTTGTTTCCAGGTGTGCTGGCAAATGCCCCCATTCACTGTGCTGTGCAGGAGGGTGTGCGATGGCACAGCTGCATCTGAGGCTCCAATACAAAGGCAGGTTTGGCCTTTCAAGCTTCTGAGCAGACGTTTTTCCTCCACAGTACTTCGTGCTCGTGCACAGACGCTTTCAAGCCAAGTGATTTCCAGCACATCAGTGAACAAAGAGCAAGCTCCAGGCTTCTTACAGGTGGCAAGTGCAATTGGCTTGTATTATAAGCTAGCCACTGAGAAGGTTAATTGCATAGGGGGCCTTGTCTGTGTTGGTTTTTGCTTTAAGCTTTCTCTAGTGCTACAGTACTAATAAATTACCCTGGAGAGAAATAAATAAATAGGTTGGCATCTCCCAAGCACCATGCTGGAAATCCAGGGGATTTCAGAAAAGCTGCTCCCCATGGTCCTGGGAAGGTACTCTGCAAAGAGAAGTCCGTATTATACGACTGTCTGTACGGGCGCGACGCACTGGGCGGGGGAGCCGGCTCGCTCCGAGGATGAGGTGGAACGGTTGGTGATTTCTCTCTGCAGTTCCTCCACTTTCTTCTGCAGCTCAGCCCGCTTGGCCAGAAGCTCCTTGTAGCGATTATGGACAGGTTCCTGCAAGGAAATGTGTAGCTGAGCACTGGGAGGTGAGCATGGAAGTGGGAGCCTGAAACACAAAACTGTTGCTGACCTTACACACAGCTATGAGGGAAGGAGGGGAGGTACTTGAGTGTCATCAGTCTCCAGCCCACAGGTACCTGAGTGGTTGCTCTGGCTTTGGGCTGCTCATTTGGATCCAACATGCACAGTGCAATGGTGGCTAAACAAAACAGTCTGTACGTATTTTGAAACATGACTATTGCCAAACTCTAATCTCTGACATTTCTGGGGGACACTGGCCATGGCATCTCAGCCTGGACATAATTTCAGGGGCTTAGTGGGGGGGGAAGCAGCCAGATTCTTCTAAATATTTTCAGGTAGTTCTGACTGTTTAACAGTCAGTACTGCAAAGTGTTCGCTGGGTTCCTGTCTCTTAACACCGCAGATTTGCAGAGATGTTACCTGCAGATGGGCAGTGAGGCAATTGGGAATTTTTGTCCCTTCCTACGAAAAAGTGATGTCAGCATTCAGGGTCATGCTCAGACTCCTTGTCTGAGGTGCCTGCCCTAGGCAAGCCAGTTCCCTGCTAGCCAGCTTCCCTGCTGGCTGGGGTCAGATCCCTGCACCTCAGGCAGCCAAAGCAAGCAGCAGGTTCCCATCACCAGTAATTTAAATACAGCCCCAAAATTTCTATCTAGAACCCATATCCAGAGAAGTCTTAGGGGTTTAAGCTCTTTTGTAAAGAGAATTCAGATAATTTTTCCCACATTCTAAGTGAGAAATTTCCCAAACTGCTAAGAATCTTCAGCTCCTGCAGATTTCACAAGGTGGTGATGTCCAGCTGGGCACCTGCACCAGGCAGCTCTAGGTAGTGCTTGCTCTTGCTGGCATTTGAATTTAAGCAGTGGCAGCATAATTTTGAACATTACCTTAAGGTCTCGATCTCCAAATAACAGTATTGGTATGGGCAGAGAGGGGAGCAGGAGGAGGAAGAGGCGTACCTGAGGCTTCATCCTGGGGTTCCAGCGGATGTAGTAGCCGACCCATAGCTCGAGGTGGCGCATGCTGGCCACGGGATACAGGACGTGGTTGGAGTAGCTCACGTACAAAGGGTTAGTAAAGTCTTCCAGTTGGCTGTTGATGTAAGACCAAAGTGATACAGTCTTTTTTGGAAGGCTCTGTAAGGGAAGGGGGTGGAGGAGGCTTTATTTGCCATACGAATCCCAGCTATCTACAAACTACAGCAGCATAGACATATGCCTGTCATTAATATGGAACTGGTTGCTTTTTTGTAGCTTAAAAAAAAAACCCCAAACCGTTCTTTTGATGTAGTTCTTGTACTCAAAGCACATGGATGCAGGCAGGCACACGCACCCCTGGCACAGAACAACCCCTCTGACCCACCCAGCTGCCAGCATGGACCAGGCATCGCCACTGGTACAGCGAGGGGACTCTGGCACGTGAACCCTCAGTGCTTTAGTTAAACTTCACTTCTCTAAAGTGCTCCTGGAGGACTTGCTGGAGTATTTAATTGCACAGGAAGAAAACATTTGACTTAGGCCCTGATCTAGTGGAATAATTAGGCCTGTGAATACTCCCACTGAAACCAGTGCTGAAGTACTTTCTAGATTAAGTACTTCACTAGACTGAGGCCTTAAAGAAAAACCCCCAAACCCATGTGCAAACAGCATGCAGATTTTCTTCCCTGGAAATGACTATTATTCAATCACTGTGGACTCCAGAGAAACAGGGACACCGATTTCACTACAGTAAAATGCTACCACCTTTATTTTACAGCTAGTGTTTATGATTATTTCTAACTGATGTTCTATCAAATGCAATCGCATCAGGACTACACAGCACTGCTCTCCTGTACCTCTGTGCTATTTGGCTGCAGCCTTTGGTGACAGAATGCTTCATCTTCAGGTAGGTGAGACAGAATGAGTGCCACTGTTCTCCTTCTAATTCCAGACTGGGTCTGAATGTGCACATCTCTACGCTCCTCCCTGGGCAAACAAACCTTGGCCAGACTGCAGGGCAGAGCTGGCTTGTGGCCAGACAGAGAGGCACGTCCTTACTAATAGCAGGAGAGTTGTCCTCTCCCGGGAAGATGCAAGCACAGCAAGAACACACATAAAGACCAGTTACTTGCTGTAACCTCTGTGTGCAGAATGACAGCACACACTAGGTAGTCAAAAGCACCCTAAAGGGACCACTTCAAAGAAAAGGGACAACAAAGAAGTACCAGTTCCCACGGAGAAGGTTACAGTAAACTGAATTCAAAGCAAAACTGCGTTTCCACTACCTGGGAGACACCAGGAGCTATTCAACCACTTGTGACTAACTGGAAGTAGACAGAGAGTACAGAAGGGAGATGGTGTGGCTCTGAAACATGAAGTCTCCAACAGACAGCAGTTTGTGCAAAGAGGAAAATCCCCCAAGTCCCAGCTGTTGAGAAGGGGGGCTTGGCATTTCCCAGGCCCACATCTAAATCTACCTTTGAGTGAGAAACCAGCTTCTGTGGCAATATCTGGCCAGCTAAAGCAATTGGGAACAGGTTTTACCTTGGAGAGAAGCTCTCTTACCTCCTTCACTCTCTGCTGCTCACTGCTGCAGAGGAAGGTCCCAAACAAACAGCTGTACAGGTGATCCAGGATGGTGATCAGGAAGTACTCATTGAACTCAAACGCTGTAGGAAACTTCAGGCAGAAACAGAAAGTTAGGCTGGGATTTTGAAACAGGAAAATAAACTTTCTCCCACAGTGTGGTCTTGGTAAGGAGTTGGCCTCTTGATTTCTAGAACAGGATCTGTCCCTGTTCCCTGCCTGGCTGGATATTCAGGGTCATATTTGCTCCTTCCAGGAGCAAGAGTTTCCCTCTTGGAAAGCTGCTTTGCATGTGCAGAAAGGAATTTTGAGCAAAAGCCAGAGGTCGGCAGGGTCAGAGCACTGTGTTTATATACACCCAGTGCTGCTTCAAATTGAAGCTTGCTCTGCTATGCCTGCCCCTCATGACAAGCCGTGCAGCCGGACTGTGAACAAAAGGCTCACGTGAAATAAATACATTCAAAAAGTGGAAACTTCCCAGGGCCAAATGGAAATAACCTGGGTGCCTAACACAGCACTGCCCAGAGGGAACAGCAGGGAGGCACCTTGTGACAGAGGTCAGCAAGAGGAAAAGGCGTATGGGCACAGGCCATGTTTGTTGCTGAGTTCTGTGCAGAAACAATCTGGCCTGAGACAGGAAAAACTGAAGCTCTGCAAAAGGTCAATAAGAATATATGCAGTGAACTGCAAGGAGGTGCAGGGGTGATGGAGAGGAGAACAGGAGGCCTTCCTCCCTCACAACCACCCTTCTCTTCCCAGGCTGCCTCAGCTGTGACATCCTGACCTCACCGGCTGCAGGTCAGGATGCCCAGCTGTAAGAGCAACCCAAGGAGACCACAATGAAAGAGACTTTTGATGATGGTAAAGCCTCCTCTTCTCTCTGCATGGATGTGGTACAGCTTCATATGTAGTGCCATCCTTCTCTTCCATTTCTCCTGGTCTAATCCATGATGAGCCTAGCTTTTTTCCAGTGAACTGCCTGACCATAGCTGGCTTTTGTGTCACAGAAGATGCAAAAAACCTTCCAGGTTCCACATGCATGGGGAAAAACCTCCCAGACACAGGGGATCTCTCCTGGACTGTACCTCTGCCCTGCCTGGTCTGAAGTGAGGCCCTCAGCTCTGTACATCACATTATGAATTGGGAGCAGTACATCTGCCTCCAGAAGAAGTTAAAATGGAGCATGTCTTGCTGCAGTTTGGTTACAGGATCAGCTTGAGCAGAGGCAACAGGGTCTGTTGCACCTACTGTGCTAGGGGCTGACATTAGCAAGTGCCTTCAGGCTCTTTCCCAAAAAGCCTGCTGCCAGAGTCAAAGCAAGAGTACAAGCCCAGGAAGGAGAGCCTGCACAGGTCAGCTTGGAAATAATTCCTGTGTCCAGACACTGTGCCACATCTCGGTGCACTGGCTCTGTGGACACAGGTGCCACCCAGCAGTTTACCTGTCTTGTCATTTGCCAGACACAGTCGATGAACTGCAGGAAGACGGGAGAGCGATCCGCATCCGCATGATTCTTGTCCCCGTGGCCAACCCTCTGAAACAGCAGGACAAAGAACACGAGTCACACAGGGCTTCATGGGGAAGCTGCTGGCGTCTGCTCTCAGTCACCTAAACCTTTACCAACAGCTTTAAAAAACTTCTAATGAGTCCTGATATTGCTTTGTCTGTATCAGTGGGTAAAGGAGTAAAGGACTGCTACTCTCTTTGTCTTTGAAGTGAAAATTCTTTGTGGGGATATTTCCATGCTAAGTTAAGAGTTGTTTGAGTAGAGGCTCCAGATGCTCTGCTGGCACTGATTTCAGTTAATAGCTGAAGTTCAGAAGGAAAAAAAAAATGAGAATGCTTTTTGCTTCGGTTGCAGCTGTTGTCCTGGCTACTTCAGTAGTAGAGCGTGCTAGATCCAAACACTACCTACAGGCACGGCATGCGGCGATAACCGTCACGCAACACCTCGCGGCTTCCAAGAGCTGTACAAACACCAGCCCAGCCCATCTCCTGCCACCTCCACAGAGGCAGTAATGACAGTGTTCCCTGAAGCAGGCCTCCAACCCTGACCGTGCTGTGTGGCCAACACATGTGAGGCACAACTCCTCCCTCAGAACTAGCAGAGTGCATTAATGGTTATATATTACCCAGGAGCCCCAAGAACGGTACAAAGAGAGAACAAGAACATTTAAGTAGCCGAGATCCCCAATACTGTTCTCCTCTCACCAAAGGAAATCACTATCACAATTCCTTGTCTAGACAGTGAAGAAGCTAAAACACTCCTTGTTCAAATAACCACATAACAAGTTTTGCTGCAGCAGAACCTCAGTTGTCTCAGTGCCTCAGTTTCCCCACCTTCCTCAGAGCATTTGACAGTGCAACCCACCGCTGCAAGTCCTGTACACAGACCTTGTTCTAGCCCTTGCAGAATGAAACAACCACGAGAGAACAGCTATGAGCAAAATACAATGGGAACAAAGCCTGAAAGGATACTGCTGAAAGGCCCTCTCAATTCCCATCAGTGCAAACCATAACAAATTGCTGTGTCACAAGCCCACAAAGCTGCCTCTCTGCCAACTGCAAGGACACAACCACAACCTGCTCTTGGTCCAGGCTCAAACTGCTGCTTTTTCACCTAAATAATGAGAAGCCTCTCCAAAAATAAAGTGTGCCTGAAGAAAATGTGAGGTCAAGGCTATAAACAAATTCCCCAACCTCTTCAATACCAAAGCATTTCTTAGATGATGGTGCCTAAGCAGTCTGAGAAAATGCACTGAACTGGAAAGAAAGACGAAAAATATACCAGTGGTCTCTGCCAACTCCCAGCAGAAATGCCAGCACTGAACCCAAAGCACACTGCTAGTTTAAGCCTAAGCATGGGAACATGACATTATCAGACACCAGAGATATTTAATACCACTTGTTCCTTGTATCTAACCAATACAGTTAAGAGGTTAAGAGATGAATGGAATTATAGGTAGAAAAACAATGACATCAGCATTCACCTCTCTTCGGCGAGTTCAGCCGGGAAACTTCTCACAGGAAAGGCTAAACTCCTTTGAAATCCTTCAAGAGGGACAATAACTTTCTTTTCAGTGCCTTCCACGGGCTAGTGACTCACCAGCTGAAATCTGTGGCCGAAGCTCAGCCACTCCTTCTCCACTAGCACTTCAAAGCCCCGGATGGTTCGGTAGTAGCCATCCAACATGAGCAGGGAGAGTGAGGTGAGCTGGGCTGTGCGGTCCCAGCCATCACTGCAGTGCACAACCACTGATGTCTTCCCTGATTCCACTTTGTCAGCAATCCGAAGGGCTCCAGCAAGAATGAGCTAGGACAAGGAAAAAAACAAATTACAAAATCTCTTTGGAACAGAAACTGTAAATGAAAAATGGCTAGTGACAGCACAGGACAAACCAGGGGCTCTGTTTGCCTCAAGGAGAATGGTAAATCAGTTCCAACTACTTTATAACTAGGACAGCAAACTGGTGAACACATTTTCTGTTCCAGCAAGATGGTGACACATCTAAACTGTAGTGTAGGCACAACTCTAGAAGAGCCCTTGCATAAAGCTCAGTCCTTGGACAAGTCAGGATTTAAATGCAGGAGCATTTTGGGCCTGATAGGAATGGCCATCACCTTGCAGCTGCCCCAGGAGCAGATCTGCCCCTGTCTGCACCAGCAGAGTAACAATGTAAGCTGGACATTTTTAGAACAGAAAGAACTTAATTTGAAAACCAACATCTGGAGAAGCCAAAACATTTTGCCTCGTTATTCTGACTATGGATTCCTGAAAGGCTGACAGGGCACAAACTCCCAGCATTTGCTCATCTGGACCAGGCAATAATGCCAGGATGTCAAGGAGCCAAGTCAAGAGCTTGTAAACTGTGACTCCTGAGCTCTAAGCAGAGCTTTCACAGTTACACATCACCCAGGAACATTCTTCACTTTCAAAACACCATCTTTCAGTATTTCAGCCCCTTCTCTTGTCCCTCCTCTCATCTCCTTAAGATTCCTCACTCCAAGAAACTACAGTTTTAGTTGATTACAAATGGAAAACAAATTGTAAGTCTTTAAATTTACAAGAACTGAAAATCATGGAGTTAGCTCTGGATATCTTTCCTAGTGAACAGACTGGTAAGGACTTGTGGTTGCCCAGCCACATGCAGGGGATGCAGACATGCATACCTTGATATGCTCTAGCCAGTGAGTTGACTCTAAATTAGACAGCCAATGAGTCTCCTCGATATTGGGATACACAATTTCTTTCAGTTTTCTCAGCGACTCTCTCATAACATGAATATTGTGAATGTCCAGGAACACTAATTCTGCATTCTGATAGGCATCCTCACTCTCATAGCCCCCTCCTTTAGCCTGAAGAACAAAATTCACATACAAATCATTAAGCAAAAACATATTTTGTACTTTATCCCAATCATTTGTCCTGAGCAAATAGCAGCTGACAAAATACCACAGTGACTGGGCTATCTAAAGCAGGCAAGAAACATTGGCTTTATCTTACAATTGGGAGCAAACATGTACAGGCACACACTTTGTGTCTCTCTTCTGCAATAGCTAATGAATGCTATAATTTTTACCAAAGAATATCACATTACAAGCCTTCTTTTCCTCTGTAATTATCATTTATCCCCATTCAAGCTGTTAACTCATTACATTTGCTAATCTATCATTTAAAAATTTACCATACTATTACAGAGGAGGATAACCCACACACTAATTGCCTTTCCTAAGCAGTGGGAAAGGCAGATCTAAAAAAAAAAAAAGAAAAAAAAAATTATCTTTAGTGCAACAAAGCAGCTCCACCATTAGAACAAAGCTTAAAGTGATGGCATGAAACATGATTTTTAGAAGAGTAGAATGATGGACCCTGGGAACTACTGACCTGTCAGCCTCACCTCTGTGCCTGGGAGGATCATGGAACAGATCCCTCTAGAAGATGTGCTAGGGCATATGGTGGACAGGGAGGTGATTCAGGATAGCCAGCACGGCTTCACCAAGGGCAAGTCCTGCCTGACCAGCCCCGTGGCCTTCTATGATGGAGTGACTACAGCAGCGGACAAGGGAAGGGCTATGGGTGTCATCTACTCAGACTTGTGTAAAGCCTTTGACACAGTCCCCCACAACATTCTTCTCTCTAGGCTGGAGATGATGGGTAGAGAGTTTGATGGATGAGAAGTTGGACAGTCAGCCAGAGCGTAGTGGCCAATAGTTCAATGTCCAGTCAGTGGCGAGTGGTGCCCCTGAGTATTGGGATTAGTGCTATTTAACATCATCAGTGACACAAACAGAAGGATCAAGTGCACCCTCATCAGGTGTGCAGGTGAGACCAAGCTGAGTGATAGAGATGACACTCCTGAAGGATGGGATGCCATCCAGAGGGGCTTGAACAAGCTCGGGAACTGGGCCCATGGGAACCTCATCAGGTTTAACAAGACCAAGTGCCAGGTGCTGCACCTGGGTCAGGACACTCCTGGTATCAGCACAGGCTGGGGGATGAACAGATCAGAGCAGCCCTGCCCAGAAGGACTTGGGGGTGCTGGTGGATGAGAGGCTGGACATGACCCAGCCATGGGCACTCACAGCCCAGAAAGCCAAACGTGTCCTGGGCTGCATCCAAAGCAGCGTGGGCAGCAGGGCCAGGGAGGGGATTCTGCTCCTCTGCTCTGGTAATACCCCACCTGCAGTGCTGCATCCAGCTCTGGGCTCCCAGCAGAGAAAAGACATGGAACTGTTGGATCAAATCCACAAGGTGATCAGAGGTCTGGAGCACTTCTCCTGTGAGGAAAGACTGAGAAGGGAAGGCCCTGGAGAGACCTTATACCAGCCTTCCAGCACTTAAAGGAGGCTTATAAGAAAGATGGGGACAGATGTTTTAGTAGGGCCTGTTGTGACAGGACAAGGGGTAATGGTTTGAAAGTAATAGAGGGTAGATTCAGACTAGGTACAAAGAAGAAAATTTTCACAGTAAGGGTAGTAAAACACTGGAACAGGTTTCCCAGAACAATGGTAGATGTCTCATTCCTGGGAACATTCAAGGTCAGGGCTCTGAGCAACCTGATCTAGCAGATGTCCCTGCTCATGGCAGAGGAGGGTTGGACTAGATGACCTTTAAAGGCCCCTTCCAACCCAAACCATCCTGTGATTCTATAACAGCAGAAAGAACAATAGCACCATTCCTTGACATTAGAAATACCCAGTTATATTTTGAAATTAGAAATCCTGATGCCTGATTTTCAGAAGTGCTGAGTATCTCCTGCTCCCATCACAATTAACAGGGACAAAGTTCTGGTGCTGTCAGAGGAAGCAGTCTTTCAACCATGTGAATTGAAAAATGGTGATACACAAGGTCCAGGGTGCTAGAGTCTGACCTCAGTACTACTTCAATTTTTTTCCCTTTCCAATCTCATCTCCCATTGTAGATTAATCTAACAGATAGTTAGTAGTCACACTGATATCTTACAGATACCAGTGCAGGTATAAAAGTGTCTAGAGAATCGGATCATTGCATGCAGACTTCCTTTGCAGTGGAAAACCCTTTTGTGATCCTTAAGAATAATATGAAATGGTGGTGGGAAATGTACTCTAAATATTACATTCCCAGTTTTATTCACAGGAAAAAGTACCTGACCTTATTGGCTACAGCATTCACACTAGGCCTTGCATCAAATATGAAGATTTTATGGGACTGGGCATTAGAATCCATGATGGCTTGAAGGTACTTTTCATCTTCCTTGCTCCGCTTGCCACTCACTCCCACCATGGGCTGGCTACAGCGAGTGATAGTTGCTTGACTTTCTGGGTGAATCCATGACAAGACCTTCGTAAAAAAATGGGAAACAAATTAAGGAAAAATGGGATTCGTTAAACCGGTGAAGTGATTTACCTGTAGTGGTTTGCTCTTGGATTCGGTATTAGCTGTTTCCAGAAGGCTAAGTGGGCTGAAGGATTCTACTAAATCACAACTGAATGAAAGAACTCTTCTGTCCTTACTCATTCTGGTGGCATTCCCAAAGTTTGAACAAACAAAAGGTGATCAAATTGTTTAAGTCTGACTGTTAAATATGATGCAGACTGTTTTTCTGGCTGTTGTGTGAGTCAGTATGTGGGCTATGTCTTACTTTATGTTACACCATGTAAAAGTTAAGCACTTTAGGAACAGACTGAATTTTCTACAGACTTGAGAAGCAAACCAGTACCTTTTCAGTTACCTCTGAAATAATCATCACAACAATGTGCTTAGTCTTAATTTCATTTAATAAGCACTCTCATCAAGAGTATCACTATGTGTTCCTCTGTCCTGAAAGTCAGAGTAGGCCAGACTATTGTGAACAGCCAAACAGGGCTGCTTTGTGTTTCCCAGGAACTGAACTGAGATTTGGTCTGAGTTGTGCTGAATTATCTTATCTTCTCGTTTTGGTTTAGTCTACATCTCTTTCACAACAGCAGTTTCAGCAGATACTGTTGTTTTCTATGTCCTCAAACATGTTGTTGTTACTTTTATTATCCACTGACCATTTATTTGCTCCCTGGAATCCACTCAGCCTGATCTTGGTATTACTTATTGCCCAAAGGTATGTGTAAGAAAACCACATCAAAGTGGCTTCTTCTGTCCCACTCACTGGTATGCGTCCTCTTGATCTGAAGGATGCCACTCTCTTTAGCTCCTCGTCGGGAATGTTTACAGGCACAGCTAGAATGGCAGGGTATGTGTCACACAGCTCGTAGCGCTCATTAATCTTGGTCAGCCTCCAGCTTTCATTGGGAATTCCCTAAAGAGGAAACTGCAGGTTAGCAAATGAGTTGCTCTGAGACTTCCGCACAGACCAATCCCCAGACCTGAAATTCAAGGCAACTTTTGTTAATGAAGGACATTTAGAGCTGGCACCTGGGAATGCATTATCTTGGTAACTTGCATTTCATGTCTCTCCCCAGAGAGGTGGATGTTTTGCTCAAGTCACTGAAGATGAGGGAAACTGGGCTTCAGGCAGGGTCACCTATGGCAAAGGAACTGTGGAGGCTACAGATGTAGCAACACAGGTGGTCCCCCTGAGCCCACCTTTAAGATACCTCCTGGTCCTGTCATGGGCTTACAGGAGAGCCAGGAGCAGGAGCAGGACAGAATGGGTGACCAACTCAGTCCTCTCATGGAACTTAGTTCAAATGTGCTGGGTAGAAACTAGGGATACAAAGTGGAGTTACAAGACAGGATGGAGGGGAGGGGAAGAAGGGAAAACAGGCAGTAAACCACCCCCCAAAAAATCAGCCTGATTTGGGCTTTTTTCAGTGTTTGTGGCACAACTGTGCAAACCTCTAAAAACACCAAAAACCTAACATCGTATATCTCTGCTTGCATGACTATATGTGATGTGTTTCTGTCACACTAAGCTCTCTGGCTGTACTAAGGACTTGTGCTGGGAGAGCAGGGAATCTCCACACACACATTGTAGAGCTCAGCATGATGTGAGGGGTAAGCCACTCAACAGCTTCCGAGAAAACAATCTCCAAGTAACACCTGAAGCACAATGGGGACGACCCTGACAACCTGCAGACGTGGTTTGGCTGATGCTGGGAGAGAACAGACCAACAGGGAGTGGCTGGTGCAGCTGCCTGCAAGGAGAGATTTAAACAGACCCCTGCTGCAGCAGGGGTGAGCTCCGACACAAAGCATCTCTGTGGGGAAGACACATCTGCTGCAGCGAACACGGCCAGGCTGTGAAGCACAGAGTGTGTTTTAGGGGAACATCAGCTCTTAGCACAATACACGCTTCTGTTCTAATAAACACTACTTCATTTTAAGGGAGGGTGGTGGGACACTGATTACCACTGTGGCGGCTCCCACAGGAAATAAACGACCAATCTAACACGAGTCAGACGAGCTGTGATAATTATGGCTGACCCACACGGACTGCAGCCGGGTCCCCATCCCAGTGGTGAGTCACGCTGTCAAAAGAGGTCATGGTTAGAAATCTGAGGGGAGGCCAGACCTTCTGTCTAGTATCAGTCACACACCCTGCTTGCGAACCACTGCTGTCCTTTGGCCCTCCCTGGGAAGGAAATGTTACAACAAGGATCACGAGTACCCCAAAAGCCTGAAGGAAAGCTATTTTTGGCACTGTCTGAAGCCGAAGAATTGGCAGAAACAGACACCAAGCCATGTGTATACACCGTTCAAGCTTACTGATGCTCAGAGGTCTACCTGCTGTACACAGCAAGGATGGAATCTGCTGGATCCACCAGCTCTGCTGCCAGCCAGGGAACAGCAAGACTCTTGCCTGTGACCAAGCTGTTTACAACCTGGGAGTGGACTAACGGCAAATTAGTTCTCAGTTCTGTCCTAATTAAGTACATGCAATGGATCCATAAGCAACTCCTAAAAATTTCACCTCCCCCAAATCTGAATGAAAATTACACTGTCAGCACAGCCTTGGCAAGAAAAATGGGAACTAACAAGCAGCTACACAGAAGAAAGGCTCCTTTTCATTTTACCCAGGAACTCTACCAATGCTCATGGAGAAGACCAAAGAGTGGGCACTGTAAAGCACCCTCTTCACAGTGCTGGGCAGTGTGGCTTCAGCACACACTGCTTGGGCCAGAACTGAGCTCTAAAGCTCTCCAAAGCTCTAAGTCTTTCAGCTGCCACACTGACAAATTTGAAGGAAATCTTTCCTCTGCTATAGCCCAGACCAGAAAAATCCATGACAAGCCCCCAAAGAAAGAAAAGATGCTGTGTGTCAGCATTCAAATTTCCTTTGACTCATGGGGAATGTCTGCTTTCCCCTGGCCCAGGAGCCTTGAACCACAGCACCACCCAGAATGCTTTGGATTAGGATCGTGACTTTCTCTAAGGACTGGAAGCAAACAGAAATAAGCCAAGTGGGCTAAGAAGAGAAGCTGAATTTGCATCTTCCCTGGACGTTTGCCATCATGCAGTGTAGCTTCTGCATTTATTCGTGCTCCTTCAGATTTGCCCTTTCTCCAGCTGGAATCAATAGAAAAAGCTAAACGTGATATAAAGCACACTCGTATTTCCTCATCCAAGATGCATTTCACTGCTTGCTGGTAAGTCGTAAGCACCCAAAAGCCTACTATCAAACCAAACTGTTACAGATGTAACTCAGCAAGCCTCTGCAGGCTAAGGAGTGTCTCTGGGAGCTGCCTGCCTGTGCACCTGCAGGAGGAACTCAGGCATGCCTCACTAACAGCAGGCTGTGATCATCCTGAACCTGTCAGGGCACATGGCATGTCCACATTAGTGACCAGAGACTTCTGCACAGGTCTGTCTTCCCCAGGTAAATTAATGCTGCTAGCAGCCCCTGGTTCTAGGGGAATTCATATCTCTGGTGGCTGCCAGGGGGCAAACTGAGGAAGGCAGCAAAGCCACATCTATAAATTAAATGTACCCGTGACCGTTCTCACTCAGCCCAGCTGAACCTCACATCCGTACTATTAAACTCGTTTATCCTCCAAACAGGACAGTTTGTCCAAGCTGCCCACTGGTGATCCTTGACTTGCATCACAGTACCTTTGTGCATGGCTAAAGATGCTCAAACACACTCACTCAAAAGAGGGATGGTAACAGCCTGGTCTGTAGCTGTGCCTGGAACTTGCCCCTGTGCTTGGGAACACTCCTTACAACTGTATCATCTAACCATAGAGACACAGCCTTTGTGTCTTCTCCACACACAGGCTAGATTTGGTTTCCCTCTAGATAGTCATTCATGCCTTACTGTAATGACTTGGTTTTGGTTATCACTTGATTCACACTTGATGTTGTAGAAGATGGAGTTTCTTTGTGTGCAGGGAAAAACTGTGGAAGCCACAGCAGCACAGCACTGACACCAGCACCTTGCAAAGCACATGGTTAAGGTTAAGCACATGAAGATCCTTCACTGACAGGAAAAAAATAATTTCCTTGCTGTAGTTACACACAGTCACACCTCTCTATGGGATTGAGCAGATCCACTCTGAGCTTAGATATGTAAGTGCACCTTGATCTGCAGCAGGCAAGGCAGGAAAGGTCCTGAGTTACACCAGCAGTGCCCCTCTCAAACTTGGTTTGAGCCATGAGATACCAAGAGGCTGAGCACACTGTCTGGGGCACATCCCTACACCAACACAGGATACAGCTGCAGAGCCAAGCTGGTCCCTCTGCCATTTGCTGAGCCCAGGCTGTGTCCACTCAGCACCAGAGAGCTGTGATCTGTTCTGCAGAAGAGGCATTCCCAGCATAAGCAGGACCCCAGTTAAACCATGGGATATTTAACAGTTCAAGCCTCACTTTACTCCCCTAAGTTACACCCAACAATCCTCTGCAGGTTGATGTTATCATGCTCTACCTTTCCCACTCTGCTCATATACTAATGCTGGGCACTTATTTTATCCTCAAAAAAGGTCAGTTCTTCTGAGATATTAGTCTCTACATGTTTTCTCCGAAAGCAGAAACCACAGCCCTACACTGTGGCTCCCCAGTAGATACGACCAGAGCATAGGATATTAGACAAGATTGACTTCTGTAGGGAACCATCACACAACTCCACAACCTCTTGTAATATTTTCCAAATGCTCCCCACCTTATTAAGGAAAATAAAGCTTTAAGTTACTCCAAAGGCATCTTAAGGACTTTTGGTTTCAAGTGAGTCTTATTCACTTCACAATTCTGTTTTATATTCTGCCAGCCCGTGTGTAATAAAAATCAGGGAGCAATTTCAGTTTTAAATTTCATTTGCCACATGTGATTCCATTTACCAACTAAATCTCAAACCTCTCTGAGTTCCTTTTGTTCTCTACAGGTTGTTTATTACTCCCCACAGTTTTACACAATCACAGATTCTTAATAAGTTACATATTTCCATCTTCCCCAAGAATGCTAACAGGGAAGTCAGGGGTTTACTGAGTATCCTTCCTAATTGCTACAGCTGCTATCATATCGACACATTTCTATTAATCTTAATAAAACTTACAATAAATAAATCATACCACACTGAAACTTGCCATGTCTACCAGTGTGGACATAGATCTTACCATGGATCCTGGTCTAAAAGTCTTTTCTGGATGCCTGGTAGTTGGAGTTTACTTTTGCTCCACTCATCTCTCTGTGTGTCCCAGCTCCCACAGGGAAAAGACTGACCTGGCCCAAGATATAGCAAGTTAATGCCTGGCCATACTGCTGGCCTGCTGATGCCCTAGGCCAGCTCTTCTCTAACAGTTTTTAAACCAATTCCAGAAGGTCCTGCTGACAGTGCATATGTCCTGCTTCTCTATTTCTGATCACAATTCATAGAGTCAGAGACAGGTAATCCCATTATCTGATTTGATGATGCCAGTTTTGTTTCACTGTTAACAAATCCCTGCTGCCATTTCAAGACATAATCCTGATTTACTGTAGTATTTGTTATTGCTTTAGCAGAACCTGGTTGGATTAAGAAAAAAGGCTACGACATTCACACAGATAAATTGAACATCCATAGTTACAAATGCTGGAATTAAATAAACAGACTGAAATACCTAAAAGTTTTGGAGGGGACATAAAGCATCATGTTGCAGGACCTAAATCAATCTAACAAAAGGGATGAAATTCTCCTCCTGGCCAGATCACAACATAAACATCTACTGCAGTATGGTTTGCCTCTTCTTCAGCAGCTGGTGTTGGTCACTTTTGGAGATAAGGAACTGGAACAGATGGATTGTGTGATCTGGAATGGTAGTGACCGTGGCCCACCACGGGTAAAACTCAGAAGGGCTGTGGCTGCAAAAAATCCTGGTTTGGATTCACTTTTGCAGTTACCAATGTAAGGAAATGACTGAGGGCTTTGGCATGTGGAGATTAGTTTGGTTTCTTGGCACAGAAGCAGTCAGGCAAAGTTTGTCCTTCCTACCCACAAACAACACAAAAGCAGGCCACGGCACAAGTACACACTGCAGCAATGCCTCACCTGGGTCATGTTTTACACTCATTTTCTTTACAGAAAGGCCATGAAGAGCTGAAAATCACATGCATGCAAATACATGTATCCTTTCACCACGTAACCAAATTCCTGACAAATTTAAGGTGCACCAAATCACAGGATAAAAACTATGGACAGAAAAGCTTCTATCATAAAAACCAACCATGCCAGGATTAAGAAAGTGGAATAATCTACATTGAAATTATCTAAGGTCATCCTTTCTTCTTTCCAGGTGTGATAAAAATGTCTTTTGTACTTCACCTGTTTTAACGCTGCTTGGCTGAATGAATGCTGTGCTTTCCAGTGGAGATTATTTTGATAGCACAGGTATTCTTTAGTCATTACTCCAAAGTTCTCAGCCCTATAAAGAAGCATCTTGCTCAAATGGCTTGGGCTGCAAATCCTTCTCTACAAGCAGATCTTCCCATAAAATAACTACCAAGAAAGAAGTAAATTCTAAACAAAGCAGTAATTGCTGCATCATCTGGCCTTATGGTCAAGCTGACCTTAGGTACAAAGTGGTTACAAACGACTGGAGTTTGTCTGGACCAGGATTTTAGATTGTGGCACCTCACTGCAAAACATACACTTTTTTGCAATGAAGGCAGCATACAGTAAGATACATCTCACTTCCCATTAGCAGCCTGGAAGCCCGTGATCTATCTTAGGCAGCTATTTTAGGAGAGAACAAATCACCCCCAACAGTGAAGCGCTCCCTCCCATCTGTTAATGACAGGCCTAGATAACCAATTTAGAAGGAATGCCCAGCTTCCAGAAGACTAGAGCTAGAAAAATGAATCCTTAGGTTTTGGATTCCAGGAATCAGACGAACAACTAGGCTAGGACAGAGGTCTGGTTTTGTTTGATTTGATGAGAAAGACCCAAATAAATCTTTAAATTGCATGGCTTAAAATTTCTTAATTTTACAATGGAAAGTTGGTTTTATTCTGGCAGATCTGGAGGAGACAGAAGCTTACTCTGTCCAGGGCAAACGTGTCACCAAATCATGCTCTTTCTTCTACTTGAGAATTTTATGACAGGAGTGATTTCATTATAAAAATCAAAATTCTCCCATCTTTTACCCCAGAGAGGACTACTTAAGTTTTTACCACAGTATTCCAAATTGATAGCCTGTCACTTCATGATCATTAATACCTTTGATCAGTCTACTCTGAACACACTACAACCGTGTGTTCTAAGCTATGGTAAATCACAGTACTCTCTAGGTTGATCCCTATGCTGAGGAGCCACGCCTAAGATAGTGAAGGCATTCTACACATAATTTTTTTCCTCCCAAGTTGTTGTTTAAGACAGGAAAACCTGGAAACAACTAAAACTAATACAAGCAAGCACTGAGGTGCAAAACCCAACAATGGGATACCTGTACCTGGAACAGGCACCCTCCGTTCCTCACTGCCAGCAGCACCTGATCACCAAGCCAGAGCATTAGTTTTTCCTACCAGAGCCTAAAGTCAGCTCTCTGCAGCCTGAGCTGACGTCCATCAGTGGATGCCACTATTTCTAAAGCTGTACTGCTCTCATCAAGCACTGCAGTGTGGAGAACAACATCCTAACCCAGCCTGCATGGCATTTGTCAGCAGGATCATTCTCTGCTCCATGTGACTTGTAACTGTATTACTGCACAGACCCTCACTCCTGAAGAGGAGAGGCTGAGGAAGGATGTGGCACAATACCCACCTGTCTTCTGTACTCCCAAGTTGGGTCATACACTTTCCATCCATTTTCTGGGAAAACCTCTTTGTACTCAAAGGCAAAAAGTGGCTGAAAGAAAGAAAATTTACCATTAAGAGCCCACTCAGAGCCCATTTACAGGATGTTTGATATCTCAAATAGTAATTAATGACTTTTTCCCCACTCACTTTTCTTTTAGGGCTTCATAAAAAAGATAAACACTCTCACTGTAGTAGGTAATTAGTACAACAATATCCTTTACAATATGTCCCTGATCTTGCTTGGCTATTACCTAGTACTTCATGGACAAAAGGAGTTTGTTATTAAAGAGAGAAGACAAAACTACTTGGGCAAGAATGCTCTTACAGATTAAAAAGCAGAGCCTTTCAACCTGCATTTGAAACAATTGCAGTGTCATAACATTAGAGAGCAGAGGGGCTGCATTCCAGATTTGGGGCAGTGCAGTCACCATTAGCTGTAAACCTCTGATGGATGTCACTGTGATTTGAGTACTTTCTCTCTGTTACAAGGCTTTATCAGTAAGTCACTCCCCATGCATGAAAGAAGCGCATGGTAACAGACTCTTCCTGTTTCCTACAATATCTAAACTCCTACAGAATTGTTTAAAACAGATTTGAAAACCAGGACTTCCCCTCCTTCAAGAAAATGCATCCCATGTGAATGCTGTATTAAGTAGATGGGACAGAACAAAACAGTTTACTGCTACTCTGTGTCTTTTGGCAAAAGCTGAGAGAAAACACTTACCAGATTATTTGAAACTGGAAAAGCGTATTTCATTAGGTTCTCAAATATGGATCGTCTAGTTCTCCCTTCAGGCTTATGAGCAAACCGCAAGTTTCGAATATCCTAGGGAAAAAAAGAGGGAAATCAAGTTGCAAATTTCTGAACCACTTCAAAATCCAAGGAAAATCCAAAAGCCAGAATTCAAAACAGGGTCACACCACAATGCTCTTTCTAGCACTGATTTAATACTGTACTTTGAACAGTGTTGAATTGCAATGCTGGGCTTGGTTCAGGGGTTGTCTGCAGCCTCCAACAACAGCAGAGCAGCCGAGGGAGGGCACAGCTGTGCCTGACAACATCATCCTGCCTTCACGTAAAGCTCTCCACCTGCTGAAAGTCTTGAGGAGAGCCCTGCTCAGGAAAAAGCTACATCTGACTGGCAGGACTTTGTGAGACAGACCTCCTTGGCTCTCACTGAGCTCTCATGCCAAGCAGTGCCATAAGATCACTGGAGGGGATGGCCTAACAAAGTACCTCCCCAGAGCTACTGCATGTAGGGGGCCCAAGAACAGCCAGCTGGGTGTAAAGCATCCAAAGCCATCTCCCTTTAAAGCTTCCATCTCTCAGAGCACTCAAGAGGATGTCTTGAAACCAAGAACTCCTCCACTTTGCACAGCAGCACAGTTTACACAAAAAGCAGTCATTCAGGACCTCCTTCCCATAGTCATCTACAAAACCAAATTTAGAAAGTAAATAAAGCATCTCTAAGTTTTTGCAACTAAAATGCTTGCAGTAAAGAGTCTAAAACCCATCAACAGGAAATGAGCTATCAAGTTCAAGTACATGAAGATGGTAGAGCAAGTCACAGAATGAGATAAACAGTTGAAGACTTTGCTTCCTTACAGGGATTACATGACTGGTCTCAGACAGAGAACTTCCCAGGATGCATAAGATGTATCTGTACCACTCTGTTACTGCACTAAATTGCTGTGCATATCCTGGCAAAGCAGGCTGACATATATAAATATGCTATAAAGGGCCAAAACACCCATTCTATGGTTTGTGCCTGAGTTTGCCATACAGGGAAATGATACAGCTCGCTCCAAACCTGACCAAGTGTGCTTACAGACAAATGGCTGAGGACGAGGAATCCAGATCAAAAAAGGGAACAAATTAGCTTGCCAGCACAAGCACCCCACCCTTTGTAAGCCAGGGTGGATTATGACTGCCACAGGACGAGGGAGCAGCTGGATGATTTGGTGCAGATTGTAGTAACTGGTCTTGACTCAGCACACCCACAGCTTGACAGTCTGCTTAGCTTCCTGGTGCCTCAAAATCACAGCAGTGACCAGAGCAGTTTGGGACTCCTTTTCATTCCTCCATCTGCTCTCATCCAGCAAGTGGCATCCTTTTAGCCTTGAGGGGCTCTGACAAGCTCTAAGCAGCCCAAGACCTACAAGGCTCTGAATCCAGCTCTTCCTATGTGGTCACTGAGGGAAGCAGAGGGGCCATGCCACACAGAGATTCAGATTTAGGAGGGGAGATGGTGGCTTTATCTACTTTGTGGGTCTGTAATAAGCAGACATGAGGAGACAAATTGTTAATTTTTACTGCAGTTTGTATTTCCAGTTATTACAAGGGCTCTTGAGAGGCACATGTGAAATATGTACTGCCTTGAAAGAAATGAAAGAACAGCCCTGACGAGGACTGAAGGCTACTCACCAGTCCCTCACCGCAAAGCACAGCAGCAGGTGGACATGAGCTAATGATTTAGGGGGAAATGTTCCCCCTTCTTGCTCTTGAAATGCAAATGAGTGAAAGGCCTACTGTATTCCACAGTAGCTGGGGTCTACCTAGAATAAGTCTGGTGGGCAACCCTGAAAGCTGAGGATGCAGGCCTACACTTCCACAATGAAGAAAAGCCATTGCCCAGCACAAAGCCTGAAAAAAGGTTTGGACCTCTTCTCAAATGAATGGAGCTGGAGAATACCAAAAATTACTTTTAAAATCATGTTTTCTGACACCTGTGAAGTCATACTGACTGAAACATTTTGCAGAACTTCCTACAGTACTAGAGAGAAAACCGTTAAATATATATGTTTCCCTTCCCCTACAGTAAAACACAGATAAAAGTTTACCTTGCACACGATCTCCAGCCCGTATGAATTCTCACCGCGACTGGAAGCACCTCCAATTTTCTCCACTCTGTTGATTACACCTAAAGATGCATCTAGGACAAAAGGAGGGTCCTGTAGACAGTTGAAATTTGTGAGTTTAAAAAGGGGAGGGGGAAAAATCCCCAGCTCCTGCTCCCTTGTGTCTGTGTTCCCAAACATATAGCTACATTTCACACAGAAATACTCTCAAACACCTAGGTCTAAAGACTGAAAAGGTAACAAAAGCAGATTATTTCAAAAGCTTACCCGTTCCATGCTTTTAAAATACAGTCTATAATTGGTAACAGTAAGGGTTCCTCTGATTGCTCCAGTGAAGGGGCAGATGTAAGTAACATCCTTAGCTTAAAAAAAAAAAAGAAAAGAAAAGAAGAAGTTGTTAATTTCATGGTTAATTTATGGGAGAAAAATTATGCCAGCAACAATATTTGGGGGCTCTACCTTGAAGATCATGGAATTAAAAGCTAATCTGGGGTTCTAGCCTAGAGCCTAGAGCTAACATGCAAGTTTCAGTTCTGTGGAGAAGGTAAGAGTTTGGGTAGAAATAATACCATCACTCCTACATTTGCACAAAACTTCTACCCCTGCCAACAGGCCAGTGTTTGGTGCAAACTGTTTGCTCTTACTGCCAGTAGCTGAGAATGTCATGCACAAAAAGAAGAGATCACTCCTGCCTGGATGCACACATTTTGAGCTGACAACAATCTGCATAAAAGCTAAGGATTGTGTCCAGGATGGTTTGTGCCACCAGGGGCCAGAGAAGGCAGTTCTCATGCAGGCAAGATGCCTGGGTCCTTCTGTACACCCTTGCACACGGAGTCAGCCCTGGGATGAAGGCCCTCATGCTAAAAGCCAGCAGAGCTACAGTGATTTGCAGGAGTCATGAATCTGTGTAACACCCAGCTGCCGGTGATCTTAGGTCTGAAGTCAGCGATCAAGTTACTCTGCACAATTCAATTATTTTTGAGCCTGAGTGACGGTGACTCAAAACAGTCCCCTTCTTAAAAGGCCTCAAGTGTTTCTCACTTGTTCCAGCAAAAGGCAAGAGGTGCTGCTGGCTTTCCACAGCAAACACCTCTCCTAAGTGCCCTTCTGTTTTATATCAATTAAAAACGCCAAGATTTAAGTTGTTGCCTCCCCACCTCTGCTGCCTATCACGTCTTCTGCCACTGAAGCAGCTCTCTGGCTGTGTCGTGGCAATGGTTTACACCATCACCAACAAGTAATGACAACCCTCAAAAATACACAGGAGACCAACTGACCAGAGCTGCCAGATCCATGAAAGAACTCCCTGGATCATCTTAATAACCTCAAGCCTCCAAGCCCTAGGGGATCCATTTTGCAAGGGCTGTGTCAGGAGGACGGCTCGCGTCCCACCCAGGAGATAGCCACCATGAACATGAGATGTGAGGCTACTGGGGTGTCAGGACGGGGACCTAAACTTCTTCCACCTTGAACCCATGAGATTTAGCCCAGAGGGAGACAGAGAAGAAGTCTGCCTTATTCCAGGGCACTGGCAAGATATAACTAAATCATCCCCACGTCAGCTCTGCTTCTGCACAGTCTTCACAGACTCTCGAGATCTGGATGTGGAGAAGGATCCTTAAAATATCAGAAGTGACTAATTCAGAGCAAAATATGCACACAGTATCTGGTTAAAAAGAAATTATATATATATATAAAAAATGCTAGTAATTCCATTATTTATTTATTTATATAAATTTACACGCATTTGGTTGAAGGACAATTAAACACAAAATGCTTATAGCCATTTCTAATTAAACCAAGTGTTTCATTAGTGGCCGATTATTAATCACTTCTTTTCAAAGACTAGTTTGACAGACGTTTGAAAGCAGACTCAGGAAGCACAACAAGGGTGAGGGCAGCCTGCCTAGTTTTTCCACTGGAGTTCCCATTATTCAAAATGTGATTTCAAAACGTTTAAAAAAACCCCAGCAAAAGCCACTAATAAGAAAAGCGTGCATTTACATCTGAAAAGGAACAGGATTTCTGGGTAAAGAGGAAAAGTGCTAGAAAAATGTTTTCCAGGTAAGGAACCCCAGGCACGATCTCAAACACTGGCCTTGCCAGCTTGTAAGCCACACCACCTTTGACATTTGCATTTTATTAGCCTGGTTTCCTAAGGAAACAATTTTACTTGATTACACTGCGCATGTACAAATGTACCTACACACATGGCTTGTCTGACCTCAACCCTGCCACAGCTGTATGATTTCAGCAGTCTCTACTTGATAAACAGGGATCTCCAAGGCATTAAAGTGCTTCACTGTTTGTGAGAACGAATGCCAGGTATAATAGAGAGGTTGCAGTAGTGCTATCACCACGGGAAAGCCTAATGAGCTCTGTCTTTGGTATGTATAAGAGAATACATATGGGAGAAAGAAACTGGAAACCAGATTTTCTAATTCCCCTGCTTGTGGAATTCCTGACTTTTACAGGCCATCTTACCCTAAATTATTGAGTTGGCTGAAAATATTTTTTCTTCCCTTCCCTGTAAAATACAAGGAGAATTATATTTGCCTTTCTTCACACTTTTAACAGGAAACAATTATTGCTGATGAATAACAAAGATTTCCTTTTTGCTGCCTTTAGCTTTTTGCTGGAACAGGCAGCTGCTGTCTGGGCTACTCCAAAAGCCACCCAGTCTTACAGATTCACGTGGCTCATCACACCATTTGCCAACAGACAAAACACTGGTAACTCTGATCCCTTAAAACATTCCCTAGGAACCCTTCAAAATACTGCCTCACTGTCAGAGCTAACTGTGTCTGTGGAGTCAGTTAGATATCAGTCTGCAGTGTATGGCTGGAGTATGAGTTCAGCGTCCGCAGGAAAGAGGTTGAGAAAAAGATTAATCATTGAGGTGGGTTGTTTGGAGGTTTTTTTCCTTGGTTTTATATTGTTGTTGTTGTTGGGTGCATTTTTTTTTGAAGTATTTTCACTTTTTTTTTTTTATGTTTAAGTTGCATTTCTATATTATCTTAAGAGGAAGGCAACATGTTAAAAAAGTGAATGCAAAATCTTTCACAGAAAATTAATCAAGAGGCTTACTCAAGCCTTCAGAATGGAGAGCATCAGCAAATCTGATGCACGTCACAATGTCTGGATAAAAGAAGAAAAAACCCATCCCCCATCGCAGTAAGTTCCCTGCAAAAGCACTGTCTCCTTTCCTAGAGTCCATGACAGAGATTTGGCATGCAGTTGTGCTGTGTCAGCCTAAGAAGTTACCCTGTGGCAAGGACAAACTGAAACAGTCGATCCATGTCCTGTCAGGAGGCAGCAAATGCAGAGCAGTACAGCTCACCCCATCACTCACGGCAGGAGCGTTGGATTGCTTTGTACTTGCTACGTGCTAAAAGCAGACGCAGTTACCTTGGCCCAGGTAACGTGCAATAGCTCGATTAATGAAACAGCCTGATCGTGGTTCCCAAAACATCTGCAATTTGCTGTTGTTGGTCAGTGATCGCCAAGATATTTTGCTCTATGGATATTCTACTGTTTGTCAGCAAACAATAAGGAATTTCCTCTTCACGTACCCATGTCTTTAATGGTTTCCCCAGGTAGCAAAGGTGGCTCTTCCATTTCAGCCAATTTATTAGCCTCCCTCAGGACCTAGGCAAAAGACACAAGTACAAAGAGAAATTCATTATGTTTTCATAAACCAAGAAGTTTACACTTACAGGTCAACAGTATCAAGGACAACAAATATTCAAAGATACCGAAGTACTGCCTAGGGTCTCTTTAGAGGTCAACACCAGGCTCTGTGCTTTGGCAGCACACTTCCCAGGTGTCCTTTCATGCTCCAACCTTCTCTTGCCCAGCCCACGATCACAAGTCAAATTCTCTCACAGTTATGTACAGAGCCAAAGGAATCAGTTCCTTTCCCAGTTGAAGTGCTCAGTGATTACCACGATGATATCAACTATTCAGCAGAGCAATTTCTAGCTTACACTGAGGAAGGTTGAAAAGGTCACTGTGGTCACTCCACTGTGCTCAGTGAGGGTCCCACAACTGCAAAAGTCCTGACTTGACTCAGTTACAAAGGTCCTATTTTGACAGGCATATATAGGGAGTACAGATCAGATTTTCTTTTTTTTTTTCTGGCTGTCAAATGACTCCCTTCTTCACTTTCCTTTGGGCTCATGTTATATCACAGGGCATGACTTCTCAGATCTATGACTGCATTTACACAAGGGTTTTCACAAGAACAGCTGCTATCAGGAGCAGGTGGACATTTTAGGAAAGCATATCTGTAACTAGGAAAGCGTAACCTGAGGTCTAAACCTATAAGAGCTAGGAGAGAAAAGCAAATATAACTGATCAAGATTAAGGCTAAATCTATGTGACCAAATGCAGATGGATTTAATCATGTTGTCCATGCCTCAGACTGGACAAATGACCACAACTACAGCAGTACAGTTTCTTCAAACTCTTAACACAGACAGAGAGCAGGTAAGTTAGTCCAGACTCTGCCTCGTGCTACAGGAACCACAAAACTTAGAGTTCAGGGTTGGTGTATGTCCCACCTGGTGAAGACAGGCAGAGGGAGCTCATTGCTGCTCACAACTGAATGTGCAGGCTCACCCAAAATGTTTTCTTTATCATAATGCAAGGAAAGAGAAAGAATTGCTTCTATTTGGTATCAGGAAATCCCTGCAAAGAAAATTCAAAAACATAGCCTAAAGTGGCTTTCTAGAACCTGACACGTCTGTGGTCAACTTTCATGTAGGATATCAAGCCAGAGGGAGAGCCTTGGGGAAGAAAAATTCCCTAAACTATGCAAAAAAAATTGGAAACAAACCCAAAGAAAGCCCTAGCCACAATAAGAGCACATTCCAGCATTTTCACACAACAGATTGACGCATAGATGAAAAGATTAACAAGATCAAAGCCTTCTTGAGAACAAGATGTACATTTTTAAAAATGCATTCAAAAGACTCTTAGAAAAATATTAATAATAAAAGCAAGTACAGTCCTGGCTTCCTAACAGAAATGTCGCAACTGCACCCACTTAGACCAGGTCTTAACAGGGAGGCTGCCAGAGCACCTGGGCTGGGGTCCACAGGATGAGTAAGGAGAGGTCGCCATCGACAGAACTCACACTGGCAGCAACTTGCCAGGAAGCTTCTCTTCCCCCACATCAGCCGTATCAATAAAAATAAGGTTTTGCTGGTATAACGAGCAGAAATCAATGTTGAGGACTTCTTGTCAGCACAGCTGTGTTGGCCAAAGATCACACACCCCATCAAAGCCCTGACTGAGGGCCTCCCCGACAAAAGCCTGTGATGTAGACCCACTCTCAACTCCTGTGTGTCCAATTTTGCACTTGAGTAACAGCCCTGAAATTAGCAGGATAACATCTGGATTATGATAAATGAGATGGAGGCTTCTGGCTAATTAGCCCCTAAGTGGTGGTCATCTTTTTGGCCTTTTATCTTGGAAGGACATTAGTGAAAATACACTCAGCGTTCAGAACACGATCACAGCTTCTTTGAGAAGGTCCGTACCCCACACGGGCAGCAGCTGCTGCCAGGATCACTTCGGTCAACAGCTGGACTCGCTGCTCTCCTGCAGTTGTCAGCGGGAGCACGTCCAGCAGTAAACATTTGGGGGACTGTGTTGTATCTTAAGCCAAAAGAAATATGAGGTAAGACATATAGAAAGCACTCGGTATGACAAACATCTGCCGAGGTGGCAGAGGTGGGCATTGCTCAGGTGGGTTTTAAACCCTGTCCTACAAGTGGGGAAGAGAAGGAGGGAATAGGGAAGCAGTAGGAAAGACAAGGACCTCCATGTCAACACCATTCTGTAAAGACAAGGTTGAAAGCCTTTTCAATTTAAAAACTGTCTCTTCTAAGTCTAATAAAATCCATCTGCTCACTCACACTTCTCTGAAATGTCCCCAGGGTCAGAGGAAAGGGTCAGCAATCCAAACCTGTGCTCACTTCAACACAGGGCAGCAGACGGCTGGCTTCCTGGAAGCACAGTACTTCAAGGTTGGCCTCCCTGCCTCCCCTCTTATTATTTCTTTTTTTTTGCTACAGTCTTGAGGACTAAACTCATTTTCACCACCCCTCAAGTTATTTCAGCACAATAACTATCTCAGGTAACAAAGCACTGACTCCATGATGATTTCAAAGCTGGTGCAAGCACATAACCCCTGGATAACAGTCATCCTTCCCAAGAGGCTGAGACAGAAATGGTCAGAAAGCCCAGGACAAACACTTCTCTGTTGTGCCAGTCTATGTACTACCTGCTCGGCACTAGATTTTGAATGAGCCTCTGGTTGGAACATGGACACTTGAAACCCATCCTGGTAGAAACCAAGAAATGAATGGTAGGCATTTTCCTGAAACCCACCTCCACCAATAGTTCCTTAAAATTAATTCTGGGAAATGCAGTCTGTGCGGGGCTGAAAATCAGGCAGCAGGCACAGGAGAAGATCTGTGGCACCACTGAAGGACAGGGGCTGGCAGCGGGCGAGAAAAGTAGGTGGATAAGAGAAGAGGAGTTTTGGAAACAGATCAAGGAGAAAGAACGGTACGGGACAATGCACATGAAGCTCTGAGATGACGTCAGTATCATAAATGGGCCCTTTGCTCCTTATATGACTAAGGAGGTGACACGAAAAGGCCTTCCATCTTACTGCCATCCTCCTCTCCCCCTCAAAATCCAAAAATGGTTCATTAAACTGTGAGAAAAATCTTTTTTTGTACATTAGCCTATTTTCAAGACTCTAAAAATAACACTCTTGGGCCCAAATTTAGCCCTCTGCAAACCTTACAAAATTAAATTAAGAGCACCAGTAAGGCGAGGAAGCAGGGAAGGGAGCCAGGGACATGACTGCGGCAGCCTGGCTGCAGGGGGGAGACGGCAGCTGCTGATACATAAAAGCTATTGGGGCAGGTACCACATATGCCTGCAGCTGAAATGTGCCACCTCTGTGTGCCTCAGCCTTTTAAATTGTTCAGTGGGAATAAAACCAAAGAGCTCTTAAGGATCTGCAATGAAGAGCACATCCAGAGCTGGGAGAATCATTATTACTTAGGAATAGGACCAGGACAACATAAAGTCACACACGGCACTTTCTGTCACAATCATTACTAAGATGGTTTCTGTAAGAAAGAGATACAATGACCAAAAACCAGTGGAATACTTTGCCTTGACTCTAAGTCGAACAAGGTCTTCATTATCTTTTCCCCACAAAAATGTTACGCTTGGTAACTGACTCTCTGGAGGAATGAAGTCTTGTTACACACCAGAACAGTCTTTATTTCTGTCTTCTTTTACCAAGTAACATCATCCACCCATCCCACCTCTCAGCAGCTCTCCCTCTAGATGAAACAGCTCTCTAGGAGTCTGAGAATGGGAGTACCTTAGAACCTAAACACAAGTCCTGGCTCAGCTCAGAGGGTGTGAGGACTTCATGCCACCACCTACCTTTGTCCTCTGCTCAGGCAGTGACTTGGCAGAACAAACCCACACTGCTACATTCAACAACCACTTCTCTACTCCAGGATCCCACCTTGTGTTAGCTCCAGCACAGTCACCCCTGGCTGGAGGTGCAGAGCTCTCCCATGCCCTCCCAACTATTCCACCCAAGACAGGGAAACTGCTGTTTTGGTGAGGCAATCTCCAGACCTGAGCAACATCATCATCTCCTTTGCTTGCATGTATGGGGTCAGGGAAAGAGATTTAGGTCCTGCTAAAAAGGTAAGACAGCTGCGATTCAGGGTACTGCAGTTCTGGCAAGTCTCTCCAACCGCATGTTCACACTGCCTCCTAACACAGCAGCCAGCATGCTGCTACAAAAATCCCTCTCCTGGCTGATGTCCTTGCACAATTCACGCATGCAGCTCATCCTGAGCAGCTGCAGCCGACCCGGGGCGGTACAGAGTTGATTTGCAAGCACACTCTATGCACAGGGTCTTAGAGGTCTGTGCACCGCTGAACACTGTTCCAGAAGGACCTGAGAGGGTACATGAAACTCTAAATTCAGGGTTTGCTTTTCGACTGTGAACAAAACAGCTGATGTGTTTTCCTCTTGTACTGCCTGATGAGGCATTTGCCTACCAGCGATGCTGTGCAGCCTGGCTGACAACCCACATCCTGCGCTGGCTGAGGCCAAGCCAGGCCTGCCTCCTCCTGCCCACTGCCACTGCTGTCATTGCTTCCATGTTTAGTTCAGTCAAGATGCCCAGGTCCACTTTACAGCTTTTATAATGGAAGGTTTTCCATAACCTGGATCATTTTGCCAGGACTAGCTTAGGGTGTGACTGCAGGAGTGAAAGCGAGTAAAACCCGGGCAAGAGAGAGGGAGCAGCTCGGACCAACCAGGGAGAGAGTAACTTTATCCCCAGACACTGCACAAGCCTCCTGATAACAAAGATGCATGAGGAGAGTACCCGAGGTCTCTCCTAGCCATTTTCGAGTTATTCTCTTTTACTTTCTCCTGAATATTTGAGTCGTGAAACCCACAAAGGTCAGATTGTTTGGCTTCTTGCAACTCAAGGGAAGACAGGTTTGCGTTACCAAATTGTCGTGTAACAGTTTTCCCAAGTCCGCAGAGATTCTTCTATCCTGAATCCCAATAAAAATGAGCAAAAGGAATCTTTTTTGGCTTAGACAATATTAAAATGTACCCTTTTTGTAATTTTTTTTCTTTCCTCTGAGTTAATCTCTCCTTGGTAACCTCCTACACATTCCAAGTCACTTTGCACATTTTGAACAGAGTTGTTATGCATAAAGCCGCAGCACTGGTACAACACGTTCAACCCGACAGCATGAACACCTTGCTCCTGTATTACTCCTTTCCCTAAAACCATGTCTGCCCCAACTACTGAGAAGACAAGCTCTCCAAGCTGGGAACTGCTTTTGTTCCAGCTACACACAGTCCTGTTTTATGTTTCCTACAGCAGGAAGGCGGTCTCTTAACTGGTCCCTTGACATAAACATAAATAACTTTCCTGTATAGACAAATATTACACACACACAAAGTCCCTTTGCTTCTGCAGCCCCTGAACTCAGATTTGGCATGTCTCTGTCTACCTTGTGAGCATACACTGGTCAGCAGCAACAGGTGAAAAATATGCTGCAGGGACAAGAACGTGCATGTTGTACGGGTACAAGAACATAGAGAATGAGTAGAGTTTAAAGAATATGTATCTTTTCAAATCATGTGTGAAATATGGAACTGAAACTCAACAGCCAAGTGACAGGTTTTATCTCCTACAGAAAAATATCTCTCTGATACTTCACATTTAAAGGACTACCTGGGAATATTCTGGTTGTACTTAACATATCTAAACTTTCCTTCACTTTCTCTTTTTTTTTAATGCCTTTGTCTCAAGAAATGGAAAATGATTAAATGCCCTCCTTAATCACCATTTTTGCCACTTTGCAGGCAGGGTAGTCAGTAAGCTGCAGGAATACCCATTTCACCTAAACCTGGAGATCTACATCTGTGCTGGTCCCCCTAGGCACTCTGTACCAGCCAGTGGAAAGCAGGATACCTAGGAGATGCACCTTTAGGATAAGCACCCTTCTTCGCACTGAAAGCTAAGAACTAGGGTAAAGGAATGTCAGTGCAGATGCGGAAGGGCAAATCCCAACCCTGGTCCTTCCTTGTGGTCAGCGTAACAAAACCCAATCTCCTGGACATCCCCAAACAACTGAGCAGTCATATCCTACGCTTTGCAGAGAAGTACAAATGTGCTGTGTGCAGAGAAGCAGCAGGGAATGAGCCAAGTCAGATAAAAATGCTGCATGAATTTCATTTTAAAAGGCATGACTCCAAAGCTTGTAGGACAGGTTGTCTTAGCTGAGGTATAAAAGACAGCTTTTGTGTCAGAGCTGGCTCTTGTCTGCTGTCACAAAGAACCACATAAGGGAAGTCAGCCTTCCTGCAAAGACTTAGCCATAGGATTACCTTTACATACTTAGATTCATTTATTAACTTTGTTTGTAAATTAATAGCAAAACCTATACACTTACACAACCAATGCTTCTCTACTTTAAATGCCTTTTGGGGGTCTCAAACCATGTTCACCTATTCCTCCCCCTGAATTGCCCTACCACTCCATCCCTTTCCTCTTTCGTGGCTATTTCCATCAGTCAATCAACAAAGGACAGTGCCACTATGGCAGATGCATCAAGATTTATCATTACTCCAATGATGGTATAAAAATGCCTGAAAAAAAACAGATAGAGAAGCTCTTTCCATTCATGCCAGAAAAAATCCCCACAGAGGTCTAATTCTGTCCAGCTGACATTGACAGGAGCTGCAGAACTGACACTTATCTCTGCAGAAACAAGATGAGTATGCTTCTTTAGGACAGTTTTTCACAGGTGCATAGGTTTCTTCTCTAGATGAAACATTCCTTACAACAGGAAAAAGGACACATTTTTCCTAGTATTTTACTGCTAAGGTGCTTCTGTCCTCTCAGTGCTCAGTTATCAGGACCGTGGAAGAGAAGCCATGCTTACTTGACTGCAAACACTGCACTACTTTGAGGGGAATTTCAGCTGCCATTTATGGCTATTTCAAGTGTACCTGGAGAAGATTTATGTGCTAAGAATCCTACTGGAAATGCAATAAAACATAAATCGAGCAAGTAAATGGACTTTGTTGATTATTTTTGAATCATTAAGTATACCACAGCAGAAAGACTATGGGAAAGAACAGAAATATCTCTGCCTGACTGAGGCACAGGGACTTTTCTGAGGATTATGACCAGATGGCTTGAAAAACTATGTTAGAGGCATTCAGAGCTGCAAGATATTAATTGCAGGGAAATGCTTTATGTCTTATTCCTTTGGGATATTAGAAGTTCAAAGGGGAAAAGACAAAACACCATGGACACATGGATCATTTCAGAAGCATACACAAAGAATCAAATATATCGTCCAAAGACCACATCAAGCCCATTCAGCTCCTAAGAGAGCGCTTGGCCAACGGCAGCCTCCTAGCTTGGTTAAAAAAAACCACAAGAGGTACTTAAGTTATCAAAAAATGTTCTGACAATAGATCATGTATTACACTACTCCAAAGACGGTAATAACATACAAAGTACACTGCAACTGCCTTTTAACTACGCCTTCCTGACACAACTGAAAAAACAAACCACAAACTGTGATCTCTACCTACCATATATATTTTGAGAAAGCATAAAAGGGCTTGAGAAATCACTTCTTACTTACCACGGTCTTGAAAATCTTTTTAAAAAAGCTGAAGATTATTGTATTAAAAAAAAGAAATATAGTCCCCAAAGTAATATAAAGGGACTCCGCTGCAGGAGGAAGCAGCCACCATGCAGTGTTTCCCTGGGGTTTTCTGCTTTGTTTTTTTCACTGTGTTCTTCTCCACTCAGACCCGAATGTCCAGTGACGAAGAACAGCCTCTCTGGGTTCTCTGGGTTGGTGAATCTCCTGAGCCCTCGCTGCACAACTACAAGGCAAGGCTCAGAAGCTCAAAGGAACGCATTGTTGAGGGCCACTCGTTCAACCACGGCTGGCTTGTCTCTTCAAGTTTGTATGGCTTGGTGCCTCAAGACAATGTTCTCATTAGGCTCTGACAGAAAGTCGTCATTGACTCAACTCAGCAACACTCCCTGGCACAGAAGGTTGCAGATATTATCTATTCAGACAAGTCCAACATTTTTTAATACAGAACCTTCTTCAGTGCCAAGGGTTCCACATACGTCTCAAACCGCAACGCCTCTGTTCTCCATGGGCTGCTCAAAAACTCTGGACAGCACATTAGCGTGACTCTATCCTTTATTGTTACTGAATTTTGTTTAGCAAACAACTTATATGTGAAAAGAAGATTTAAAGTTTCAAGGAAACCATTAAGCAAGTTCAGTGAAGTTCATATCATCAGTTTTAAGTGACAGAAAAACACTCTGATCAAAAACAGAGTTATAAATTCTACCAACTAAAATAAGTCACAGAATACTGCCTCCATTACTAAGAATTTAACTTTTGAGTTTGATACAGGTAATTTATATTTATAATGAGCAAACAGTCATACAGAGGGGAACAAAGATGTTTAATTCCGTGCAAAAACATCTACAGAAAATCAAATCTTGGCAGGCACTGCATGCAATCACAAATCTATGTACTCCCTTTAAATACCATGCTTGTTCATTCCTGCCTGATCTGTCCTTCAGTTTACAAAACTGTAACTAACAGGGGGCAGGGGAGAAGCCACCTCTTACCTGGTTTTACTCAACAAAAAGAAAATTCTTGCACTCTGTAGCTAGGAGAAATATGTCAGTCGATTAGGAAGAGATGAAAATATTTTTGAGAACATATGAAGGTCATTTGCTCATTCTCCTTAGTTTTCCATTCCTAATAGAAGGCAATCATAAATGCTTCCAGAGATTTCTTTCACTGTGCATTGCTCCATATTCAAGCATTTAGGTACCTCTATGTAAGAAAAATTAGCAATGTTTGCTGTCTTTGCTCTTTTCTAACTAGATGAGCACTCAGGGGGTATTATTTCCACATAACGGAGACAGAAAACTGACTGCATCTGGCTTTTCCCCTATCTAATTTGCATGAAATCAATAGTTTTCAACCCAGAGGTTGGCTACTCTGTGGGTTTGTTTCCTTGAAAGGGGGAGCTGCAGAAAAGGACTTAATGGGGAGAGGTACAAGGACGGGACCAAGATTTTCCTTCTCTTGGGATATTTTAAAATGAAAATTATTATAATTCTTATGAAATATGCAGCACTTACTATAAACTGGAGTCCTTGAAAAACGTGGCAATGGCAGGGGCTAAATTCCAGCCACTGACAAGGCTGTCCTGGTATGACCATGCTTATGGACAAGAGCATCATTCATTCTCCAGAACCAGTCCTTTGTGCCTTTGTTCATCAACAACTTAATGCTCCAAAGAAAGGAAGCCCATTTCCCACAAGCACACCCATGCAACTTGTTTGGGCAAAATAAGAATTTCAAGATAGTTAAAATATGTCTTCCTGTAAAATTTCCTTACTTCTCTTCTGCTGCTCTTTAAGTCCCTCTGTTTGACACCTTTGATAACGTAAAGCACGGCCTGTTCTTAGATTTGGCCCTTAGACTTCATCCCTGGGTACAAAGGGACCTATGGAAATGCTACTGGCAGGTCAGGTAAGGGCCACTTCTGCCTGCACAGCTTCTGCTCCTGTATACCCACAGAAATGTGAAGTGCACCTCCATGTGAGAACATAACTAAGCAAAGATGCAGAGAAAGATATGGTCAAGTCTTCACACAGTGACAGTAAAAAGATGAACAGTTCATTCAATTTCTCTGCTGCATCACCAGTTCACATCTAGCCAAGTGTTTTGTGACCACAGGTCAATTACCTTCACCATCTGGAAGCTTGTGCAATACAGTCTGTAACTTAATAGCAGTCACAGTCCAGTGCACTGGGAAGGAAAGCTCCCAACATGGAAGACATCTTTGCATTTGCTATGAACTAGGCTGCTTACAGGCAGCCCCACGCAAAGAGTCAAGGGCTAGTCCAGAACAGGAATATTTATCCCCATACATTATCCTGGAGCCGACTGGCAGGGCAGAAAGTCTTCAACTACCATGGAGGAGCTTAGGCAGAGGTTTTGTCGTGATTTAGTGCTTCCAAGCTAGCATCACTCACTGACTGAAAAGTCCCTTAAAATCAAAACTGAAAAACATTGCTTAAATGAGTGCTTAGAGTTTGAAACGTTGTGTCACTCTCTAAACCCAGCTCTTGTTGAACATGTGTTACAAATAACCAAAGCCTGACACACTTCCTGCATTGGCAGGGAGATAGTAATGGAAAAGCTCACTGAGGCTAGTTTTAGTGATTTACAGCAAAGGATGGAGGGGGGGAATCACATCTTTCTTCAATATGTTTTTCTACTAACAATATACGTGTTCTACATAAAACTAGTCTAAGCTACTTTGCACTAAAGCTAGAATAAAGCAAGACAAAGGTGGCAAAGTCAGTGACTGGTATTTCAGTTAATCCTGCCCAATATCACCTGAGGGATAGGATTTACCTCAATTTTAGAAGTCTGTATTTGGAGATATTACTCTGCACTCACTCCACAGTCAGAAGAGGAACATATTAGGTTCTCAGAAGGGACAAAACTGCACCTTTACTGGAGCCCACTTAAAGCTGGGATCCACAGAAATCACTTGCTGCCCCTCAAAGTATGTTCCCAACATCTGCACCAAGGACTTCTCTAGCTCAGCTCCATGACATTCTCACCTAGCATGGGCATATTCTTAAAGCTGAGATAGATCAGATCACAAATGATCTATGTCCTTCTATAGAGTGCAAAGGAATTGTGGTTGGCTAGCTTGAATGCAGACTTGCCCAAACAGATTTAATCCAGGAAACCTAAGGAGACAGCAACAGTATCCATTTACTGTCTTGGAAGAAAATACTCCTTCATATACCTTTTGTCATGCACCAGTTATGTATCTTACAAAATAAACCACACAGGCTTGTCTACAGTCTCTGACCATACACACAATAGGTAACAAATTAAGGTTGTATAAGCCATTCTGTTTCTTCCTATTTCTAACCTTCAAGTCCTGGGAATGCTACAGTAATATTCTTGCATTTCATGCATAAACCTACTGTAAATCCACCAATTCCTCGTATATTAAAGAAGAAAATCACTATGTAGGGAACAAACAGTCATGAAGGATGGGTCATATGTTTGTACAGTATTTTGTCTGGACTTCAAAGGCGTATCAGGAATTGTGGATCCTACTGTTGCCCTCAAAGGGGAGAATGGTTTAGTGGTCACAAAAGCAATGCTAACAACAAAGATTTGAACCACTTTTTCTGAAGGCTGCACAGCCAAGCAGGTGACATAGAGATCTGTTGTCGTTTCCTTCTTTCTAGATGCAGGAAGCAATATAAAGAAAACAACACACGAGTTTCCATCCTTTGGTTTCAGCTTTTGCCGCATACAATCCAAAAGCAAACACCATGGGCCGCAACAAATTATCAGGCAAAGGTACTGATCTTAAGCGAAGTGGCAGCAGGCTCTGCTGGCCATATCCACTGCTTCTCAACAACTGCAAATGAACGGGATACAACCCTTTCATAAGAGCTACTCCAAAGCTTTGAGCATGGTAAACTTCAGGCATTATCCTATAAAGCAACAGCTACCTAAAAATGAAAATCCCTACTGATAGAAGTTAGAGCATCAGCAAGAAGACTTAAGTACTATAAAATGCAGACACATCTCATACACACAGGAGAAAATACTGCCTACAGGACATAGGAACAAGAAACTCACTGTATTTTATTAACCACCAACTTCCCAGATCTGTAACAGCTATTTATACACTCCAATCCCTTTGGCAATGCTGGGTTTAAGGTGTTTTTAACATCTCAAGCCAAATTACAAAGTATCCATGGATTTCCAACTCTATTTTCACTTCCAACTACTTCAATTCTGTTCTTGCCTGATCTATAACTTATGTTAAAACATATGGCAGTGTATTTGCTAAAAAATCCCTCCAAGACTATATACCCTAAATCAATTCTAAACAGCTTCAGATTTGAGATCAGGAAGGGAGTGGAAGGAGAACCTAAGAGTGCTTTGTTGTTTTTTTGTTGGGGTTTTGGTTTGTTGGGATATTTTTTCTTCTTTTTTTTTCCTAAGAAACTAACTGAAGCAGCCAAAAGTTATTTAGTTTATGAAGTGAAAATTCTGTAAACTTTCTACTGGAAAGGCAATTTAATCTCAGTTCCAGATACTGACATGCTCAATATACATTAAAAAAAAGCCCAAACCTTCATAAAGGTTATTATTAAATACTTTGGAGAAAGATTTAGGAAAAATACTGCACATGCATTCAGTAGGAATCCCCAGTGGTTGTCTCATTTACCTCATTACACACATGCACACACACACACAGAGTGTTAATTGCACTCCAAAAGAAAACTGCAGGCACAGACTGCAAGAAATTAGGTGGGTCCTTCCCCTGGTTCCCTCCTCCCAATGGACGCCTACTATTCTTCTAAAAATTCCCCACAGAAAAAGAGAGTGCTAATTGTAGCTATCACAAAGTGTTTTTCCATCGTCACAGAAATTTAATTCCTAAATTTGAGCCAATGCACACGCAGAGGCAGAGACCAAATAGAGGTAGGAGTGATGATGAATCCACGTAGCAATTCACTCTAGCAGGAAAAATTTAAACACACAACAAGATCATAATCCCCTAACTGGCATATCCACGTCAAAATCTTGAAAAGCTTATTTTCAGCCTCTTAAAGCTAACTGATGCAACACCTTCCTGTGAGAACACCATGCAGCCCAGGCACTTGCCTCCCATACCACAGAGTTACCACAAAATGCATCAGTTCCCTCTTCAGGGCTTGTTCTCTTACATTCTTCCAGGAACAATGTGGGACCTCTTTTTGTCCCACAGTAATGAGATGCTTAGCTCAAATCTCAGTACCTGGTGAGACTTGGCAGTTCATGCTGTCTTGTGCCAATGAAAGCTGCACAAGACACTAGGGCATGTAAGGAAAGAGCTAGAGCAGAGAACGTGCTCGTGCCACTGTATCAGTTAATGGTACTGCCTCATCTGCAACATTCAAGGCAAGGCCACATCTCGGAAAGTTCAAAGAAAACAGCAAAATCAATCAGGACCTTAAAAAATCTCTCACAGAACTGACTTTCAAACTTGCAGAACTGTCACATGGCAGAGATGTCAATTTGAAGAAAGCTGGACAAGGAATGACAAGCCCAGGGAAAGAACATCTGTTGTACTCGACTTAAGACCTGAAGGAAATCAGCATTAGCTGACCACCACTCGTAATAACTGTTCCTTTTGGGAGCTGGCACCTGGCTCCAAGAGGAAGCCCAGGGAGCAAACAGTAACACATCAGCACCGACAGTGATGATTTGAGGACAGATGGTGGGGGTCTGCAGCTGCACTGGCAATACAGAACAGATCATCTGACCCCCAAAGACTGCTCTCCAGCATTAGACACTCTCAGGAAGGAAGAGTGAAATGATGAATGCATGAGTTCCTCTAAGAGAATTAAGCCAACCTGTAGGAGTGGAAACTGTCCCTTTCTCCCTATACTCTAATACAAGCAGGAGCATGGGAATGCATTTTCTCTAGGTCTGCCTACCACTGAGAAGCAGCCACTTGAGTGTAAAGGCATGACCCATCTATACACCTACACACAGCTGCACTGCAGCCACTCACACCACCTCTGCAGGAGTAAGCTTTAGGTGAAGCACAGAAGGCATGTGCCAAATTGTGCTCACACGGAGTTGATGCAGGTGAAGAGCAATATGCCTTTTGCCAGCAGAAGCAGGTGCTCACACTTAGCCTGCAGTGACTTTATTGTAAATAAGTAATTCTCTGCTTTACCATCTCTCCCGAAACACTACTCTAAAATGAAAGAGAAGCAGCATTTGCTCCAACCAAGGCAGAACTTTAGATTGCTTAGAAGTAAAAAAAGAGGGCAGGCTGTGAAGAAATCAGTCCTGCATATTACAGGAACTGCGGCACAGCATGAAATTATGGGCTTCTAATGGCCTCCAGGAATACATGGGCATCTTCTGCTTGAAAAAAATCTCCCATGCAGCTAAGTGAACATTCCTCTGTGGACACTGTTTTTGATTGCTAGTGCGTACAGAGGCCCTGTTGAATTGGAAACCAGACAAACTGAGGAGAGCTGGAATCCCTGCCCAGACAGCTCACAGTGCACACAGATAAGGTGACAAAAGTGGGAAAAGAGTCACTAGACACAATCAGGATTGCAAGGAAAACATGTTGAGCCATCTTAACCACTGGAAGGGAAGGACAACTTCAATTCTAAAATGGAAATATTGGCTTGTCCTCTACTTCTAAAGGTAGTCCTCCAGTGTCACAAAAGCTGCGAGAAAACAAGTTGAGTCGTGCATCAAAACTGAAAAAGGAATCCCATATATGCAAACTTCAGTAAAAAATTAAATAAGAAAATAAGTTTAATTTTTTATAATATTATGTAATATAATATTATACAGCTAGAGCTGTAGCAGAATATGCAATCTTATTCATGTCAATAAGCCACTTAGCCCCAGCCTAAAAATGATGTTTTCTGTATGTTAGAGTGACTGAACACCCTAACTTCACAGGGGTAAAGCTTCAGATGTATTACAAATTTCCATACCCAGGCATGTTCAGAAGATTACTTTTTGCATCCACAGGCAAAAGGTGCAAACTATCATAGAATGCACATAAACTACTGATTAATTTCCAAATCTTATCTTAAAATTGGCTAATAAGCTGCCTTTAGAAAGAAACATTCATATTCTTGTCACTTACAAACAGGTGGACTCTCTGTTATTAATTGTGGGTGACTGAGACAACACTCATGGGATGACAAATCATCATGGCTGTCAAAGGAATTAGCTTTGTACTCAGAGATTTTTATGCAATTTTACTGTGTTTAGATTTTACAAAGATTCTCAACCAGAGCTGAGAAATGCTTAAGTGGTCACTGGAATGTACAAGTACCAACAGTTTTATACTCAGGGACATTTTTTTAAAAGCTAAGATATATCAGCAAACCCCTTGGTTCCATAAGAGGAGCATACAGATAGCTTTCAAAACTCCTGTGACACTGAACTAGAACTCTGAATTTACAATTAACTAATCTAATAGCAGCCTTAAAAGAGCCCTGTTTGGACCTTTTTAATGTCAGGGCAATTGATTGTGACAGAAGATTATTTTTATCAGCTTGGAGATAGAAATCTTTCTTGAAAGAACGTACTTCCAAGGACTCCGTGTTTACAAACAAGCAGAAGCCCTCAAGACAGAACACCTCTTAGACATATATATACACATAACAGGAAGAAAAAGTATATACAACTGACAGGTTGAGGATTTCAGTTACTTAAAGCACCTAAAAGAAAATGAAGTTGCTCTGAAAATTCATCTTCAAGTGAGGACTGCAGAGTCAGCTCTTTGAAGATTAAACAGCTTTATAAAGAAGGACATCATATGGTAGAGATTAAACTTCAATTTCACCTGCTTGACTTCAGGTCCTTTCAGTAATTTGGCTAAATATATTTTGGCATTACTGAAAGCTGACATTATTTTACCATATCCAACTCACAGAAGCAAGACATGTTCTCTGAAGGAGGTCACATTTTGTACTTTTTTCTTTTCTAAGACAAAACATACATACCCTTAAATCTGGAGAGAAGTTGTCTGCTGAGGTGGAGATGGAGTCAGACGACACAGCAGAAGCAGATTTGGTGTGAGTGGACTGGTCCGACTGCGACGTGGAAGCGCTATAAAGAGAAACACCAGAGTGGATCAAAACTGTGCTCAAGAAGGTTCAAAAGCTGACAAGCCCAGCCACTCACTTACAGTCTCATCAGGCATTTTTCACTCTTCCCACCCTTTCTATTCTCACTTATTCAGCCCTCAGCAGTGCTTTAAGAGAGCCTGTTTTACTTGCCATTACCAGAGATTACCAAAGCGTACACAACTCATTAGTAAATCTCAGCTCAGACTGAGCCAACATTAACACAGCCACCAGCTTGTGCTGAGGAACACACTCAGTGCTCAAAGCTGGGTGAGCAGCTGCAGCGGAGCTGCAGGTTGAGCTATGGGTGGCGAGAGCCCGAGCCAAGAGGCCAGAACTGCCAACCCTTTGCACAGCGAAGTGCCTGGGGACCTGTGGCCCAGCCAGGTGATCGGACACTCAGAGACACAGCAGGAGCCAATGACCCCCAGACCTTCCTGCATTTAGACTGCCAGGGTATAAAAGCCCAGGGTTTCCTTTGTTTGGGGTCCCTCCTTGAAAACATCAGCTCAAGCTGCTATTTTGTTATTTAGTTATTGCACCATGATTAAATTATTTGAAGGACTGGGATGTCTAAGACTCTGCTATAGGAAACAGAGGTTGAGACAGTACAGAAACCTGGTCTGTCTCTGAGTGCGGGGTGTGGTGCTGCGAAGGGGCTTCGGTCCCAGCTCAGGTGGTGAGAGAGCAACTGTCAGACTGGCTCCTGGATGGTTGGACGGGGAAGTTTCCTTAACACTGGATCAAATCCTAAATTACAGAAACTAAGGGCCTCCATTTCAGCCTTTCAGATGGGAGATATTAGTGCGCTGCAAGGGGATGAAAACAGACAGACTCCTGAACGCACGCCAGCACAGCTCCAACCGCAGCTGTGCAGTGGTGGAAGAAATTCGGAATTAAAACTCTTTTCATCACACACAACTTTTCTTCTTCAAGGATATGTACAAAGCTGAGGAGAACTAAAAAGACTCTCCCAGGACACGTCTCTGGTGAGATAAAATGCGTTAAAGCAAAACAAAAATTTTCTTTTTCTATACAGTTTTCCTAATATAGCTATAAGCAATTTAAAAAAGCTTATATTTTACAGCATTTTTATGCTGCAACCTCTCCTAGAACCCTAATTGCTTGAAATTAGCATTTGATACTAAGGCTTTTAAAACCCCAGATGACTGTAAAGAAAGATCCTATGCGGTACAACATTACTCCCTGAAGTGACTGTACAGCGATAAACGCTACCCGTGCCAATTAATTCCCACACTCTTACTGACCCCAGAAAGGTTTAGCTGGGTGTAAAGACAAGGATCAGCTATCAGACTTGGAAGCCTAGCCTTAGCCGAAGCAGAATACCAGCAGGAGTATTACCATTACTACTTATATTAATTAGATATATGACAACCTAGAAATAGCTGTATCTGAGCTTCCAAAGGGCCTGGAGATTTGTTAATTGTCTGAAAATTGTTTTGCTGCTGATAAACAGCCACCTAAAGGCTAAAATGTTCCATTTTTATTTCGATTATTTGGAGTTCGGCAAAGTATTGCACAGGGAGTGTTAAAAACAAAAAGGGCTACAGAAAAATTGGGCTTTTGCTGGGAGTTAGTCCTATCTGTTCAAGGATTAAAGAGTACTGGCACCTCTTTCATCCTACAACGTAGAAACTTCAAAATGGAACCTTTAGGAACAGTAAAAAGTTACTTAAAATAAATGACACTGGTGTGCCAATCGATTAGCACAATTCCACTGAATGCACTTGTTGTGCAAGGTTCAACAGCTAATCACTCAGCTTTCCAACGTGCTCAGCTCCTGCAGTGTTGCCAGGTAAACTCACATAATTCCGGATGGCCAGTGGCACTTGTGCACGCAGCTCATGCCACAGCCACCCCACGGTCTCTGTTGAGGCAGAAAATTATCTTACACTAAAACAGCAAGAACTAAATCTGCAAAACCTCCCATTCTTGTGAATGAAAAGGCCTCATATAAGCACTGAATTTGTGTATAGTTTCACATTACAACAAAATTGATATAAAGTGTCTGCTGCTGCTGGCGGGCTGCTCACATTCCCCTCTCCTCTCAACCCAGACTGCACACTGCTGCCATCTCCATTGTGCTGGACGGGCATCATGGGATGCACGGTTCAATCTGCTGATCTGACGGGGCAGTAAACTATTAATAAACATGAAGAGTCTTCTGTTGGGTAACAAGGCTGATTGGATTCATTACATGGCTATATAAATCATCAGATGCAGCACACAGAGAGGGAAGGAATCTGTATCTGGAGATGATGAGGAAGGCTGAGAACACTTTGCGCACAGCAGCCTGCAGGCATGCTAAATTAGGCTTAGCACTAAACCACATTTTTACATTACTTTACTTAAACGAGCTCAGACCCCTTATGTGTTCCCTTGAAACTTCTTTCAGCCTGGTTTCTGCACGGTCAGTCTTCATTTTCCGAGTGTTCACCCTCGTGTTTGCACCCATTTAATTAACTTGATTTTTAAAAGCATGTTAAAAAAAGAAAAGAAACACTTAATTTAATCATTNTGATCGGACACTCAGAGACACAGCAGGAGCCAATGACCCCCAGACCTTCCTGCATTTAGACTGCCAGGGTATAAAAGCCCAGGGTTTCCTTTGTTTGGGGTCCCTCCTTGAAAACATCAGCTCAAGCTGCTATTTTGTTATTTAGTTATTGCACCATGATTAAATTATTTGAAGGACTGGGATGTCTAAGACTCTGCTATAGGAAACAGAGGTCGAGACAGTACAGAAACCTGGTCTGTCTCTGAGTGCGGGGTGTGGTGCTGCGAAGGGGCTTCGGTCCCAGCTCAGGTGGTGAGAGAGCAACTGTCAGACTGGCTCCTGGATGGTTGGACGGGGAAGTTTCCTTAACACTGGATCAAATCCTAAATTACAGAAACTAAGGGCCTCCATTTCAGCCTTTCAGATGGGAGATATTAGTGCGCTGCAAGGGGATGAAAACAGACAGACTCCTGAACGCACGCCAGCACAGCTCCAACCGCAGCTGTGCAGTGGTGGAAGAAATTCGGAATTAAAACTCTTTTCATCACACACAACTTTTCTTCTTCAAGGATATGTACAAAGCTGAGGAGAACTAAAAAGACTCTCCCAGGACACGTCTCTGGTGAGATAAAATGCGTTAAAGCAAAACAAAAATTTTCTTTTTCTATACAGTTTTCCTAATATAGCTATAAGCAATTTAAAAAAGCTTATATTTTACAGCATTTTTATGCTGCAACCTCTCCTAGAACCCTAATTGCTTGAAATTAGCATTTGATACTAAGGCTTTTAAAACCCCAGATGACTGTAAAGAAAGATCCTATGCGGTACAACATTACTCCCTGAAGTGACTGTACAGCGATAAACGCTACCCGTGCCAATTAATTCCCACACTCTTACTGACCCCAGAAAGGTTTAGCTGGGTGTAAAGACAAGGATCAGCTATCAGACTTGGAAGCCTAGCCTTAGCCGAAGCAGAATACCAGCAGGAGTATTACCATTACTACTTATATTAATTAGATATATGACAACCTAGAAATAGCTGTATCTGAGCTTCCAAAGGGCCTGGAGATTTGTTAATTGTCTGAAAATTGTTTTGCTGCTGATAAACAGCCACCTAAAGGCTAAAATGTTCCATTTTGATTTCGATTATTTGGAGTTTGGCAAAGTATTGCACAGGGAGTGTTAAAAACAAAAAGGGCTACAGAAAAATTGGGCTTTTGCTGGGAGTTAGTCCTATCTGTTCAAGGATTAAAGAGTACTGGCACCTCTTTCATCCTACAACGTAGAAACTTCAAAATGGAACCTTTAGGAACAGTAAAAAGTTACTTAAAATAAATGACACTGGTGTGCCAATCGATTAGCACAATTCCACTGAATGCACTTGTTGTGCAAGGTTCAACAGCTAATCACTCAGCTTTCCAACGTGCTCAGCTCCTGCAGTGTTGCCAGGTAAACTCACATAATTCCGGATGGCCAGTGGCACTTGTGCACGCAGCTCATGCCACAGCCACCCCACGGTCTCTGTTGAGGCAGAAAATTATCTTACACTAAAACAGCAAGAACTAAATCTGCAAAACCTCCCATTCTTGTGAATGAAAAGGCCTCATATAAGCACTGAATTTGTGTATAGTTTCACATTACAACAAAATTGATATAAAGTGTCTGCTGCTGCTGGCGGGCTGCTCACATTCCCCTCTCCCCTCAACCCAGACTGCACACTGCTGCCATCTCCATTGTGCTGGACGGGCATCATGGGATGCACGGTTCAATCTGCTGATCTGACGGGGCAGTAAACTATTAATAAACATGAAGAGTCTTCTGTTGGGTAACAAGGCTGATTGGATTCATTACATGGCTATATAAATCATCAGATGCAGCACACAGAGAGGGAAGGAATCTGTATCTGGAGATGATGAGGAAGGCTGAGAACACTTTGCGCACAGCAGCCTGCAGGCATGCTAAATTAGGCTTAGCACTAAACCACATTTTTACATTACTTTACTTAAACGAGCTCAGACCCCTTATGTGTTCCCTTGAAACTTCTTTCAGCCTGGTTTCTGCACGGTCAGTCTTCATTTTCCGAGTGTTCACCCTCGTGTTTGCACCCATTTAATTAACTTGATTTTTAAAAGCATGTTAAAAAAAGAAAAGAAACACTTAATTTAATCATTCCACAGAGCAGCACCCGTTTACTGTACAGCAACCTATAAGGAGACGGTACTTAGAGTGTACTTTAAGGTACTCAAAGGTACTTAAAGTTATCAATGAACAGCAAGCAGATACTGTAGATGCCTTTATCGTTGGGTGACAAGCCTGACTCCTGTCCCTGGGTCCCCACCGAGCCTTCTCCCACACCAGCTCCAGCCGGGGGAGCCAGAGGCTCAGGGTAAGCCTCCAGAAGCCATGCCTTCTAGCTCCCTCCCCTTTCAGGGCCCAAACTCTTGTGTATTTAAATGCATTTTAAAGGTCAGCAACTCTGCTGAGCTTACGAATCCTTTAGCACAGGTGTTCAGTACTGAAGCCGGGGCACACCAGCAGCTGGCCCTGTCCACCACGCAGGACAGCTTACTCAACCAAGCAACCACTGCGAAATCACTGAGCACAGTAACCTATTGGTAGGAGCATTTGCATCAAAACTTTCTTATCCTTTAGGGGCAGAAAAGGGAGCTGGAAAGGCTGGACAGGTTTAGTGGAGCGTGCTAGTCTCTCTGCCCCAAAGCTAGGACAAGCTAGACCCAAACAGCTCCCAAGAGCTGTCTGTCTAACCTGCTCTGAACAGCTCTCAGGGAGGGGGAGTGCTAACAAAAGGATCAAAATTTCACCAGATTTTCTGACATAACTTCTCTGCCCAGGTACATTCCCAGTGACTGCTTAATACACAAGCAGCGATTATCTGATCACTGTAGACCAAAGATTTTTATGAAATTGTTAATTAATTTCACTTTGACAAACTAAGGGGCAAACTGCATTATGCAGAGGAAAAATAAAAAGAAAAGGAAAAAGGAAAAGGGGGGAGAACCATAATCCACAGCATGTCTGAGCTGTGAAAGTGTTTTGTGTTTGTTGATCATGCTTGGCTTCAAGTGGCTGTTAAAGAAGGAAAGCATTTGCATTTTAGAAGTGGATTTTCAAAAGCTCCCCGCACCAATGTCCCTGTGCTCCTGCAGAAACCACCAGTGAAGCCTCCCTCCAGTGACAGCAGTGGGAGCTTTTGGGAAGCAACGCCTGCACACAGAGCGAACAATAGCCCTGGATTATGCAGCTCGGCACAGTATGCATAGGTTGCACATGTTTGGCTCACTACCTCTGTGCTCCTCATCTGCCATTTCCAGGGAGCTGAGATGGAAGGAAGGAGCAGACGGCAGAAAGGCCGCTGGTTTGCAGCTCCCTCCTCTTATCGTTGTCAGGCAGCTGCACAGCTCCAGCTCTGCTGCTTAGCAAACTAATTAATCTGATGTCCCTGCGTGCACATGAGAAGTTTATTAGTTTCAGTGGTTTAGTCAATCTTAGCTCTCCTCTGCTGCCAACAGAACAGCACCTCAAACCACAGAGTTTCATATGCCTTTGGGTGGGGGAGAGCAGGAGAGCATCCTGGGACTGGCACATAAACTCAGAGTGAGGAGAGCAGAGCTCCCTCCATGCTTTGCCACCAGCCCTTCTGCATCATCTCAGGCAAATCATTTACTCGTGCTTCTGTCATGGCTTCTGCATTATCCCAGCTCTTGCCAAAGTAAAGTTAAAGCTGTCTCGTGCAGTACTTTTGGCAGCCTGACGGGTATGTCTGGCATCAGTTTAATGTGCTGAGGACCCCACTGAGGACATTCTGTTCTCACAGGGACAACCCCCCAACAGCTGTGCTTCACCAGTAAGGCAACACAGAGCAGACCTGAGGGATGGCCAGGGAACGATGGGCACATGTAAGTGCTGGGCTGGGGGGCACCTGACAGACATCTGAGAACACAGGTAGGTTTGGACAGATTTCAGCCAGGGTTAAAAGTCACTAGAGCTGTGCCAGTCACTGCTAGCTGAAGTCTGGTTCAATACTACTTAAACATGCAAAATTACGGTATTATCTCTGAACGTCGTTAAGGTTCTGGAGAACAACACAGATTCACAAAATACTTTGAGCTCAGCCTACAGGAAAATAAGTGAGTTCCTGTGAGGAACCAGGGAAGACCAAGGACCTCCTGGAGCATCTCTCTTCCCCATGCTTCAGGCCCAGGCAGCTCTGCATTGTCCTTGTTGATTGATGTCTGTGTTAAGTATGAAAAGAGACCCCTTCAACAGGTCAAAAGCACCTTCAGGGAAAGCACCTTACTCCTGTGACTGCCATCCCAATTTACTCCACTCCTCATTCCTCCCCCACGCAGAAGCAGGAAACAGGTCTGGGATGCAGCTAACACTGATCTGTGTCTTTCATCTTGGTAATTATTTTTATTATTTAAATATTTTTCTTTATAGCCAGATTTTGAATGATAAATGAGTCCAAATGCAACCTGTCGGCACAACGGTCTTGTACAGTATCTGCACGCAGTAGTAACCCTTTGGCTATATGGAATACATGCATGCAACTAATAACAGAATTACACTTGAAACCGAGCACAGTGACTCAACTCCTGATAAAGTGTTCATTGTTACTATTAGGACTATCCCACAATATGCCAGATGGTTTTCAAACATAATTCAGACTCAGACAAATGCCCTCCGGTGGTTCCTGTTCAGGCAATTGAAAGGTATTACTGCACTCGTAGCAGAATTGAAGGTATGCCAGTGTGCTGAGCTTAAACTGTCAACAAAGATGGAAAGAAGCTGCAAACAGAAGTGTCTGCGATGCACAAACTTGACCTGTTAAACTATGAACGTGCAGGGGAAATATTTCAGATGAAACCGGGGATAAAGTCTTAGGCCACTTCAAAAAGTATCATTAAATGGCATTTGCTATTAATGATACATGGCAATCTCCCTGCAATGCAAAAAATGTAATTTATAAGAAAGCCCAGGAAAAGAAACAAAAACTCATAGTTGCCATGTTTTTTGGCAACTGTTGCACTAAGAATTTGACTATGAAGTTCTTTCTTTCCTAGCATAGAGAAGCAATAGTTTTCCCTGGAAGTAGAAAGTATAAGTACAGCTTCTAAAGAGGGTGATTCAACCTTGTGAGGATCTGAGCATGACAGTGAACCCAAGTCAGGTAGAAGACAAGCACAAAGATGCAAAGAAACTGCCACAATCAAACCATGAAGCCCTGAAGCTTTAATCTGATGCAGACAAATGCACCATTTCTGCAGGTCTGAGCTCTCCTACCTGTATCCTTAGCCCTGTTGTGGGGAACTTAATACAACATTCTTCATACTGCAAACACAGGACATTTTACTTTGCTGTCTCCACACGCTAGAGGAAAGAAAAACTCCTACTAGATCTCTATGAAGAGCTTTCTCTGAACTCAGGCCTAAGGATGACCACTCTATACAACCTCTTCTCTTGTGAGAAGAAGTGTGACTTCAAGAAAAGTCACAACAACCAATTTCATGTATCACTTAAAACCAGACAATAAGTTCTGGCAAAACCTTAGACAAAAGTCACAAAATGAATATGAGGTGTGATCTGGCTAAACCATCTCAGCCTGTAATTACTGAGAATGGTCATTTCTGATCAAGTTCTTAGAGGTGTTCCTCATTCTGTTCAGCAAAACCATAAAGAATACATGTAGTCATTCTACTATACTTCTGATCAGCACAAACATGAATTATATACACCTTCCCAAAGACAAGTAAATCCTATGCAGAAAGGAACTGGGTACAATGAGAGTGGTGAGACACTGGCACAGGTTGCCCAGAGAAGTTGTGGATGTTGCATTCCTGGAAGTGTTCAAAGCCAGGTTGGAAGGGGCTTTGAGCAACCTGGTCTAGTGGAAGGTGTCTCTGCCCATGGCAGGGGGGTTGTAACTAGATGATCTTTAAGGTCCCTTTCAACCCAAACCATTCTATGGTTCTATGACACTTGTTCAGACTGAAAAGTTAAAAAGAGACTTTTGTCTTGCTTCAAAATAAGATATTGTCTAAACAAAAAAACAAACAAAAAACCAAAACAAAATAAAAACAAAACAGAGGCCATAAAAAGGAAGAAAAAAGATTAAGTTCTGATTCCTAAAGTTCCCCTCCTAAATCCAGGAGCAGGAATATGCATATGAATTTAACACCCAGAACTCTACAAAAAATTGATGAAACTGAAGGGAAACACACCTCTGGAAAATACGCCCATTTTCTTTACAGTACATGCACAGGGCTTGAGGACACATATTTTTTTGTACCAATGTCTTAAAATACTAACCTGGCTCACTCCTATAAATAACACAACCAAAATCAGTAGTCAATGATGATAAAGCCACCTTTCCAGCACCTTCTTTATGAATATTCTTTCCCTGTCAGTACAACAAGCAGCTGCTTCATTGCTTGCAAAGATGTGCCAATTACTCAGACACTAATTGGCATGAGCTGCTCACACTATTTCTTCTGTATCAAACAGAATATTTTGTTTCAATAGTTACTGAACTGACATGGAAAGCAGGTGACAAAATGCACCACTGAGCAATATAGTTTCAGGCACAGAGGTCATAAATGAGAAAAACACTGTAGAGGGCAAATTTCCATTTCCTCTCTTCCTGTTTTTTTAAAAGTTTCTCATTATGTACATTCCTAAAAATTAATCAAAGTGAAAACTGCAAATTAATGATGATGAGTGGCAAATACAATTTTATTTGGAAGCTTCAGATGCCAAGAGTGCAGGGTCCAATTGATTTGAATTTACAGCAGGGCCATGAATAGAAGCACTTGCAGCACTTGGGCAGTTCTCTTACAAGTATAATGCTGCAGAGGTATTGAGCACTCCCTGCTCGCTTCCCAAACTCAGTCTGACAACACTCCCTCCTATGCTTCCAACACTCCTGTTTCTTCGAGAGAAGAAAAAAGTAATACTGAAAAACCTCCTGGGTCACATCAGAGCAGAAGAAGACAAACCAGTGCTTGTTCCTCATGAATATGACCCTGTCCTAGCCAGTACTGGCTGAACTGGCCTGGGACACCCAGCTGTTGCCCACATCAGACTCCCCCATTTGCAGCAGCTCTGTGGATCTGTGCTAAAGCTAGGTGGTCCCCATAGTCCTTATCTGTGTATACACACATACTCCTAAGGGTCCTCAGAAGTCCCTCATACATCCCTCTCCAGGCAAGCACTTGAAAGCTCAGTTGGCACCTGACGGAATCAGAGCCTTGCCGCAGGAGCTGGGCACTCTATGCTGGCTTCCACTCTGCCATGGGGCCAGAACAGGCTCAGCTGCTGTAAATTAAGTTTTAGCATTTTAACACCATCCCTCCCAGGACAGGAATCCCACAGTGACTGGCAGCATGTGTGCCCATTATAACAGGCAACCCCTTTCCCAAAGATTTCACTGACAGACAAAGGACTGGTATCTCCAGCGAGCAGTGACTGGACCTTAATTCTTCATAGCAAAATAGAAAGTCAAAACAGGCTAATCCTACCTAGATGACAAATGCCATAGGAAACTACCTATAGCATATATGATATGCAGCCTTACCCCTCTGAGCACCCAGTACCATCTTTCTAGGCATATGCAGGACAGACGGCTCTTAGTTTCAGGTGAGTTGACTGGAACTCACAATTTTCTAAACATTTAAAGATCCCACTTTAACCTCTGCTTGACCTGCTTGACAACCTCAGAGGGGAAGAACTAAAAGCCATCAACGAATACGCTTTTGAAGCAAAGAAAAGCACTGACTGCCAGGCTGCCTCTGGCATTCAGAGAAGGCAGACATTTATATTATATAATATTGTACTCTTGCTATTCAAAAGGGCCATCACCCATGTCAGAGTTTACCATCATCTAAAAGAGAAGCCATTTCAGCAAACAAATCATGGTGCATGTATGTGACAGACCTAAAATAGCCCCCCCATGCCACTTGCCTGAATGAAAAAGTCACTTCTGTTGCCAAGCAAAGCTGGGTCTCAATCTAACTTCAATGTTCCAAGGGAGGAAAAGGACATTTTTTAGGAGTTGATCCTTCCAAGCAGCATCCTGAGCTGAATGTACAGTACATCTTTTCCCATGAGCCATAAAGAGAATGTCCTATATTTTGACTGTGAACAAGCTTTTCTAGGAATGCAAATTTTGCTCTCAATAGTTACACAATGGACTACAGTGTCACAAGCACCGTTTGTGCTCCATTAGTCATTCTTTTATTATTTTTTTAAACTGAATTTCACAAAAGGCCTACAGTGTGTGTAGAGCACTTGCTAAACAATAGGCTGATTGTTTAAAATATTTGCAAGATTCCAAGAATAAAGACCAACGCCCAAAGACATATCAATATGCATCATGTAATTAATAACAGCAAGGAGCCCACAGCATCATGCTCTAGTGAGTCAATGATCCAGAAGGTAAAAAACAGGAGGGACAGGAGCTATGAGACCCCTGAACCAATACTCTCTGATCAGCACAAGAAAGATAACTACGAAATGATCTGTATTCATGAGAGGAACAAAAAGGAAGTTTGGTTTCTAACAAGCTCCCAGCTGGTATGGGATGATTCTCACCTACAAGTGAAAAGAAGAAAAAAAAAAATTCAAGAAGTTGTTAGACTTCTGCAGGGAACTGACATTTTGACTCTGTTCCACTAACTTATTTTGAGCCCATATCCAGAGAGTCCAAAGTTAGATACTACCTTCCGAAAAAAGGCTGATGATCCAGTATTTTGGTCTGATTCCAGTTCCTAACGGAAATGTTTGGATTGTAAAATCCACCCCAGCACAAGCACTTCTGCTTGCAGCATTAGGAATTTGGGCAGGGAGTGGCATCCCACCTTCCCCAGGTGACATAGAATGGAAAGGCAGCCCTGTCCACCTGGCTCTGCTCTAGGCCTTGGGAGGAAGGTTTGGCTTCCTAGAGATGGTGCACACATCTGGATCTGTGCTCCAAAGCTTAGGGGCTTCCAATCACCACCACAGGCCCTTAGCACTGAAAATAAATTAAGACTGTAAGATGAAGAGAGGTTCAAAACACAACCCTGTTTACTGTCAACATAAACAAGGTTGTCTGCTAGAACAGTGCTCCCACCTGCTTTTCTCTGTGCCTTCCTACACACTGGGTCATTGTTACACTTTTTGGCATCTCTGGTATTGTTCAGAAGAAGCCAGAGCCTTTGTTTTCAAATATCAGATGCTACAGAGGGCAGGACTAAACTAGAAGTGAAGAAGATCTTGCCTGCCCTGAGAAAACTATTTCTAGGTCAAAAAAATATGTCTGAGGTGGAGACATTCCAGCACCTCAGGCTTCAGATGGCTGAAGCAGTGCTGCACAGGGACAGACAGAAAGCCATCAGGGAGATTGCTGATTGACAAGACGTCTGGCAAGAGATCTCTTGGGCCGTGATGAACCAGCACATGTCCTGACCTGCAGCCTTCTCCCCCAGACAGCCCCAGCAGCCGCCTCAGCCAAGGGAAGCATGACTGCTCTGGCAAAAAGGGATCTCACAAATCCAACTTCAAGTGCTTTCTGGTGCTACAAGAACACCCATTGTCTCTTAGCCCTGCCTGTGGAAAATGCTGATTCCAGGGCTCAGGATTTCGTGTGGCAGAGAACTAAGACACCTGGGTGCTGCTGCTATCTCCTACATCAGAGCAAACTTGGATTTCCTGCTGCTTCCCACAGGAGAAAGGGAGCTGGCAACATTTAACTGTCTCCACAAGTACTTTGAAGACAAAAGCCATGATGGAAATCCTCCATACAATTCAAAATCAGCCTTGCAGTTAATCAATATTTATATCTACCTTATAAACACTGACACCTTTCCTTTAAAAACTTATCAAGCCAAAGAAAGACATACAGTAAAAAACTATGAGAATTTTGATGCAAATTCAGAATTCCCATGCTAAGTTGCAAAAACTAGTCCAGAACCAGAGAGCAAAGAGAAATTTAAAAAATGGAAACACAGAATTTCAAATCTTTTGTTTGCTTGTTTATTTTTATTTTTATTTTTATTTTTATTTTTTAGGAAAAATCTATTAACTTGATTAAGGAAAGAAAGAGAAACAAAAATTACATTAATAAGTACTTACCTTAGGACAGAAATAAGAACTGAATAAAAAGACAGATATAAATTCTCTTTTAAGATTTGTATTCTGGCAGTGCCTCAGTTTCCAGTTACGTACTAAGAACAAGTTGTATATAGATTAACCAAATATACGTGTACTTCTCACAGTTCACGTGCTCTCTCAATTTTTCTTTAGCTTCCTTCCTATGTCCCTATTTAAGAAACACCTTAGTTCGAACGTAACACACATTGTTAAACTTTCTGATTTTCTTTAAAACACATACCACACAACCCCCTCACCCCAATGAACTTAACACCCACAGGAATTAAAAATACCAGCGATTTACTAATCAACGACATTACTTGTTCCATCCTGGGAAAAACCAAAAGAAGGCAGAAAGGATGTATAAATATAGACAATCTGGAGAGTCTTGTATCACCTAGCAAAACTGTAACACCTTGCTAAGCTTTCACAGACACTACGCAGCCATGTGCTCTGTCACACTGGGCTCAGAAAAAAAGACTGGGAACACCTTTATTCTGTTGATAGTTCAGCCCCTGCATAAAATTGGTCCCTAGCAAAATCTCAAAGCTCAAGTCAGACAAGTATTCGATAATTTAGGGGCTTTATTTCCAGAAATTCAGCCTAAGACAACACAGGATGTTTTCAGAAACACAGAGCACTTGTGTGAGAAGTGAAGACTGAGAAGGGAATCTCATCATTATCTGCTAGGTGGGTGCTGAGAGGATGGTGCCAGACTCATTTTGGTAGTGCCGAGCGACAGGATGAGGAGCAATGGCCATAAACTAAAATACAAGAAGTTCCATCTCAACATGAGGAAGAACTTCTACGGTACATGTTGAAAACAAAGGTCTTTCAAATTCTTCTGCCTTGCAACGAAATGAGGAATACAAACTGTGCAAGCTCATCTGAGGATTTTCTGTACATCAGTGCTCATTCATCTGAAATGAGGGCTAATCTAAGATCACCCACAGCCACTTCCTCCTGCCACTTCTGCTTCCTCAAGCAGAAATCAGTGTATGTGAAAAACCAACTAACTCAAAAAGGAGCAGGATCAATGAGGTCAGAATGGTTTGCCTCTGGCTGGTGGATAACATGGGTGTCTCTGCTTCTACTTAGCCAATGGAAACCCAAGCAGTGGAGTCTAGACAACAATTCAGCCTCCCAGAGTGGACACTGATCTTTGCTCTACTGAATTACTTGTGGAGCGCATTGAGTCCGCTGAGGGTAGGGAGATTTTAGATACCTACTTCCCACGGAGATAGAGCAACCTGAATGAGATCCTACCCTGGGTTCCTGAAGATCAGTGTCTTGTGGCAGAGTAGTTTGTATTTGCTTTAAGTGAACACAGCCTTTTGTAGACACCAGAGAAACCAAAGGGAAAGAAGGAAATGCAAAAATGAGAGAATATAACATATTTCTCCAACTTGAGAGAAGCCTTGTCCAAAACAATCTGCACATATTCATGACATCCTTCTTATCTAGGTATTCCCTTGTGTTGAAAATGAAACAAACTTTTTCTGTAAAGGAAGAACTGACGTGCCCTCCCTTCCTATCTTCATTTTTGCTTAAATGCAAAACTTGTCACAAGTTACTATTTTCACTCCTCTGTCAAATAGGGCTAAAACTGTCCAAATGTTACAAAAATTATTAGTGGATAAACTAGACAGATATACACACATACATGGAGAAACGGGACATAGGAAACCAGGCTACAAATCTCTGCTCTCTTCTCAGTTGCGAATATATTTAGTTAACATGCAAAAAAGAGGAATGCTGAGAGTGAAGAAATAGCTCTTTCCTTTTTTGGAGCTGAGAACAACCCAAATTCAATGCTCTCTTTGCCCTTACCACAATGATGGGGAGGGAGTTCTGTGTAGGTGGTCACATCTGAATTACTCACTGTAGGCTCTACTCAGAGTCACCGTGGAGAAACTGAGATGACTCATTCTTCCTCATTGTCTACCAAAAAAAAAAAAAAANACCACCAACCCAGAGACTACCACAACTCTGTATCAATCCAATCAGATGAGAAAAATCTCATGCAGGATGCCTGTATTTTTCTCTAGGCAAGGTGGAAGCAGGAAGTGGAATCAGAATGTGGAATCTAGGATCAGAGTATGTTTTAGCAAAAAAAAGTGAACTCTGTCTCTTTGTGGTGCTGGAGGCAGCAGCGATGAGCAGAAGCTATACCCAAACAGGTGGGAATGCTGAAGGCCCACGACTGCTCTGCTGGCACAAGTCCTGAACACATCCACCAACAGACCCCCCCACATCCTCCCTCTCACACCCTGGTATTTAACGACTACTCTGCTAGCATGTTGCTTCACCTTTTGAGGAAAAAGACTTGGGAAGTACTCCCTCATAAGGTGTGGGGGTTCTTTTTCATTGTGGGAGTGAGATATCCATTCTCAGACTGGAAGACACAGCCTGAATTTTCAAGAACAGTCTACTCCAAAAGTCAACTTGGGTAAAACATGAGCATAAGATTCCACATTTTTCATTTCTTTTCAGAGAGGTTCTACTTACAAATGAGATGCTGATCAGTTTGGATTTGTTAAAGATATCCATCTGCTGGATGATTAAATCAACCGATTTTGACAGTCATCCTTCAGCAGTTCATCTCGGGTACTAGAGGTCCCCGTGACCTGCCCTTACCTTCAGCATCTGCTCTCCACAGCAGGCAGACAGGCCCTTCAATCTCACAAGCGTAACCAACTCGTTCCCAGCCTCCAGCCCTTTCATGGGCAGATTTAGCTGAACCTGTTCATGAGGACAGTCCTACTACCAATGTGTACAATCCTTCTCTTGGAGAAGATCATTGAGCAGTGATATCAACTGAAGTCAACAATAGGATTTATTAACACAGCAATAAAAACAGCACAAACGCTTCATTTTCGCTAAAGGCAGAAGGTACGAATGAGGCTGTGGTTCAGCTCAGTAATTCATATATTAGTGCATTTTGTACCACGGTAAAAATGCAACAAATACTTTGGTCACAAAACACCAAGCAATGATCAGAGGTATATTCACTCCAGCAGTTATAGTTTGTACAGAAAAAAATAGTTCGGTTAACTTTAGCCTTGTCATTCAGTATTGCCATTGTTCTTCATAGGCCATAACCTTTGTAGTGAATTTTCAAGGTCTCGGGACTTGTCACATTTGCTTTGCCTTAACTTTTCTTGGTCTGCTTGTAGCTTTGGTTTAACTGGTTAAGTTGTGACTGCAATTTGTGTAACTGGTCAGGTATGTATATCCACTCTATTTTATTTTTATTTGCGTGTGGTACAACCACAGTTTTGCACAGACAGCCGTAAAAAGCAGCTATTCTATACAGAATATTTACCACTAACATAGTAACTTTGTAGAGAGAAATATAACAGCCTGGTACCACAGCAGAGGACCGGAGAAGTGGAGACATGGGATGTGGCATGGAAGAGTAGAGGCACAGGATGAGAAATAGGGCACAGGCTTGGCACCTGAGACCATGGCCATAAACAACTCACAAATGATCAACCAAAGGAAAGCAGATCTGGAGCTGGACAAAACTGGCTTCAGAAGTAACAAAGAGAACAAAGAAATAGTATCTAATACCCATAAAAGCAACTATATATTGCAAAAACTCAGATGCATTGTGGAACTGCAGAGCAATGAAGAAAAGAGATAGGTGTAAAGTTGTTTTACCAAACATACTAAAATGACCCCAGGTGGATCCTACAGTAAAGAAAGAAAGAAAGAAGTCAATGTGATGAACCTCATACTTCTCCCAGCAAAGGACTCCAGATGCTGACAATTTCCTCTAACACCCACTACTCCCAGAATAAAATCAGCAGCCTTGGAATCCAGAGGAGCAGAAGACGGGTGAACTTAACACCAGGAAGAGGGGTAGAAACCAAGAACTGAATGTATGACAGTTTTAACTGCATTATTATTCCTTCTTTATCTGTAATAATTGCATCTGGACTAATCATGATTAGACTTCCAAAAATTCAGTTACACTAAGAATAAATTCTTTGCTATATAAAAGCACACTGCCTTTTTGGCCGTGAACAAGGTTTTGAGTGTAACACTTTGTATGGACATGTAGCCTCCACATCACAGTAAATAAATCCACATAAAAACGTTGTTTTATTCTAAACAGGTGTTGCCAGTCTTCCCAGAACAAAGAAAAAAAAAACCATAAACTCCCGTTTTTCCAAATAGTTCAGCAGAAACATGATCACACACCCACACCTGACCCAGATCAAATTTGAATCATTGGGTGACCTAGCATTAATGATTCTGGAGCCGTGGCCAGAAGACTACAGGAGCCAGATCTGTAAAGTGGGACCATTTGTACAGAGCTAACAAAATTATTAGAAAATCACCTTGAAGGGTTATGGACTCAAAAACTGCTAACATTTTCTCTTCATCAAATATATCAGGGTTCAGAAAGCAATGCAAAGAATTCATGGAGCAGAGAAGCAAGAGAGAAACAAAGAAAAGAGCTACCTTGAAATCCCTGGAAAATTACTGAGTGAGAACATTCTCTGGCAAAAGTAACTACAGATGGTAGGAAAGGGAAAAGCAAATACTTGAAAAGTTCCACTGATTTTTTTCTTCAATTAGCTCCCAGTTATTTGGACAATAAAAGAGCCAGATGCTATTTCAGTTAAAAATGAAGATGGGGTGATTACTGTGACAGTGTCTCTCCTGTATTCTCACTTCCCTGGGTTATCCCAGACACCTCTACAAACCATGCACTCCATTCCCTTCCTGTCACATTCTTCGTCATGGTGGAATGGGCTTCCCATGGACAAATAAAAAGACCTTTTCATGTGCTGTATTACAGCTACACTTGTACATAACACCCATATATCAAGGTGACCTCTGGACTGTTTCTTTCATTTCTAATGAAGGCCCGTTGTTTGTTTTCCTTTACTAAGCATTCTGGTAACACAGGATATCCTGAGTTGGAAGGGACCCACAAGAATCACTGAGTCCAGCTCCTGAGTCAACAAAAGCCCTTTGGTGGATGGATCAGGTCTCTTTTTACACTGCTGATACCCCCAGCACTGAAAAACCACTATCAGTACAACAAGTCATCAGGAAAAGATTAATGAAAAAGAAGACATGGACAATCAATCTGCTGAACCATTAAAGAGGTATTATGACCTTTCTAAATGCAGTTCTTGCCTGTATACATGAGGTGTAAAAGAATTACCAAAGGAAGGAGATGATAAACCATCAGAAATAGGTAACAAAGTATGTTCGAGATAGATGTTAACCTATCAGGAGTACAATCATGCAACAGATAGGAATGGTGTAATTTGACATTGTCAGGTCATCCTCAATCTTAAAATTCAGGCTCTGTAATTGCACCTCTGCTGTAACTAGCCTGTAGTTAAGGAACTACGTGTACAACCCAGAGCTGTATAGCAAACAGACTGCTAGTCAACATAGCATCTCTCTTCAGAGTAGGCAGTGCTTGATGGGACCCAAGAGAGTCGTGTTCTGAGCCTAGCTTCACTCCTTGCCAGTTGTCAGATCCTGCCTCATGTCTCCATTGCAGTTTCTCATATCATCCTTAGACTTTCTCACTCTTTGCCCAATATCTCAGCAAGGAGTCTCAACATTCAACTGCACATCCAAGAGCTTAGTAAAATTACCCACCGGGCATTATTAAAAATAGAGTAGTCCTGGCTTAGGCACAATTAAATAGCTGGTCCACATCTCTTGAACACAGAAAGCATTGCCATCTGTACAGCAGCTAGAACCACAATACTGCAAATTCCTGTGAGGCCTTTAAACACCAATGTAACCTTAATTACAATACAATGAACAGGTGAGTGTCAATTGTATTTGATATTATCAAATGAAAAATATACTTAAACCCAAATATTTTTGTCATCAATAAAAAGCATTTTATTGAACGGTCAGAACTGGGACAAAGAGATGTGCATGTGCCTGACAGAAGAAAACTTTTAAGACGGAAGGTCTCACACTCTGAGATAAGTAGAAATGGTTTCTGCTGAATGCAGGAGCAGAAATGTGCATAGCTAAGATTGCTACTAAAAACAATTTGCGAATTCTTTAGAAGCAATGGTTTCCCTTCACAAATGCACTGCTATAAATCAAAAGCTCCAAAGTCTTTTTCACTAAATGTTATTTTCATTATTTTCTGCCCCAAACCCTGAGACTATTAAAAAGATTCTCCTCACTTTGCAAATCTATATGCAGGCAAAACTGCTATTTATCTTCACAATATGCAGTACACAAAAAACCCACTCCTATCTCAGAATGGATTTCAGTCGCAAGTAAGTGTTAGAAATTATCACTCATTTACTAAAACAGATGATAATGAGCCCATCTGGAGTTGCTAATTGGTTCTAGGCATACTGTTAAGTTCCTGAGATGCAAAACCAGTTCATTATCGATACTCATCCAGCAACGTACTTGTCTTTAATGGTAAAAACTCTTGAGAAATCCTGCTTCGCACTTACAAAAAATCAAATGCAAGAAATGCTCTCAAAGCCCGTGAGGAAAATGACAGCTACACGCATTTCACCGAACACCAGAACTGGTAAAAATTTTCCCTTTCAAACTCTAACTTCAGTGACTCATCACAAAACAACTCAATCAGCAAAGCTCATACATCTGGTAGCAATGTGGTGCTACAGCTAAAGCCCTCCTCAGCCAACAGCTCATAGGCCCAACTCCTTCCAGCATCACTGACCCACGGGGAAAGAATTCCTTCAACATAGCCTTAAATCAGGCTAGGTATTGACAGGGCCTTATTTGAGACAAGGGGAGTTCATACCTCATGGAGTTATTGGTTCAACAGACCTTGCTGCACTGATTTACATTGAGTTTATGTTTTCAGACTTATCCCTGCAAGCATAAAGGCAAGGAGCATGATTGTTCTCATATGCTTCAGTAAAAGAGCAGTGCATAGGACCCACCGTGTCTGCAGACCTCTGTGGATGATAAATACCAGAAGAAAGGTGATAACAAGCAACCAAGAAAGCGGTAACATCAAGCATTGCTACAGTCATGCTGGTGGGAAACATCTACCCACTGCCTTATCTTTCTCTCATTCTATACTGATGTTGAAATATCACTGACATCTCCTGTAGCAGTTTTTTTACAGTACAATCACCTCCACACTTTTGCACAGGCAATACAAATTTATCTTTAGCAGACCTAACAGAAAGCCTCTTAGATATCTTATTGGACCACTGTTCAGACTGAACTGTGATATGCCTTTTCTGAGGAATACAGAGAGATGTATGCTCATTCAGAAACTACAGAACATAACCACATAGACTGCATGAACAAAATGCCTAAACACGTTTAATGAAAAGTAAACATCTGAAGTTTGCCACCACTTTTTTTCCTAAAGTCATGTGTTCTGCTAAACTCATACACGACTCTATCTGGCTTTCCTTTCATGAAAGGAAAAGACTATGGTAGAATTTTTTTGGCTCCTTTGAATTCCAAAGGTCAGAAGGTCTGTATGCAACCTCAAATCTGCAAAAACAACAATACAACAAACCCACCCACAAATTAATTTTAAGAATGGTCTAGGAAGAAGTCTGAATAACTAGAAGAGCTGAACTGTGTTTATCACGCACTCACCCAGGATCCTCAGGCCGTTCTAGAGATTATCATAGCAGTCCATAACATTGAGAAAAGCCCACTCTTCTGGACATAACCATACTGTAGGTCATCAAACATTTGAATCAGTGTTTTACCTCGCTCCTTCTTCTGTCTCACGGGTTGTTCCTGGACAGACACTGCAGACACACAAGCACTTCTTGCAAGCTGCTAGTCAAATACCACCACAGCTCTTTATGAGTATCTGGCTCATGGTCGTGTGTCTTCCATAAGAACAGGATGGAAGGGGAATGTCCATCCTAAGTACTGACCCTTGGAAACCCCAGAGAGCTGCAGAACCCCATGCTGTGCCCCACAAAGCCAGCACTGGGTGAGACGGCTGACACTTGAAAAGTAGAATAGCTGTTTCAGCACAACTATGAGGGCAGCTGAGTTAATTAGCTGTGACCTGCTCATCTGAAACTAACTCGGTATTTTCACAGAGAGCTGGCGATTTTTCACCCTGTACAAACAACTACAATGCAAGTCTCATTAGGAGTTTTCCAAATGTTTTTCTAGTTGGGACAGAAAGTAGGTAGCATTTGTTTAATTATTCCTACATCTTCCTCAAGGACCACAGGTATTGCACATTACTAGGGTCTATTAAAATATCAAAGCAGCTTTCACTGTCAAATGCCCTTATTGCCGTATCTCACGTGCATTATTAAAAGACAAACCTATAATGAATGTTCTTCAAGGCACTTACTCGAATGTGAGCAGCCTTATGTGTAAGTAAACTCTATCAAGCAAGCCTACTTGAGGAGCTAGATCTTATGCACCTGTAGAAATAATAACACTTCCAACCTGGAGCTGAGAGAATCCAAAGAATGCACTGCTGTATGTATTTCATACTAGTACCTTTCCAAGTCTTCTAAATCTTGCATAAAACAACTCAGTAACTACAACTCAGTAAGGCTTCACAAGGCTAGTTCTGGGATGAGTGACCTTTGAATCATTTTTTGGGTTTTGTTCCTTTTAAATAAAATGGATGATAAAAACTGATGACAGCATCCTCATGATTCATTGTGTTCCTCACATCATCCCCAAAGCTAACTTCTTCTTCTAAACAAGATCATTTGGTGAAAATGTGTCATAGGTTACAATTTGAAGCTGATCTAGCTGCTAGATCACAATCACAGAGATTGAAATAAGTGTATTTCAATGCAAACAAATAGTCCAATTAGCTTCAGAGAATTATTCTGATGCACAAAATCAGATTGCAGTACAGCTTTAATGAAAAAAAAACCTAATGAAAATCAATCTACTATCCAATTCATAGACAATTATTTATTTGTGCATATGCATCACTAGATTGCCAAGGGAAGCTGATAATAAACATTCTGAAGGTCACCAGGCATCTCTCATTTCAAGAACTTTGTTTTATTTCCTTGTAATTTTGCCCTAATCTTGAACCATTTCAACTAAAAAGTTTCACAGCATACACCAACTCAAGATGAGGGACTTTTTATTAATAATTACAGATGAAAAACATTAATCTATTTCAAACACCTATATTTTGTTTGGAGTACATTAGAACCCCCCCAACTGGCTAGGTTTCTTCTATGGGTTCTAGATGTTCAAGCAGAGACTTGAGATTCTGAAAGCTTTTGAATATGCTTTTTTTACATCCCAAGAAATCTGTTAGAGTCTGGGCCTTTCCAGGGCTTGGAGGACACAGCCTTGTGCATGCTCAACAGAAACAGATTTATCATCTCAATTTCCCAACGGCTCCATCTGTGCAGGGCATGCTGCCGAGAGGCTCAACAGGAGCTTCCTTGTAGCCACTGGCTCTTCTGAGTTAAGCTCTCTTTAGTGTCCATAGGCCTCTTAGAGTGAATGACCTCCAGATGGGTCCAAGTTGCCTGAGCTGATGCAGAGATAAAAAGAAGAATATATTGGGTCAGTTAGGTAAGGGCGAAAGAGGCCTGCAGGCATCCGGCAGGGCACTGCACAAGGAAACCAGTACAGAGAGCAGGGAACAGAAGAATTTGATAAAGAAGGGTGAAATGAGGGTCAAGAGTCATGAAGGACCCAAGAATGAAGAAACCCGAGTGCAAACTGTGTGCTGCCTGAGGAGCAGCTGGGTAAAAGTCAAGCATGGGAGTTCGGAGACGCTGGCAACAAAGTGGCCACCGGCATCTTGGGCTCTAAGAACAGAGGCAGAGCCGGGAGATCCAGGGAAGGATCCCCCTCTACTCAGCTGTCAGTAGAGCATTTCTGGAATACTGCATCCAGGCATTAACCCCACAGTGCAGTAAAGGGAGCTAGAGGGAGTTCAGGGAAGCACCACTGGGATAGTGTGGCTGGAGCACCCTGCCTCTGTGGAGAGACTGGGGAGAGACTGCTTCGGGGGACCAAAAAAGCAGCCCCAGTGTCACCAGTGCCAATGGAAGATATACAGGAGATGCCGATGGGCTGCCCAGAGAGGCTGTCTGTGTGCACTTCACCTTTGTAGGTTTTCAAGACCAAACTGGGTAAAAGCCAAAAGCAGCCTGATCTGACCTTAAAGCTGTCTCTGGCATGAGCGGGAGGCTGGACTCAGGGGGGCTGAGATCTCTTCAACCTGAGTTATCCCATGATCCTGCAACTTGTGCATGGCAAGGGCAGCCAGAATGGGACAGAACAACCTTCAGCAGCCATCAGGTCATCCTGCTCCCAGGCTCTACCACAACACCCAGGCTTCCCACATCACCAGCCCTATCAGTCTCTCAGCACCTGCCCTTGCTACCCTACTGCAACCTCCTTCATCAAACACAAGGCCCAAGCACGATGTGCTTTTCAGTCACAAAATTCAAATTTCGCTGCTAGCCCGTGGAGGGTGGGAAGAACACAAATAGCTCCTTTCAGCTTCCATGGCTAAAGGACCTTGAATATTACCCACGTGGCATTACAAGCCATTCAGACCGCAGTCGAGCTCTCAGAGAAAGCCATGATGGCAAAACCACAAACGCTCAACACGCCACACGAAATTTGCTCCTGAAGAGGACAAGGCCTGGCGTGGGCACGGCAGCGTGCTGAAAGGCAGCTCCCAAGCGGGTGCCGCGCCTGCCCTTCCAGCAACGCTTACCTGTGCTGCCCATCTCCCACATCCCTCCACCGCAGGTACCAAGGGCAGGGGCGCTGCTCTGGCTATGCAGGGATTTACCGAGAGCCTGGTGGAGGTGGCACCTCCTGCTCTGACTAAAGGCCTGAAAGAGAGAGCGGCTGTGCCGCAGCCGAGCAGAGCGCACGCCCGCCTTCCTGCTCCGTCACCCCACAGCCACCCCCAGCGCAGGGACACCCCAGCAGGAGAGACCCGACCCCGGGGAAACGCAGGAGCCTCCCGCCCACGGAGGGAGCAAACAGCACCAGCTCCATCCCTTCGCTTTCCTTTTCCCGGGCGGCCCCTCCCCGCTCCCTCNCCCCGCTCCCTCCCTCTGCCCCCACGCCCCGCGGTGGTCCCCGGCCGCCGAGCCCCCCGGGCGGGCGGCGATGGCTCTGCGGCCGGCGGTACCTGGACAGGGAGTCGCCGCTGGGCGGCCGCGCCGCCGCCGCCCGCCCGGCGCCGAGGCTCTCGCAGCTGGAGCTCCCCTCCATGCCGGGC